>CM060346.1:25723705-25728705 GCA_030674155.1 Stramonita haemastoma
ACACATCTGACGGTGTAAACTGTAAAGCGAACGAGAGAAGAGGAAGGAAGAAGAGTCAGGAAAACACAAACAGAAAACGAAAAAGACAAGAAAGGAAAAATGAAGAGAGAGAGAGAGAGAGAGAGAGAGAGAGAGAGAGAGAGAGAGAGAGAGAGAGAGAGAGAGAGAGAGAGAGAGAGAGAGAGAGAGAACAACAAAAAACAATAAAAGACGCCGTCATCCTAACGTCATCAAACAAAAGACAAGCTAACAAACACATCAATAAACACACACACACACACACACACACACACACACAACACACACACACACACACACACACACACACACACACACAGAGACAGAGACACAGAGAGACACAGAGAGACACAGAGAGACACAGAGAGACACAGAGACAGAGAGACAGAGACAGAAAAACAGAGAGATGGAAACAGCCATAAAAATAGACCGGTTCGATACAGCCTTGCAATGCACCCAGATCAAAAGCCCCTTCCCAATCATTGATGTAAGCAAAGTGCTCAGGTCTTGCATTGACATGTTGACATTATCCAGGCTTTGAACTGCTCTGTGGGGATTATCTTCACCCGGGGCACGAGTTCTAAGCATTGAAAGACTTGTTTGTATCCACCATTAATTTAAAAGAAGCAAACAAACGAAAAATCCTCTCAAGTTGGGGGTATGGATGCCTATAATTAGGACGGAGGTATTGGAATGAAAACAGCTCTGGATGTACCTGGCACAGGCAAAGCTCTCACCCAGAGTGTACTTCATGGTCTTCCAGTGATATTCAGCCAGGGAGGGGATAACCTAGTAGTCAGAACATTGCCCTCGCAATTTGACGACTCGGGGTTCGATTCCCATTTGAGGGGATTTTCCCCCTGGATTTAACATCAGCAGTGACTCCGCTTCCCCCAAAAAGCCCTTTGAATGAGGCTATAAACCGATGCCCTGTGTGCGAACACACGCGGAACATCTTGCACACACGTTAATTTCTGTTCCGTTTTTCGTAAGAGTAGGGCATTGTGTGCTGGTGGGAACAGATGACAAGATTGACAAAACTGCTTACACACGGGGGACTGGATGTGGAAAAAAACACATGCGTGCTTATTCCATTATTCTTGATATAAAAGAATACATGAATAAGACAGAGTACCTATTCTGAGTGACCAAAATAGGCATTAAGATGGGAAACGCCCAACAACAAAACACAACAGCAACAACAATAAAAAGAACAGCAGTATCAGCATACAACTGATGTTAAAGGGATATCAAGTCAGAAGCAATCATTAGCTTAGATGAAGGTTCAAAATGCATTGATATATTTTTTTTCATTGGGGATAGTTTGGATAATAAGCATCGATTCTCGAATATAATTTCAAAATCAATAAAAACACAGTACAGATATCAATAAAACAGAAAACTTACACTCAAAAGGTGCACAAAATAATAATAAATGACGACAAATCCAAAAAGTCGTATATATTGATAATAATAATAAAAACATAGTTTGTTACTACACACTGAGAGAAGCAAAAAAGAACTTAAAGAATTAGAAAAGAAAAGAAAGAAAGAAAGAAAGAAAGAAAGAAAGAAAGAAAAAAAGAAAGAAAGAGAGAGAAGAGAAGAGAGAGAGAGAGAGAGAGAGAGAGAAGAGAGAGAGAGAGAGAGAGAGAGAGAGAGAGAGAGAAGAGAGTCAGTCAGTCAGACAGACAGACAGAAACAGAGACAGACAGACAGAGAGAGAGACAGAGACAGAGAGAGGGAGAGACACAGACAGAGACAGAGACACAGACAGACAGAGACAGACAAACAGAGACAGACAGACAGACACAGAGAGAGACTAAGAGTAAGAGGCACGTGGACAGACACAGCCAGCAAAAACCGTTAATTATAAGCAGACTCCACTGCCCTCAAATTAAGAGCAGGAGGGTCTGGACACAAGCCCACTACCAGCCCCTTCGTCGTGTCCTTAAGTGCTTGTTGTCCTAAAGGGTGGGGGTTGGGTGGGGGGCGAGATAGCCTAGTGGTCAGAACATTGCGCTTGCATTTTGACGACCCGGGTTCGATTCCCGTTCGAGGGGATTTTTCTCCTGGAGTTAACATCATTAGCGCCGACAGATGACATTTACAAAAAACTGCACACACACGCGGACTGGATGTAAAAAAGCACAAGGGTGCCTATCCCATTATCCTCGATATAAAAGAATAAAATAAATAAAATTAAAAAAGCCTCCACTCTCCCCAAAAGTCCTTTGGATGAGACTGTAAACCGAGGCCCCGTGTGTGAACGCATGCAGAATATCTTGCTCACATGTTAAATCTTGTTCCACTTTTCGTAAAAGTAGGGCATTGTGTGCTGGTGGGAACAGATGACAAGATTTACAAAACTGCACACACACGTGGACTGGATGTAAAAAAAAAGCACATGAGTGCTTATTCCATTATCCTCGATATAAAAGAAGAAATAAAATAAATAAATAAATAAAAAGCGGACAGGCTAGACAGAGATAGAAACTGCCCCCCCCCCCCCCCCCCCCCTCCCTTTTTCGGTCTGAAAACTTTCTGTACAATGCTGCTTACTGTATTTTATTTACTGTATTGTCACCCGTTCCCAACTGCACGTAATGGCCTACTTTTCCAAAAGGCGAAACGTGTTTTAACATGTGCACAGGATTTTTTTTGTGTGTGCGGGGGGTGGGGGCTGGTTGCGTGCGTTCGTACACGGGACATTGGTTTAAAGTATCATCTTAAGACCTTTGTACAATTTGTTAACTGTGATGTGACTAGACGCCAGAGCAAGGTCATGATTTTCATATTTTTTTGTTTGTTTCTTTGGTTGTTGTTTTTTTGTTGGTTGTATTTTAGTTCGTTTGTTTGGCTTTTTTTTTTTTGTTTTTTGTTTTGGGTTTGGGAGCTTTTCTTGATTTGGTTTTGTTATGTTGGGGTTTTTGTTGGGTTTTTTGTTTGTTTTTGGTTTTTGTTCTTGTTGTTGTTGTTTTTGTTTGTTTGTTTCTTGTTGCTTGTTGTTGCTTTTTTTTTGGGGGGGGGGGGGGGGGGGGGGGGGGGGGCTTGGATTCAGTACAGTCCCCCCAGTTCACCCAGCTGTAAATAGGTACCTGCCCTCTTTAGAGTCAGGGAAGGTAAAGCAGCGAGAGAGAGGAGATGGGCGCCACCGGCCCTCAACATGCTGGCCCCTTAGAGAAGCTGAGGTCTCTGACGCCTCGCTCCCCCTACGACCACACAGATTATTGGACACCTTTACCTTTTATTTTAGGTCATGTTTTCATAATATATGTGTTGATACAAAGTGATGAGCTAAAGCGGTTGAAAAATAGCTTCCAGAAACTTTGACATTTGGACCAGTTTCCGTCATCAATGGAACGTCTGGAGCCAGTTAGGGACAACACACCAACTTAAGGACACGACACCCCTTCCCAAGGAACTAACCAGCCGATCCCTGACTGACAAGTAGGCTGCAGTAACTAATGATTAGTGTGTAACGTGGTGTAAACGACCGAGCGAGTCGACCATGGGCGGATCTGACGTTGAAACAATGGCGTCGGTCACGTGACATTCTGCTTTCTTTTTTTCTTTTTTTTTCTTCTTCTTCTTCTCATGGCTACTACTAGACTATACCGCCCAGGCCTCATACATAGCTTTAACGGCGGGATAAACTCAAGCACGCAGAAACAGACAGAATGAAGGACGGATGGACGAACTAGTCGACAGAACAAATAGACAGAACAAGTAGACAGAGAAAGGAGCAGAGAGAGAGAGAGAAAGAAAGAGGAGGAGAGGGGGCAGAGAAACAGGTGTGCAGACAGACAGACAGAGAGAGAGAGGGGGGAGAGAGGGAGAGAGAGAGAGAGGGAGAGAGAGAGAGAGAGGGAGAGGGAGAGAGAGAGAGAGAGGGAGAGGGAGAGAGAGAGAGAGAGAGAGAGAGAGAGAGAGAGAGAGAGAGAGAGAGAGAGAGAGAGAGAGAGAGGAGCGCCAGACAGGCAGAGACGCATGCTGACAGACAGACGCATGAGAGTACATAGACATTTGCATAATATGCAAGCACGGACACAAACATAGTTCATAGGAGTACATGTATACTTACAACCCTCCCCCCCCCCCTCTCTCTCTCTCTCCTCTCTCTCTCTCTCCACACAACACACACACACACACACACACACACACACACACACACACACACACACACACACACACACACACACCATCCCTATCCTCACAACAAACTTTTTTTCTTGACGACCCCTTTGTCTCTTGAGTTCTCTTATTAAAATTCCTACAATCAGATCTATTGCACTTGCTTTTTTCTTCTTTTCAACCTCGATTTTTGTTGATAGATCTATCTATACATCAAAATCACGTACAGATATCCTCAAGTTATCATCACTCAAACACAAATGTTGAAATGGAAGAACGCAGGTCTCACAGCAAGATGAGAAGACAACAGAGGAACAAAAAGGTGCAGCACAGTATAACAGCCAAGATACGAGAACTCTACAGAACAGATCGGAGCAGGGTAGATCAGAACAGATCATAACAGATAAGAACAGAACAGAACAGAGCAGACCAGAACAGAACAGAACAGAACAGAACAGATCATAACAGATCAGAACAAATCAGAGCAGATGACAACAGAGCAGAACAGAGCAGATGACAACAGAGAAGATCAGATCAGATCAGAACAGAACAGATGAGAACAGAGCCGAACGAAACAGATCAGAACAGAACAGAACAGAACAGATCAGATGAGACCAGATGAGACCAGAACAGATCAGATCAGAACAGAACAGATGAGAACAGATGAGAACAGATGAGACCAGAACAGATCAGAGCAGAACAGAGCAGAACAGATGAGACAAGAACAGACCAGAACAGATCAGATCAGAACAGAGCAGAGCAGAGCAGAGCAGAACAGAGCAGAGCAGAGCAGAGCAGAGCAGAGCAGAACAGAGCAGAGCAGAGCAGAGCAGAGCAGAACAGAACAG
>CM060346.1:25733705-25736205 GCA_030674155.1 Stramonita haemastoma
AAGGAAAGAAAGATGAAAGAAAGGGAGAAAGAAAAAAAAGAAGAAAAAATGAAGGCTCTCACTGATGGTTTTTTTTTGGTGTTTTTTTTTTGTGTTTTTTTTTTTGCATGGCGTCCATCTTAGCAAGATTAGATCAGAATTCCTGCCCGTTAAATGATTATTATCGAATCTCTCTGCGCTGCCGCTGTGTCTCTATTTCTCTGTGTGAGTGTGAGTGTGTGTGTGTGTGTGTGTGTGTGTGTGTGTGTGTGTGTGTGTGTGTGTGTGTGTGTGTGTGTGTGTGTTAATTGCCTCTGTCAGTCTGTCTGTCTGTCTGTCTGTCTGTCTGTCTACATGTCTTTCTCACACACACACACACACCACACACACACACACACACACACACACACACACACACACACACACACACACACACACACACACACACACACACACACACACACACAAGCACGCACATGCTGTAGAAAAATGAACTTAATTATAAACATTGATAAAACAAAAGTCAACGTTTTCAGGAAAAGTGGATTCTTAGGAAAAATGATGGCATGACAATGGTAAGCGATTAGAGGAAGTAAACAGTTATTGTATTCTATGATTTACATTTACAGCTGAGATTAGCGTTGAAAAAAGGAGCCAAACATTTAAATATTACAGGAAAGAAAGCTGCCACATAACTGAGTTAAGGTTTAAGTAAATGTAAGGAAATGACACCAACTGTTTTCTTTAACATTTTTGATGCCAAAATTCTGCGCTGCCCATTCTTTTTTTTTTTTTTTTTTTTTTTGCTGCCTCGTCTTCTGTGACATTCCCGTACTGCTGCTCCCACGCCGCTCATTCCAATCTCCCCGCCACAGCCATACCCAGATTCGTTGTGTCTCACCCCCGGGGTCGGGAGTCCACAGGGAGCTCATCAATATTAGGCCGCCGCGGGGCCACCAGCCAGAGGGGCCCTGCACTTCTGCTGGGTCACTTTGGTGGTGTTCAGTGGTGCCTGTTCTGAGCTAACATACGCAGGACACCACCTACTAAGCCCCCTACTAACGACAGTATTAGCTCAGTCGCGGAGCCAGACTGAGTGAGTCACCCCACCAAGGTGGCGACCACCACAACGTCCCTCCAACGACCGCCTCCCCACGAACCCCCAACCCCAAAGGTTTTGACACAAATTCACCACAGGCACAGAAGCGTATGGGGAAACCGAATCTGAGGTCACCATGAGACCAGAGCAACGGAGGCCACCGAATCAGAGGCAATTTTTATTATTGCATGATGATCAATGATGATGAGGATGATGTAATGATGCTGCTGTGGAGGTGCATCCGCTTTGAGACTACTTGACAGGGTTGTTCTCTACGCTTACTGTCATAATATATCCCGGCGTCAACCAGGCCCGAGAGATACAGACACCTGCAGTGTTGGTCAGGTAATTTGAGCAACACTCTCAAATTCGCATCCGTAAAGTGGATGAAGCTCGACTGTGTGGTCCCAGTCTCCCCACTGAGCCCACAGCACACTCACTCTGGGTAGGAGCCGGCCGGAGCCCGAAAAAATCCCTATGACTTATGGGATTCGAACCCGCGACCTTCCAGTCCGGAATCCACGGCGCTAACCACTGCGCCATGGCGGCTGGTCTGCGCTGCCCATTCTGTTATGTTCATCCGAAGTATGGGGCTTAAATTAAACTGACTTGAGCACACCATTGAGAAGGTACATATTACGGCATGTAAAAGAATTATAGGTTTTCCAGTAAGAACACCAAATAAAATGATATATGGAGATTTAGGGGGGGGGGGGGGGGGGTTACATATTTTATTTCAATTCTTATGCAGCTTGTTAAAGATAGTGCTTGAAAGTGTTGGGGATGGATGTTGAAAGATTGCCTCATAATTATAGCGTACAAAATGCTGCTTAATTAATTTAGACAAAGCTGGCAAAAGCTGTTGGGTTTCAAAGGTGAGAGCCATTTTGTGTGGGACAGGTTTTAAACATTGCATGGATGCAGCGTAGCAAGATGTTGGAGGTGGAAAGATGTTTCTGCGTGTGTTTAAACAGCGACTAATTGATATGTTTATCCAAGAATTGGATGGAACGATCAGAGAACGTGAAAGCTATAGCATTTTTAGGTTCTTTAAAGCATTTTTTTTTTTCCAAAGGAGAAGTACATTTATGACAAGGAGATGCATTGTTTTCGTGTGGCTATTGCGCAGTTAAAATTTCATGTGCTTCCTATCAATAATAATGTCAACAGATATAGCGAATCTCTAAGAGACAAAAGCTGTCCTTTCTGTGTGAAAAAAAAAGAAAGAAAATGACTATCACTTTATATTTGATCACAGCTCATATACATATATATACATTTAAGAGAGAAATTTCTCAAAGAATCAAAATGCATGCCTCTCTCTATCCAGACTGTTGAAAGGAGCAAAATGCAATTCGCAGACATAATCTCTCCAGGTATGTGTTTCATGCTATCAACAGACGAAACAGAAGCATTTTGTAA
>CM060346.1:25741205-25743705 GCA_030674155.1 Stramonita haemastoma
CTATCTCTTTTGTTTAATAATCATTTTCAATGTATTTAGTGGGGGATTATGCGTTTGTTGAATGTATACTTCTCTCCTTTTATTTCTCAATCATGGGTTGAACTTTCATTGTTGGTGATAGTGGCTTTGTTTTCTTTTGTTGGTGTTGTTTTTTTGTTTTGTTTGTTTGTGGTTTTTTTCAGGGGGGGGGGGGGGGGGGGGGGGGGGCTATTCCCTATATCAGGGCAATGGCCAGATGGGAAGAAGTATGTGAATGCTTAGTCTGTTACCCTGGGAAAATTAAGATTATGTTATTCATTCATTCATTCATTCATTCATCATTCAATCATCATTCATTCATTCATTCTCATCGTCTCTCTCTCTCTCTCTCTCTCTCTCTCTCTCTCTCTCTCTCTCTCTCTCTCTCTCTCTCTCTCTCTCTTCTCTCTCTCTCTCCCTCTCTCTCTCTTCTTTTCTCCCCGTCTCTCCCTCTCCCCCCCCTCTCCCCTCTCCCCCCCTCCCCCCCCCTCCCCCCCACCCCCACCCAGCAGCAACACGAGCGCCGGTGATGACAAAAGTTCCGTCCCTTGCCTTTCTTCAGCAAGGGAGATAACTGCGGTGCCGTCGCGTTGGCAGCGATAGTGACTTCCCCTGACACCACGGTTGTGGTGCAAAGATAAAGAGGGGCTCGGTGTATCTCAGTGTATCTTAGTTTATCTCTGCGCCAACGCAGCCAGTAACAGGGGGGAAACACAAGGGTTCGTGGCGAGTTTACAGACAACTAGGCTCTAAGGGCTGCACTCCATATCTAAAATTTCATGACTGTTTCGCTATTACAGTAGTATGAATGCCATTAAGATTAAAAAACCTCATGTTGGTTGCACTTAACCTTGTTTTCAAACAGGTTTGGGGTTGGTTTTGGGTTGTTTTTTTGTTGTGGTCTTCTTTCAACCCATGGCATTCTCAATTATCACACACACACCACCCCACGCGCGCGCACGCCACGCGAACACAACCCACGCACACAGAACGCAACGCACACATACACCAACCAACACACACACGCGCTCGCGCTGCCGCCACACACACACACCACACAACACAGAGGGAGAGTCATAAACACAAAAACACCACACACATTCTCTTCTCTGTCTCTCTGTCTCTGCCTCTGTCACACACACACACACACACACACACACACACACACACACACACACACACACACACACACACACAACAATATATATATATATATATAATATATATATTGATATATATTGATATGTATATATATCATACATAAAATATAATATATATATACACACACAAACACACAGACCCACACAAACACATACAACACACACACACACAACACAACACAACACACACAGACCCACACACAACACAATACACACACACACACACACACAACACACACCACACACACACAAACACAAACACACAAACACACACCACACACAACACAATCACACGTACACACACACACACACACACACACACACACACACACACACACACACACACACACACACACACAACACACACACACACACACACACACACACACACACACACACACACAACACAACACAACACAAAACACAACACACAAATACACAACACAACACACAATACAAACACAACACAACACAATTACACAACACAACACAACACATTACACACACACACACAACACACACACACACACACACACACACACACACACACACACACACACACAGTGGTGTCACGGAAACAGTAGGAAGGGAACCCCCATACATCGATCATGACTACTCACACTGGCTCACAGTGACAGTCACATAATTTATGTCACACACACATTCATCATTTTCTTTTGTGCATAAAGATTACTTATCCAGACACCTTGCCGGGCCGAACGACAAAAAAAAGTGGTAAAAACGAACCGTAGGCCTTTTTTTTAAATAAACATTATTATGGCTGCTTGAAGCATTGATAGCCGCCGCTGTAGTCTAGTGGTTAGGGCGTTGGACTCGTAATCTAAAGGTTGTGGGTTCGATCCCAGCTTTCGGCTATGGCGTTGTGCCCTTGGAAAAGGCACTTTACGGCTATTTTCTCACCCACCCAGGTGTAAAAGGGGTACCAACCTTGTGTTGGGGTTAACCCTGCGATAGACTGGCGTCCTATCCAAGGGGGAGTCTATGACTCTCAGTCGCTTAACGCCACAGAAACCGGGATAAGCACCGGCCTGATGAGCCTCTATAGGCTCGGGACAGACTTTAACTTTAACTTGAAGCATTGATACTAATGTTCTTTCTCTATCTCTCTCACACATATTCACGCACGTATGCAAGCAAGCATGCACACATACGCGCGCACACACACACTCCCCCCCCCACCCCCACCGCACACACACAAAAGACACAAACACACAAAAGACACAAACACACACACACACACACACACACACACACACACACAGAGCGAGAGAGAGAGAGAGAGAGAGAGAGAGAGAGAGAGA
>CM060346.1:25746205-25748705 GCA_030674155.1 Stramonita haemastoma
AGTATGGAATGTGCCGCTTGCCTATATTATACAGCGAGGTTCTTGAAAAACAGGCCTACACGCTTCTTAAAAACAGTCCTATATTCTCCTTGAAACGCTACATCTCTTAAACAGTCCTACACAGCTTCTTAAAACAGTCCTACATCTTCTTGAAAACAGTCCTACAAGCTTCTTGAAAACAGTCCTACAAGCTTCTTGAAAACAGTCCTACACGCTTCTGAAAACAGTCCTACCACGAACAGTCCTACACGCTTCTTAAAAACAGTCCTAAACGCAAACATTCCTACACACAAACAGTCCTACATGCTCCCTGAAAACAGTCGTACACGCTTCTTAAAAAACAGTCCTACACGCTTCTTAAAAAAACAGTCCTAAACGCAAACATTCCTACACGTAAACATCCTACACGCAAACAGTCCTACACGTAAACAGTCCTACACGCTTCATTGAAAACAGTCCTACACGCTTCTTAAAAAAAAAACCCAGTCCTACACGCTTCTTAAAAAAACCAGTCCTACACGCAAACTCCGCCTCTCTTGTAGGCCTACAGAAGTCTCACACAGGTTTCCAGGTGCGATGAATAAGACACAGTGTGTGTTCTGGGTGACCTCCCAGGGTGTTTGGCTAAGGAATGCCCGACAACAACATCAATTTGGATGGCAAACTGTGGTGTTTAGGAAGGGTGGGGAAAGGGGGGGGGGGGGGGGGGGAGGGGGAGGAGAGGGGGAAATGGGCGGGGCTGCCCAAATCTAATCCATTTATCTGCTTGCCCGGAGAAAATTATGACACAGATGTGAACAGTTTGCAAATAAACAGCGCTGATGCCGCGCAATAGGGTTTTTTACTGCAAAGGAGAGAGAGGAGAGAGGGAGAGAGAGAGGGGGAGAGAGAGAGAGAGAGAGAGAGAGAGGGAGGAGGAGAGAGAGAGAGAGAGAGAGGGGAGAGAGGAGGAGGGAGAGAGAGAGAGAGAGAGAGAGAGAGAGAGAGAGAGAGAGAGAGAGAGAGAGAGAGAGACAGAGAGAGAGAGAAGAGAGAGAGGAGAGAGAGGAGAGAGAGAGAGAGAGACGAGGAGAGAGAGAGAGAAGAAGAGAGAAGAGAGAGAGAGAAGAGAGAGAAGAGAGAGAGAGACAGAAGAGAGACAGAGAGAGAGAGAGAGACAGAGACAGAGAGAGAAGAGACAGAGAGAGCAAAGACAGAGGAAGACAGAGAGAGAGACAGGAGAAGAGAAGAGACAGAGAGACAGAGAGAGAGACGAGAGAGAGAAGAGAGAGAGGACGAAAGAGAAGGAGACAGAGAGAGAGAGAGAGAGAGAGAGAGAAGAGAGAGAGACAGAGAAGAGACAGACGAAGACAGAGAGACAGAGAGAAGACAGAAGAGAGAGAGAGAGAAGAGAGGAGAGAGGACGAGCAGAGAGAGACAGAGAGAGAGGAAGAGACGAGAAAGAGAGAGAGAGAGAGAAGAGAGAGAGACAGAGAAGGGCAGAGGAAGAGAAGGACAGAGAAGAAGAGAGAAAGCAAAAAAAAAAGAACGTCTGCTTTTGGGTTTGTTTCTTGTTGTTTTAGTTTGTTCTGTTGGGATTTGGGGGGGGGGGGGGGGGGGGGGGGGGGGGGGGGGGGGTGTAACCAAATATGCATCTTCTTTATTTTTGTCTTTTCATCATATCCTTGAAACAAAACGAATCCCACATGAATTGAATGGCAATTTTTCACATACCATTGATTTTTGCCATCTAGGATGTTTTCTAATTCCTTCTTTTTTTTTTTTTTTTTTTTAAAAAGCAATGAAGAGGCAGAGCCCATTCTTTCTCAGGCCAGAGACTACATGCTGGGCAAGCTCATAATTATTGGTCTAAGAAACCAGCCATAGCTGGCCTACTCTTTCACGAAAGAAAGGAGAGAGAAGAGAAGAGAGAGAGAGAGAGAGAGAGAGAGAGAGAGAGAGAGAGAGAGAGAGAGAGAGAGAGAGAGAGAGAGAGAGACAGACAGACAGACAGACAGACAGACAGACAGAGACAGAGACAGAGAGACAGAGAGAGAAAGAGAGAGACAGAGAGAGACAAAGAGACAGAGAGACAAAGAGACAGAGACAGAGAGACAGAGAGAGACAGAGACAGAGAAGAGAGACAGAGAGACACAGAGAGAGAGAGAGAGAGAGAGAGAGAGAGAGAGAGAGAGATGATTGATGATGATGATTGATGATTGATTGATTGATTGATTGATTTTTTTATACGAGGATAATGGAATAAGCACTCATGTGCTTTTTTTCATCCAGTCCCCGTGTGTATGCAGTTTTGTAAATGTCATCTGTTCCCACCGGCACAACATGGCCTACTTTACGAAAGCAGAACAGGATTTAACGTGTGCACAAGATGTTCTGCGTGCGTCCGCACACGGGGCCTCGGTTTAAAGTCTCATCCGAAGGACTTTTGGGGAGAGTGGAGTCAGCACTGATGTTAACTGCAGGAGAAAAATCTCCTCGACCGGACTCGAACCCGGGTCGT
>CM060346.1:25763705-25768705 GCA_030674155.1 Stramonita haemastoma
GAAAAATGAAAAATAATAATAATAATGGGTGGCGCTGCGCTTGTGGTGACGTGCTCTCTCTCCCAAGGGAGAGATGCCCGAATTTCACGCAGAGAAATTTTGCTGTGATATAAAGTGGTAAGAAATAAATAAGTTCATGAAAGATATAATGCATCATTTGGGTGGAAAATTTTACATTCAAAACAATTCCAAAACTCAACCCTCCCCACCCCACCCCACCCTCCACCTTTCCCCTTCTGTACCCTTATCACAATCTCCACCTCCACCTACCCACGTGCACACACACACACAAAGACACACACACACAAAGACACACACACACACAAAGACACACACACACACACACACACACACACACACACACACACACACACACACACACACACACAGGTACGTAGGAGTATACGTGCTGAGTGGATGAGCGCAAACCGTGTGTGTGTGTGTGTGTGTGTGTGTTGTGTGTGTGTGTGTGTGTGTGTGTGTGTGTGTGTGTGTGTGTGTGTGTGTGTGTGTGTGTAGGTGTAGGTGTTGTATGTGTGTGTGTGATATGTTTGTGTAGGGTGTGGGTAGTGTGTGTGTTTTGTGTGTGGTGTGTGTGTTGGGTGTGTGTGTGAGTGTGTGTGTGTGTGTGTGTGTGTGTGTGTGTGTGGTGTGTGTGTATGCTTTTGAGTTTTTTTGTTTTGTGTTTGTTTTTTCTCCTTTGGTTGTTTTTGCTGTTATTGTAGTGCTTGTATATCTAAGCATATTTTATTTTAAAGCTTTGAAATCATGTAAGCTAATTAATGTTGGTGAAATGGTTGTGTTGTATTTTGCTTGTTTGTTTTTCCCCTTTTCTTTCTTGTTGGCTTTATTGTTTGCTAGGATTTTCTGCTTTGTTTTTTGTTGTTTCTTGCTTTGTCGTTTTTTGATTTTTTTTTTCCATTTCTTTAGATAGATGGCTTGATTGGAAAAAAGCAATCGATGCATACTCAACTGTACCATCGGAAATAAAAATTTGATGATTGATTGATTGATTGATTGACACACACACCACCAAAGACTCCACACACCAAAGATACGCACACACACACACACACACATACACACACACACACATACACACACACACACACACACACACACACACACACACAAACACACCACCACACACAACACACACAGTCCTCCTGACCCCCTGACCCCCAGAAATTCTTTATCCCATACATTGCCAACTACAACCCCTTCCCCTGATATCCCCACCCCCACCCCCATCCCCACCCCCCCTCCCACCCCCGTCTAATATTACAACTTGTGAAAAGACATTAAATGAATTGGAACACACACACGATCACACACATACTAAGACACACACACATACTAAGACACACACACACATACACACACATCTAAACACACACACAGACACAGACACACACACACAATACTAAGACACACAAGCACACACACACATACTAAGACACACAAGCACACACACACACGCACATGCACACACATACATGTACACACACACACACACATACACACGCACACACACCATACACACCAACATGCACAACACATCACATACACACACACACACACACACACACTCTCTCTCTCTCTCTCTCATCTCTCTCACACCACACACACACCTCACACCACACCTCACACCTCCACCCATTACTACACACACAGCACACACACACACACACACACACACACACACACACACACACACACACACACAACACACACACACACACACACACACACACGTTTTCTTTCATCCATTCCTTTGCCCTTTTCTTTCGTTTTTCTAAGCTAGTATGCTGAGAAAGACCATTCAACTGCAGGTGTGTGTGTGTAGGTGTGTTGTGTGATGGTGAGAAGAGATGAGGGGGAGAGAGATGGAGTGGGGAGGGGGAGAAGAAGAGAGCAGTGTGTGTATGTAGTGTGTGTGTCTGTGTGTGTGAAAGAGGGAGAGAGAGAGAGGAGAGAGAGAGAGAGAGAGAGAGAGAGAGAGAGAGAGAGAGAGGAGAGAGAGAGAGAGAGAGAGAGAGAGAGAGAGAGAGAGAGCTACACAGACAGACAGACAGACAGACAGACAGACAGAACAGACAGAAGAAGAAGAGAGAGAAGAGAGAGAGAGAGAGAGAGAGAGAGAGAGAGAGAGAGGAGAGAGAGAGAGAGAGAGAGAGAGAGAGAGACACACACACACACACACACACACACCACTACAACACACACCGCGCGCGCGCGCGCGCGCGCGCGCGGTGTACAGACACGCACAGACACACATACAATACAAATAGTATATAAAAGAACGAAAAGACAACTTTTACCCTCCCATTTTACCTCCCCCCTCTACCTCCTCTTACTCCCCCCCCTCCCCCCCCCCCCCCCCCAAACAAACACGACAACACACACACACACACAACCCCCAGTCCTCCCCCCCCCTCCCCCACCCACCCCCACTTCAACTTACATACTCCTGTTCCAACCCACTGATACGTATGTATACTATAGTATACATCCTCTCTTCTCTTTCTGCTAGTAAACAACACAGAGCCAACTTAGATCTAGTAACTGTACTACCTTTTCGTTCTCGCCATCCAACCAACTCTCTTTGCTTTGAGCAAGTCGAGATACTATACCACTAGGCTACCTACAAGGCCTAACTACCCTCGATACTACCAAGCTAGTTCTTAACCCCGGGGATATTTTCTGGTTGTTGTGTGTTGTTGTGTTGTGTGTGTGTTGTGTGTGTTGTTGTGTGTCTGTGTGTGTGTGTGTGTCTATCTGTCTGTCTGTCTGTCTGTCTGTCTGTTTTAGTGTCTGTCTGTGTCTAAGTGTCTGTGAGCTGTCGCTTATCTGTGTCTTTTTTGTCTTGAAAGTGTGTGTGTATGTGTGTGTGTGTGTGTGTGTGTGTGTGAATGTGGTGTGAGTGCTGTGTGTCTGAGTCTGTGTCTGGCGATGTGTGTCTGTGTGGTATGTGTGTGTGTTGTGTGTTGTGTGTGTGTGTGGTGTAGTGTGGGTGTCTCCGAAAGAGAGAGAGAGAGAGAGAAGAAGAGAGAGAGAAGAAGAGAGAGAAGAGAGAAGAGAGAAGACGAGAGAAGAGATAGAGGAGAGAGAGAGACAACAGACAGACAGACAACAGACAGACAGACGCAGACAGACACTGAACAGACACTCAGACAGACAGACACACAGACAGACAAGACAGACAGACAGGCAAGAGTCAAAAGATGTGAATGTGTGTGGTCGTGTTTGTTGTTTGGCAGAGTTCTTTTCTTTCTTTCTTTCTTTACTTACTTTCTTTCTTTTTTTTTCTTTACTTTCTTTCTTTCTTTCTTTCTTTCTTTTCTTTCTTTCTTTTCTTTTTCTTTCTTTCTTTTTCTTTCTTCTTCTTTTTTTTCTTCTTTCTTTCTTCTTTCTCTTCTTTCTGTCTTTCTTTACTTTCTTTCTTTCTTTACTTTCTTACTTTTTTTCTTTCTTTCTTTTTTCTTTTTTCTTTCTAACTTTCTTTATTCTTATATACTTCCTTTACTTTCTTTTCTTTCTTTCTTTCTTTATTTCTTTTTCTTTCTTTCTTTCTTTCTTTTCTTCTTTTATTTTCTTTTCTTTTCTTTCTTTCTTTCTTTCTTTCTTTCTTTCTTATTTTCTTTCTTTCTTTTCTTTCATTCTTTACTTTATTTCTTTCTTACTTTCTTCCTTCCTTACTTACTTTCTTTTCGTTCTGTCTTTTTCTTTTTTTTTCTTTCTGTCTGCCAGGTTTCTCTTTTTTTTTTTTTTTTTTTTACACCCCGGCGATTTACAGCAAGCCGTCTGTCTCCTCTCTTTCTCTTCCTTTCTTGAAGACGGTCTGTGTTCGCTGAGTCAGTTCAGCAGTGTTTAGACTCCAAAGCCATGCCCAGAAAACACAGATGCTGGATAGCAGAGGGTTCTTTAACGTGCATAGAGTTTACTCTTCTAGCTGGATATGTGTGCACACACACACACACACACACACACACACACACACACACACACACACACACACACACACACACACACACACACACACACACACACACACACACAAAGAGAGAGGAAGGCTTGGGAGGTCCAAGCAAAACTAAAGACAGCACAGCTGTCGTTCGAACTGGCACATCCCAAAAAAAAAAAAAAAAAAGAAAGAGAAGAAGAAAAAATAAAACAGAAAAGAAAAAGAAAAAGAAAAAAGACTTACAAACAAGAAAAACAAAACAAAAACAAAAACAAAAACATAAAAAAAGAAAGAGGAGGAGAAAATAAAACAGAGAAGAAAAAAGAAAAAGAAAAAAGACTTGAAACAAGAAAAACAAAACAAAAACATAAAAAAACACAAAACGACTCAAACCAACCAACCACACTCTCCTGTACTTTTAAAACCATATGCCAACAAGAAGGACTCGAACCTATAAACTCGCGGTGTTCAAGTGTGAGATCTATGGTTGTTGTGGGGGGGGGGGGGGGGGGGGGGGGGGGGGAGGGGGGAGAGGGTGAGGGTGTTATTTGGTTGGCATCATCCCCTCTAACTACTCTCTCTCTCTTCCTCTTCTTGTGTTGTTATTGTTGCTGCTACTGCTACTGCTGCTGCTGCTGTTGCTGCTGCTGCGATGCACGTGACTTGTAGCTTGGCAACTGTGTTTATTCAGCAATCTAGGAGGAAATAGTTTGCAGGGTGGGTAAAGGTGGGTGGATTGGGGGGGGGGGGGAGGGAGGGGAAAGGGGGGAGGATGGAGAGGATTGTGGGGGGGGGGTGGGGGGTGGGGGGAGGAGATTGCGAGAATGAGTGAAACAAAGAAGGAAGGAGAGAGGGAGGGATAGGGAGAGGGGAGAGATTGGGGGCGGGTGGGGTGGGGGTGGGGGGGAAGGAGGGAGGGGGGATTTTGTTTCAAGAGGGCTATGAAATAAGCATATAACAAGCAATACCAAACAATGCAACACACACGCACGCACGCGCGCGACACGCACACGCGCGCGTGCGCGCGTGTACACAC
>CM060346.1:25781205-25783705 GCA_030674155.1 Stramonita haemastoma
AGATACTAACCACACTACAATATATCTCTGAATTATACTGTGATTGTGATGGTGTTGTTGTTGTTGTTTGTTATTATTGTTGCATGCAGTAATTGTTGCTGTTGCTGCTGTTGCTGTTTTGTTCTTGCTGCTGAGTATTCCCAATCCGAACACTCCGGAGGGTGGTAGGGGGGTGGGAGGGGGGTGGGGTTCGGAGGAAGGGGGGGGGGGGGGGGTTGTCACTCAGAACATGGACTCTGACTCAGTCACACTCCCTCCCACCTGGGAATCATTCTGAGGTCGGGAACACATGTACATGTTTACATAAAGTGTACACATTGGATGAGAGGTTTGTGTGTATGGTTGTTTCTTTTCCAAGTACCTCTAGTGTGTATATATATATATATGATCAGATACTAGGCAGCCATACTCCCAACTTCAGAAAATTGGTGGGAGTGTTTTTTTCTCCTTTAAATGAGAATACAAGGGCTTAAAAAAAATTATTTCGTGAATAATAAAATATGAACTCAGGTGGTTTTTTTTTTTTTTTGCTTTTTTTTTTTTTTTTTTTTACATCTAGTCCCCGCGTTTATGCCGTTTTGTCAATGTTTTTATCTTGTTCCCAAGAGTTTGTTATAAATGAAGACAATCAAGTTCCACTGAACATTTCAAAGTAGAACTTCGCGTAGGTAGTAAATAGGCTACTACCTTGTTTGTTTGTCCGTCGTGTTCGACGATGACCTCCAAAACAGCAGAGGAGGCAGCTACTGTTTCGAAATCTGGGCAGAAATTTGATTATAGTGGAGATGCCTTTCCCACAGTACATCCACACTCTCTTGGCCAAGAGGGCAAAAGGACAGTCAGCGTTGGAGATGTTCTCCAAAGGCCAACTAGCCCTCAGGGCTGCAGCAGCACATAAGGACTGAAGCAAGTCAAGCCTGCTAGTCAGAGAGTCATAGTCGATCACTAAAAGACTAAGCTGTAAAGTGGAATTCCATGAGTGGGAAAGAAAGCCACTGATCATACAACCTCTCACTTTGCTGTTGCCCCCAGCATCAATGGTTTAATCAAAAACTGTGATAAAGTCCAGGCGCTGAAAGTAAGTACTAGATCTACCAGTAGAGTAACTGACCAAGCGTTGTTTATAGCGTGGGCTACAGCCGACAGTTGTATAACAATGGAAAAGGTGTATTGCAATATTTTATGATTTTGAAATCTGTAGGCAAGGCCCTGGATGGAGTGAGTCATTGTACTGCTTTAAAACAACAACTACAACAACATCAACAACGACAACGATAACAACGTTTTGGTTGCGGGTTACATAATTAAATTATTATTGTCATTATTATTATTATTATTATTATTATTATTATTATTATTATTATTATTATCTATCTCATCATCATTTTCATTATCTTTATTATTATTGTTTTATTTTTTTATTTTATTATATATTCATCATCATCATCATCATTATATATTATCATTATTATTGTTATTATATTGTTACCATTTTATTTATATTATTATTCATATATATCATTATTATTATTATTATTATTATTATTATTATTATATTATCATTATATATCATCATCATCATCATCATCATCATCATCATATTATGTCATCAATCATCATCACTATTGTTGTTTGTCGTGTGTTGTTGTTACCATTTTCATTATTATTATTATTATTATTATTATTATTATTATTATTTATTATTATTATTATTATTATTATTATTAATTTTGAGGATAGAGAAATAAGCACTTGTGTCTTTAAAAACAACAACAAACTATACTTCTTTTTTTCCCTTTCTAAAAGTTCTCTCTCTTTTATTTATTTTATTTTTTTTTATTTTTTACTAACAGTTTCTCTGTGTTGCGGATTTGTAAATGTTTGTCATTCGTTCTTAACGGCACAAAAACCTAATGACCTACTCTTTCAAAAGTTAGAACAGGTTTTCACGTGAGCGCAGTATGTTCTGCGTGTAACGAAAGGAAAAGAAGAATAAGATTTTAACATACAAACACACACACACACACACACACACACACACACACACACACACACACACACACACACACACACACACACACACACACACACACACACACACACACACACACAACACACAACACAATTCAAACAACAACAATTAACGTACAGACGCAAAATAACGACGATAACGATATAAACGATAATAACAACAAGAACGTCAGCAGCAGCAGCATCACAACAACAACAATAACAACTACAACAGCAGAGTAAATAACGACAAGAAACAAGATACCAAAAGAAACATAATTTATTAAACTAATTATTGTAGCTTTAAAGAGTAAGGAATGACGTCGATGACGAATGTAATGTAATGACAAGTGACAACGATCAGATAATGATGACGAGTAGAGTAGAGTAGAGTAGAGTAGAGTAGAGTAGAGTAAGTAGAGTAGAGTAGAAGTAAGAATAGAGTAGAGTAGAGCATAGCGAGCAGAGCAGAGCAGAGTAGCAGAGCAGA
>CM060346.1:25793705-25795159 GCA_030674155.1 Stramonita haemastoma
CACACACACCAATGTTTAGATACAATTAGATACTTTTTAGATTGTTTTGATACAGTCAATGTTTAGATACAAAGGGTGATCTGTTTTGGGTGTATGTTTGTAGTGGCTTCATTTCTTGTCTATTTGTTTGTTTGCTCCTTGGTTTGTTTGCTTGTGTGTGTGTGTGGGTGGGAGAGGGGATTGTTTGGTGTGCATTTTTTTTTTTTTTGGGGGGGGGGTATGTATAATAAATATGTTTTTGGTTGTTGTTGTTTTTTAGCGGTGGGGGGCATATATCTTGTATGTTTTTGTCGGTTTTTTTTGGCTTTTTAAAATTCTGTTTGGGGGGGAGGGAAGAGGTGGGGGACGGGGGGGGGGGGGGGGGGGGGTGCTTTGTGTTGTTGCTGTTGCTTTGCTTCTATTTGTTTGGTCGGGTTTTTGTTTGTTTGTTTGTTTCATTTCTGGCAGTTCTGTGTTGTTGCGCTTAAAACAGACGCTTTAAGGTCATGGGAATGAGATTCATATCTTAGTATCCATCATCATCATCATCATTGTTGTCGTTGTTGCTGTCACCGTTGTTCGTTACCGCCGTCGTTGTCATTGTCGTCATCATCATCAATGGTGACATAACTACTCCTGTTTGAACAGAATCCCATTAACTGCTTAATGACTCGAGTTCAAAGGAAAAAACATCCTTTCGCATAGTTAAGTAGCTAAGTTGCTTTATTAAGACCTTCAGATGAGACTATAAACCGAGGTCCCATGTGCGAACGCACGCAGAACATCTCTGCGCACACATTAAAAACCCGTCCTTTTTTTCGGAAGAGTAGGCCATTGTGTGCCAGTCAGTGGGAACGGATGACAAAATTAATAAAACTGTATACGCACAGGTACTGGATGTAAAAAAAAGAAAGAAAAAAAAAAAGAACATAGGTGCTTGTTCCATTATCCTCGAAAGAAAAAAAATGATAATAATAATAAAAAAAAAAAAGAATATTACGGTAGTTTTAGTTTTTGTTTATCTGCCTTTATTTCTCCTTTTTCTTTTTTTTTTCTTTTTTTTTTTTTTTTACTTTGTTGTTGTTGTTGTTGTTGTTGTGGGGAGTGGGGTTGTTTTCTTCTTTTTTGGCAGGGGGGTGGGTGGGTAGTGCTTCTGTTGTTTTGTCTGGAAGAATAAGAGTTGTTGGGGTGGGGGAGTGGGGGTGGGGGTGGGGGTGGGGGTGGGGTGGGGGGGTGTTGTTCGATTTTTTTTTTGTCTGTTTCTTTTTCAAGTTTTCTGGATGTTTTTTTTTGTTGTGATTGCTGTTCTTCTGTTTTGTTATAATATTGTTATCGGCAGTGGGTTTTTTGGTTGAAAAATTATTACGGTGTTTTTGAATGTATGTATGTATGTATGTATGTATGTATGTATGTATGTATGTATGTATGTATGTATGTATGTATGTATGTATGTATGTATGTATGTATGTATGTAT
>CM060346.1:25795259-25802759 GCA_030674155.1 Stramonita haemastoma
TAAAAAAAAAAAAAGAATATTACGGTAGTTTTAGTTTTTGTTTATCTGCCTTTATTTCTCCTCTTTTCTTTTTTTTTTCTTTTTTTTTTTTTTTTACTTTGTTGTTGTTGTTGTTGTTGTTGTGGGGAGTGGGGTTGTTTTCTTCTTTTTTGGCAGGGGGGTGGGTGGGTAGTGCTTCTGTTGTTTTGTCTTGGAAGAATAAGAGTTGTTGGGGTGGGGGAGTGGGGGTGGGGGTGGGGGTGGGGTGGGGTGGGGGGGTGTTGTTCGATTTTTTTTTTGTCTGTTTCTTTTTCAAGTTTTCTGGATGTTTTTTTTTGTTGTGATTGCTGTTCTTCTGTTTTGTTATAACTATTGTTATCGGCAGTGGGTTTTTTGGTTGAAAAATTATTACGGTGTTTTTGAATGTATGTATGTATGTATGTATGTATGTATGTATGTATGTATGTATGTATGTATGTATGTATGTATGTATGTATGTATGTATGTATGTATGTATGTATGTATGTATGTATGTATGTATGTATGTATGTAACTCTCTCTTTCTGTCTCTGTCTCTGTCTCTGTCTGTCTCTCTCTCTGTCTTTATTTTATGCACACACACACACACACACACACACACACACACACACACACACACACACACATACACACACACACACACACACACATCGTGCGTGCGCGTTATATATATATATATATATATATATATATATATATATATATATATAATATATATATATATATATATGTGTTGTGTGTGTGTGTGTGTGTGTGTGTGTGTGTGTGTGTGTGGTGTGTGTGTGTGTGGTGTGTGTGTGTGTGTGTGTGTGTGTGTGTGTGTGTGTGTGTGTAGGGGGGTGCTATTTAATATCTCATTATTATAGTTAAATTGTTTTATATCGAGGTTAATGAGTGTGAGAAGAAGAGGCAGTTGCTTCCTGAAAATGGATTCCCTCTAACCTACATAACTATCATGCACAGATCTCCTTTAGTTATTGATTGTTTATCTTTCATCTGATCTTATTTTGCATTAAAATATTTTTTTTAATTTAAGTTGTTGTTGTTTTTTTACCGGGGTGGATTTTTAACCGTGGCAGGGAAGGGGGGGGGCTGTTTTTCACACAGCTACACCGCCATTCGGTTTATTACCTCGCTGAGGCGATGGCAGTTTCTATTTCGTCGTACCACAGTTGGTTGCTCAAGTGAGTGCACTTTCGGTTGTTGCTCTACTTTGTAATGGGTGTACAGGCAACCACAGATACAACACAACGTGTTGTGATGGAGAAAGGGGGGGGGGGGGAACGAGGGGGGGGGGTGGACGGAGGACGGGGGGGGGGGGGGGGAGGGGGAGGGGGGACGGGGGGGAGGGGATGGAGGAGAAGAGAGGGTAGTAGGAGGCAGTTTAGGAACAAAGAGGAAAAGTTGGGGAGGGGAGGGGAGGCGGGGGGTTGGGGGAGGGGAGGGGAGGTTCGGGGGGAGGGGGGAAGTGAGAAGGAAAAGGGTTTTTTTTTGGAAAAGATGGTAGGATTTGGCCAAAAAGAGGTGTGAGGGAAGAGTTGAAGCCAGTGGGCATTCGCAGGCAGGTACATTTCCATGTAGGAAGGTACGGACATACGCACTCACTCACTGGCATAATATGCTATATCATTTTATTCATTCTTCCCGAATTCGGAATGCGGCTACCTTCATGGTGGGCCCAAAACAAAAAAAAAACAAAAAACAACAAACAAAAACGGTCGCATATGCAAAATCTCACCATTGGTAAAACCTTTCGGAGACGGTAAGAGAGAGAGAGAGAGAGAGAGAGAGAGAGAGAGAGAGAGAGAGAGAAGAGAGAGAGAGAGAGAGAGAGAGAGAGAGGAGAGAGAGAGAGAGAGAGAGAGAGAGAGTCAGCACTGATGTTACCTCCAGGGGGGAAAATAATCCTCTTGAAGAGCCATCTCGGTGGTGGCTCAAACCAGAGCTGTCAGATCAGGAGTGCAACAGGCACTGCTCTAACCACCTGGCTATCCCGCCCCAGGTGACATAAGCAGCTGCCATGGCTCGGTGGTTAGCACACCAGATGTCTAGCTGTGAGGTGCAGGTTCAATTCCCAGGCGGTAAGCTTCGTCAGTTTTCCCAAGTAAGGAAGGATTCGAGGCCTACATCAAAATGTTGGTGTGCTTTGAAAGGTTGGGTTGGGATTGTTTTTAAGCCATGACAAGCTCTTAGCATAACCACATGTATTCATCCTTTAAAGGAGAGAAAAGGTTTCTCTGAAGTTGGAGTCTGGCTGCCTGTATCATGCTGAGGTCTTTTGGTGACAGCCACATACACGGGCAATTTTTTTTTTTTTAATTGTTAATTATTATAAGGAATGTTCAAATGATACACACGAACTAATATATTTTGAGATCATCAATGTTCGAATGGTCCATATGAAAGCAGACAAACAAACCCACCCCCAAAAAGCGGTGATACAGAAAGATGTATGAGACACATACATTGTCTTCCAGCCAATGCATGCACTTATAACTTTGGTCATATGTTCATATACACACATATACATACACACATATATATACACACATACATATTAAACTGAAAAAGTAACAAAAACAAAACAACAGAACTCACCCATGAAAACAAACATACAGCAACAACAACAACAAAAAACCGGAACAAAAAGGACATAAAAGAAACCCCGAAACAATCCCCCACAAAACTGCATCTCCCTCCTTGTACTGTTCCCTGTAGAACAGTCTTGGTCAGTCCAGATGTTCGTGTGACATGGCCCTACCACTTCTTTTGCGTTTTTTTTTTAAAGAAGCCAGATCTTCATAAGCAATATAGTGTTTTCAATTGATGTAGTTTTATTTCCCAGTTTGTTATATGATCTCAGTACGCAAGGTACAAAGTAAACAAGTTTGCACAAGATCCTAATCTCCATTGCTTATATCCTTCTTTCAATATCTGCTGTTATGGTTTATATTTCACATGCTTACCAAAAAATGGACATGACCAGGGAACGCATCAATCTGATGTTGAAACTGATGGCTATGTTCTTTAAGTTCCAAAGGACTTTTAGTTTGGTCATTGTAGCTGTGGTCTGAGCTATCCAGGAGAGAGTTTCAGGTTTTGATTCTTCATCCGATATTATAGTCCCCATATTTTTTTAAGTTAGGGATGGTCTCAATTTTCTTGTTGCCTATGGTAATATTAGTGCTAAAACCATTGGACTGTTTGTCATCAACTGGGTCTTCTTTGTACTGATCTGCATGCCATTTGTCAAAGAGGCCTCACCAAGGTGATTGACCAAGTTGACCATACCTTGTTCTTGCCCAGCTAGGCCATGGATGTCATCAGAAAAACGTTGTTAGCTATTGTCCTGTCTCCAATGCTGACAATTCCTCATCATTTTCAAGTGCATCAGCCATCATTCATTCCAAGAAGACGTTGAAAAGGATGGAAGAGAGCAGGCATCCTTGGCGAACCCAGCTGTGGTTAGGAACCACTCTCCAATGTTTTTCGTCGTAGTAGACTGGGCTGGTTGTCATAGCGGTATTCTACTGTTCTGATCAGGTTGGCATTGGTGTGATAGAGCTTCTAGTTGCTCACAGAGCTACATGCCAGACTCTGTTAAACGTCTTCTTACAGTCTACTCACTCACTCACTCAGTCCCATGTCCCAAAGGACGTAGGGGGGACATGAGAGAAGACGCAACGGAGATCTTTTTCCATGCTTCACGATCCTGTGTGGCTAGTAGGAGGTGTTGCAGGGGTTGGGTGGTCCAGTCTTTGATGTTGTCAACCCATGATTTCTTTTGGCGGCCTCTTCTTCTCTTGCCCTCGACTGTTCCTTGCAGGATGGTTTTTGCTAGGGTGTTGTGTCTTGTGGTGTGACCAAACCACATCAGCTTTCTCCTCTTTATGGTGGAGAGCAAAGGCTCTTGGGGGCCCACACGCTTTTTGATTTCTTCTTTCACATAGTTATTGGTCTTGTGTTCTTTGTATGATATTTTGAGGAGTCTTCTGTGGCACTTGTTCTCGAATGCTTGGATTCTCCTCTCTAACTCTGCTGTCAGAGTCCATGATTCACAGCCATATAGGAGGATAGATATCACGAGGGATTTGTAAAGGTGGTATTTGGTGCAGAAGCTGATGTTGTTGCTTCTGATGATCCTCTCGATTCTGACTAGAGCAGATGTTGCTGTTGCAATGCGAGCTTTCACTTCATTGTTTGATGTGCCATCTTTTGTTAGGATGGAGCCTAAGTATTTGAATTGGCTCACCTCTTCTAGTATTTCTCCATTCATCTTTATTTCCGTGATGTCATTACTTGCGCTGTTGACCATGATCTTTGATTTCTCTGTACTGACCTCCATGCCGTATGCGCTCGCTCGATCTGTTAAATTGTCTGTGAGGATTTGCAGTTCTTGTTTGCTGCTGCCCATGAGGTCAATGTCATCTGCAAATCTGAGGTTGCAAAGGGGTCTTCCACCAATGGAGATGGAAGTGTGGTGGTTTTGCAGTGTCTCTGTCATGATGTTTTCGAGGAAGAGGTTGAAGAGTACAGGTGAGAGAAGGCAGCCCTGGCGAACCCCAACCGTGGTCTTGAAGAACTCGCCCACGTGCTTGTTCATGAAAACTGCACTTTTTGCGTTCTCGTACAGAGCCTTGATACTTCAATTAGGCAGCTGTCAATGTTGAAGTGCCTGAGTACTTGCCAGAGGCCGTCATGCCATACCCTGTCAAAGGCCTTTTTGAAGTCTATGAAATTGTGGTACAAGTCTTTTTGGTGTTGGAGATGCTTCTCTATCAGAATTCTCAGATTGAAAATTTGTTCCATTGTGCTGCGTTTTGGTCTAAAGCCCGCTTGTTCTTCTGCCAGGAGTTTTTCCGCTTGGTTTTTCAGTCTGTTGAGGACTACCTGCAGCATGATCTTGCTAGGATGACTTATGAGACTGATGGTTCTGTAGTTCTGGCATTTCTTGAGGTTTCCTTTCTTTGGCAGGGGTATTACAAGAGACTGTGTCCATTCTTTTGGCCATTCTTTGGTGTCGTGGATCTTCTGACAAAGTTCTGTGAATCGCCTTGCTGTTTCATTCCCTCCATTTTTTATGAGTTCAGCTGGGATGTTGTCGATTCCAGGGGACTTCCCCTTCTTCAATTGTTTAATAGCTGCATCTACTTCACACCTTAGTATTGGTGGGTCTTTATCTTGGCGTTCAGGGGGTTTGTCAGAAACTATGTTGGTATCTGGGCGTAGTGAGTAGTTGTACAATCCCTCACAGTATTCTGTCCAGCGTTGGAGGATGGCATTGTTTTCCGTTAAAAGATTTCCTTCTTTGTCTTCAATAACAGAGGCTTTAGGCTGTGTGGTTTTCGTTAGTGCTTTCAAAGTGTCGTAAGCTGTTTTGCTGTTTCCCTTGGTCATTCCAGCTTCGATGTTGTTGCATTGTTCTTCTATCCACGCTTCTTTGGCTTCTCTCATCTTTTTCCTCACTTCTCTGTGGCTGTCCATGTACTTCTTGTAAGCTTCTTGACTTGTGAACTTTTGTTTTTTAAGTTCTCTTCTTTTGTCGCAGAGGTCAAGAACCTCATTTGTCACCCAGGGTTGTTTCTTTGTTCTGCTTCTTCCTAATGTTTCTTCTGCTGCTGTCGTTAGCACTTCTTTGATGTTGTTGGCCAATGTGTCCACATCATTGTCGATGGCTGTGAGTGCGGCGAACTTTCCTCCAATGTTGGCTTGGAAGATCTCAACCACTGTTGGGTCTTTCAGTTTTTTCCAGGTCGAATCTTATGCGTGGGCTTTTTGGCTGTTGTTTTGCTTTCAGTTTCAGCCTGATGGTGGTAAGTACAAGGTCGTGGTCACTGCCAATGTCAGCTCCTGGGAATGTTCTTGTGTTTGCCTTGTTTATGCTGGATTTGAATCTTTGGGGTGACAGAATGTAATCAATTTGATTATGAATCAGACCATTTGGTGAGTGCCAGGTTGATGTTCTGGATGGCTTGTGAGGGTGGAGTGTGTTAGCCAAAGTCAGTTTGTGCTTCTTTGCGAATTCCAGCAGCCGCTGTCCTCTGTCATTTGTTTCTCCCAGTCCAAATCGTCCTGTGGTTCCTGCCCAGGTGTCATAGGCATCAGGTCCCACCTTAGCATTCCAGTCGCCTTCCACAATAAGGATGTCTTTTTTGGGCGTTTTGGAGATGACGTTTTCAAGTTCTTCATAGAATTCTTCTATCTGATCATCATCGTAGTCAGATGTTGGAGCATACACTTGGATGATGGTGAGATTCTGGGTTTTGCAGAAACTCTGATTGAGATGAGTCTGCTGGATACTGGTGTGCAGCTGATGATGCTTGACACAATCTCTTTCCTGACAATAAAGCCTACTCCATGTTGATGTAGTTTCTCTTCTCCGCTGTACCATATTTTGTGGCCGTCTTGCGTGGTTGTTTCTCCGAAGCCAATCCATCTGACTTCCGCAAGACCTATGATGTCCCATTTATACCTCTGCAATTCATGTGTAAGTTCCTGTACTCTTCCTGTTTGGTACAGAGTCCTTACATTCCATGTACCAATGGTTGCCCCTTTATCTGGAAGCTTTAGAGTTGGTTCTGCCCCAGTAGCACACTTGTCACTCCCACCCTGGAGGCTTGCAGTGGGTAGCGCGGTCGTTGTTGATCCGGGCCTCGACCGATCCGGCATGTCTTTCTGTTTTGTTTTTCTCATCATGTCCTTGCAGTGGGCTTGAGGAAGCTTGGTGGCGCCCATCTCCTCTCCAAGACTCCTACTGGTGGGTAAGAATGCACCAGCCCCTCACAACGTTTCGCCCGCCAGTAGAAGCGGTTACCGGGGTGTGGGTGGGTTAAGGACCCGGACCCAGAAGTGAGAGTTGAGTGCCAAGTGAGGACCAGTGCTCCCGTCCATCCCGAAGGATGCTACTGCCAGGTTTACAAAGGTACCACCTCTCCTTAAGCACCCCAACTTAAGCACTTCTTACAGTCTACAGAGACTGATAAAGATCTTCCTTGCGAGTCCTTCTCACAGAACCTTATAAGTTCAGTAAAAATTTTGCTCTGTTATCCTCCATCTTGCTCTTACACAAAAATTAGCCTGATTGCAAATCTGTATTTTTTGTTTCGTTTTGTTTTTGTATGCCTCCCTATTTTGAGTTATTTTTCATGTTTTTTTTGTTTTTGTTTTTTACAATTCCTTTACTCAAGTCATATTTTCTTTTTCCCAGTGATAATTTGACAAGCAATTGGTCTGGTTGAAATGAGTGTGGCTAACTGGTTGACACACTTGCCTTAAAGAGAGCAGATTCTGGCTTTTTTGCTGCCCCCCCCCCCCCCCGCCCCCCTCTCTCCCTCTCCCCCCCCCCCCCTCCCCCACCTACACACACACACACCACCTCCCCACGCGACTTTCTCCCCCTAATAACTACACTCCTGTTTTCTGCTGTTTCCAGTGCTATCGCAGCATCAGTAAAAAGACACTTTGCCCAAGTAATGGCGGAGG
>CM060346.1:25813063-25818063 GCA_030674155.1 Stramonita haemastoma
ACACGTTTTATGTCTCAAGTTTATTCTTGTTTTTATTCTTGTTGTTGTTGTTGTTGTTGTTGGCTGTGTTGTTGTTGCTGTTGTTGTTGTTGTTGTTTTGTTGTTTTGTTGTTTTGTTGTTTTCTTCTTCTTCTTCTTCTTCTTCTTTCTTCTTCTTCTTCTTCTTCTTTCTTCTTCTTCTTCTTCTTCTTCTTCTTCTTCTCTGTCTTTTTTCTTGTTTTCTTCTTCTTCTTCTTTGCATTCTCTTCTTCTTCTTTGCATTCTTCTTTGCATCTTCTTTGCAATGATTTTTTGGCAAGTCTTTTGGACAATAGTCTTCTTTACAGTCCTTCTGCTTCTTCCTTCTTCCCCAGATTCTTTTCTCCCCTCCCCCCCCCCCCCCCCCGAACCTCCACATCACCTTCCCCTCCCCCCCCCTCTCTTTTATCCGCTTCTTCCTTTCTTTTTGCTAGTTGACATTCAGAATTTATGACAAGTTTATGATCCCTGGGCGAGGCATCACAAGACGCTTTCCATTACAAGTCGTGTTTGTTCAACCCATTTCGGGATTTAGGATGAGTCTTGCAGGTGGCGCGCATGCGTAAAGCACAGGGTTGAAAGGTCAGGGTCAAGGCTGTGTGCGGCAACTTGGGAGATGACAAACTTAACTGAGAGAGGAGGAGGAAGTTGTAGGTTTGATGATGTCCATGGCTAGTGGAGGAGTACAGTTATAGAATTTATCAATTCTACTTTTGTTGGGACAGAGTGTGTTGTTGATTGTCTTCGACTGTTTCGAAAACGTTCTTAGAGGGTTGGTTGGATGGTTAATTGGCTGGTTGGTTGGATAGTTGGTTTGTGTGTTGGTTGGTTGGTTGTCGGTTGGTTCGGTCGGTCGTGGTTGTGGTTGGGTTTGGTTGGTTAGTTGATTGGTTGATTGATTCAGTTACTTATTACTTTGCTCATGTTGTGCTTCTCGACTTATTTCTTTTCTAAAAGTTGCTATCTTTCTTTATCTGTTTATCTATTTGTTTATTCATTCATGGTTGGCCATTGATTTGGGTTGAATGTTATTTAATCACATTACCATTTTTGTTTAAATTCATGTGGATTTTTGATGTTGGTTTTGTCTAATGCAACTTGTCAACTTGACATGGTAAAACTGGTTTAAGCGAGATGGGAAATCAAAATAGAAGAGAGAGAGAGAGAGAGGAGAGAGAGAGAGAGGGGGGGGGGGGGTGGAGATGACAGATAGACAAACAACAAACAGACAGACAGACAGACAGACAGACAGAGACGCAGGCGCAGACGCAGACGTTTATTCATAAAGGCCAAAACCCCGTAGAAAGGGGATAAATATAATGATAACATCATAATATAGAATGCATAAATACAAGAAACGCTGCTCAGGTTAATACTGTACTTCTTACAGGAAATGCTTTTCGTAGATACAATGCTAACTGCCTTAAAATTGAATTGTTTGTTGCAGTCAGAGGCAATATCAGTTTAAACAAGCAAGGTTGCGAATAGTATTTAAATGGAATAAACTGTTTCCTGAGATCACTTAATCCAGGACATGAAAGAACAAAATGCACTTATGTATAGAGATATAGCCATAACATCTATCTATCTATCTATCTATCTATCATCTATCTATCTATCTATCTATCTATCTATCTATCTATCTATCTATCTATCTATCTATCTATCTCTATCTATCTATCTATCTATCTATCTATTATATAAGAAGAGAGAGAGAGAGAGATAGAGAGAGAGAAGAGAGACAGACAGACAGACAGCAGACAGAGACAGACAGACAGACAGACAGACAGAGCAGACAAGACACAGACAGACAGACAGTCAGACAGACACACAGAGAGAGAGAGGATGGAAGAGAAAGAGAAAGAGAGAGAGAGGACTCGCCCATAAACAGACCTTAAGCTAAATGCATGTGGACACAAAACCTAGTTGAACCCATAGCCAAAAGCTTGTGTCAGTTATTGATGTAACCAAGGCCTACATTAACATGTTGTTATGCTTAAAAAATGTTATGTTAAGCTCCTCTTCCTCCTCCTCATCATGCTCTCCTCCTCTTCCTCCTCCATATAAATTTTTAGCATAATAACCTGTCCTGTGCTCTACTTTTGGGAACTACAAAGGACCTGGAAAGTCGGAGTATGGCTGCCTATTCTTGCAATGAACTTGAAGACAATCGTAGACCGCACACTTCTCATCCAGTGTACGTACTTAATAATATTATGGTCTCACAGTGACTCCCAGGTGGGATGAGTGAGGTACAAGTGTATGTTTTGGCTGCGCATGACTCCCAGGGTGTTAAGGTGGGAAACGCCTAACAACGACACCACCACCACCAACAGCAACAACGACGACGACGATGACGACAGCGACATGGATTTCTCTGTTTGTGCGATAATAAAATGACTGAATGGAACTGAAACTACCAGAACCCTCACAAACCATGATTCTATTATAAAAGGTGACTATCAGAATGAATTACGCGTGCGCGCATTTGTTGTTGTTGTTGTTGTTGTTGTTGTTGTGTGTGTGTGTGTGTGTGTGTGTGTGTGTGTGTGTGTGTGTGTGTGTGTGTGTGCTGTGTGTGTGTGTGTGTGTCTGGTCTCTGTGTCTTCTGTCTGTGTGTCTGTCTCTGTCTCTGTTTCTCTGACTCTGTCTTTGTCTTTTTCTGTCTGTCTGTCTGTCTGTCTGTCTTCTGTCTGTCTGTCTGTCTGTCTGTCTTCTGTCTCTCTATCTCTCTCTCTCTCTCTCTCTCTCTCTCTCTCTTCTCTCTCTTCTCTCTCTCTCTCCTCTCTCTCTCTCTCTCTCTCTCTCCACATTTCATCCCCTCCCCCCCCCCGTCTCCCTCTTCCCACCCCACACCACCACCCCACCCCCCCCACCCCCCTTCACCCACCGCCACCCACCCCTCGGCCAACCAACCACACTACCCTCCACCCTTCATAAAGGGGCGCAAGCTTTCAGTCACTCTCCAGTCACAAAAAGGGAAATCACTCTCGCCGATCGTTCATCATGGTGGGGAGCTTTTCATGGCGGGGAGGCGACTTTGACAACCTCATTTCCTCCAACATGGCGACTGAGCCGCAGAGTTGGGGGCCCTTTTTGCCCTCGGCGACTCGCACAGAATGATCTCCCTTTCTCACGCCTGTCGCTCTTCTGCATCGGAGGATGATTTTGCGTCACGTCACCACCAACTGAGTTAGGAAGATGTGGTGGAAATGTGGGAGATGTGTGACGGTTTGGGCAAAGGGAATGGGTGGTGCCAGTTGTGGGGTGTGTGTGTGTGTGGTGTGTGGTGTGTGGTGTGTGAGAGAGAGAGAGAGAGAGAGAGAGAGAGAGAGAGAGAGAGAGAGAGAGAGAGAGAGAGAGAGAGAGAGAGAGAGAGAGAGAGAGAGAGAGAGAGAGAGAGAGAGAGAGGAAGAAGAGGAAGAAGAGGAGGAAGGAAGAGGAGGAGGAAGAAGTTAGTTGAGTGAGGGAAATGTGCAGCAATGTATTGATTCCTGGAACTTTTAACGTTTGGGGTTGGGGGGTGGGGGGTGGGGGTGGGGGTGTTTAGAGGTACTGTATTCTGAATTGGTGGTTGTTTGTGTAGTGTGTGTAGTGTGTGTGTGTGTAGTGTAGTGTAGTGTAGTGTAGTGTAGTGTAGTGTAGTGTAGTGTAGTGTAGTGTAGTGTAGTGTGTGTAGTGTGTGTAGTGTGTGTGTGTGTGTGTGTGAGTCTGTGTGTAGTGTGTGTGTAAGTGTGTGTGTAGTGTGTGTTGTGTGTGTGTGTGGTGCGTGCGTGTGTAGTGTGTATAGTATGTATGTGTGTGTATAAACGTGTGTATGTGCATGTATGAGCGTACATGTATACGTACAAAATATGTACGTGTACTTGGATGTTCACGTGCATGTGCATGTGTAGGTGTGTGTGTGTTGTGTGTGTGCATTCATGCACAATTGTGTATGGTGTGTGTATGTATGTGTGTGCGTGTGTCTGTGCACTGTTGTTTCTTGTTACTTTATTGCAGATACCTGCTCCCTCTTTGACCATTTCCTATCATTGTCTGATTTTCTCTGATTCCATCACGTCTGCAAAGGTGTAGATCAAGACTGAAGGTTTTCAGAGATATTAGCCATTTGAAAAAGAAAAAAGCTAAAGGTGTCTCATAACCTAAGTGGTCGTTGGGGAGCGAGGCGTCAGAGACCTCAAATGTCTCTAGGGGCCAGTGTGTTAAAATCAAGGGCGGCACCCTTCTCTTCTCTTCTCTCTCATTGCTCTACCTTCCCTGTCCCCTAAAGAGGGAAGGCACCCATTTACAGCTGAGGTGAACTGTGGGATTCTACTGAAGATACGCTCCTGGAGGGTCACCCTGCTCAATGCTGTTTAATCTTAGCTTGGGGAAAGCGAGTGTTCTGATCCGGAGCTAGCTATCCCGTCCCCTATTAATTTATGCCATTTACGTGGAATGACAGGCCTCTGCTACGTTGGCAAGAACAGACCCACAGCATAGTGAACGGAGGAATAAAGGTAAATGTTAAAGGTAAAGGTGCCCATAACCTGTGTGGTTGTATGCGAGCGAGGGTCAGAAACCTCAGCTTCTCTAGGGGCCAGCATGTTAAGGGCGGGCGCCCATCTCCTCTCTCTGCTGCTTTACCTTCCCTGAACCTAAAGAGGGCAGGTACCCATTTACAGCTGGGTGAACTGGGGGAACTGTACTGAAGCCAAGGCGCGCAAATGGTCACCCATCGAATTGGCAACCACGCTCGACAGCTGCTTAACTTAACTGAGGGAAAGGGCGCTCTGACCACTGAGCTATCGCGTCCCCTATGGAGGGATTAATGACTGGTAAATGTATAATAAATTCATACTATCCTGGGGGACGGGATAGCCTAGTGGTCAGAAAATTGCGCTTGCAATTTGACGACCCGGGTTCGATTCACATTCGAGGGGATTTTTCTCCTGGAGTTGACATCAGAGCTGACCCCACTCTCCCCAAACGTCCTTCGG
>CM060346.1:25837458-25839958 GCA_030674155.1 Stramonita haemastoma
TGGTTCCAGACTGAGACATCCATACAGTTACCATGTCCATTATGTGGCCATAACATTGATGATGAAATTCATTTTCTGTTTCAATGTAAGGCATACGAAACGCTACGTAATAAACATAATTTTCTAAGTTTACAATCAACAGAAGTCCAAGATATTGTTTCTATTTTGTCGTCTGAAAATGAACATGTAATTAAAGCTGTAGCTAAGTTTATTGCAGAGGCACAGAAATTAAGACAAAGCCATGTCAGTAACAATTGATTTCATATGGCAGTGATGCAGTCACTTTAAAGAGTAATGTATTCTTAAGTAAGGTATCTTCAGAAAGATTGATATCACATGTATGTTATTTGAATGGATGGTCGAATCGAAAATTGTTTTTGCATTTCAGTTTAGTTTTGTTTTCTTTTTCTTGTATATACCAGGTGATTGGTAACTGTATAGACGCCAATGTTAATTATTTGTGTTACCTCCCTCGTCAAAAGGCCCAGTTGGGCAATGACAATAAACTGTTAAAGCGTTAAAGCGTTAAAGCGTCTCTCTCTCTCTCTTAAATGAACTAAAAAGGTCTATTGTGTCTTTTTTATGTCTATCTGTCTGTTTGTCTGTATGTGTGTGTGTCTCTGTCTGTCTGTGTGTCTGCGTGTCTGCCTGTTTGTGTGTCTGTCTGTTTGTGTGTCTGTCCGTGTGTGTGTGTGTGTGTGTATGTGTGTGTGTGTGTGTGTGTGTGTGTGTGTGTGTGTGTGTGTGTGTGTGTGGTGTGTGTGTGTGGTGTGTCTCTCCCCCCCCCCCCCTCTCTCTCTCTCTCTCTCTCTCTCTCTTCTCTCTTCTCTCTCTCTCCCGACCCTCCCTCCTCTGTTGGTTTATTTCTTTTATGTTTGTGTGTGTGGGGGGGGGGGGGGGGGGGGGGGGGGGGGGGGGGGGGGGGGGGGGGGGGGGGGGGGGGGCATGCCAAGAGAGCTTTTTAATACAGTAGCAAAGTTTATTTTCAAAAGTGAAAAGTAATAACAACAAAATAAAGCAAGCACCCCCCCCCCCCACACAAACACACACACACCTACCTCACACACACAGACGCACACACACACACATACACGCGCGCGCGCGCGCGTACGCACACACACTAAACACACACACACACACACACACAAAATACACACACTAAACACACACACACACACACACACAACACACACACACACACACACAACACACACACACACACACCAACACACACACACACACACACTAACACACACACACACACATGTAACCCCCCACCACCCCACCACCACCGCAACCCCCCCCCCCCCCCACCCCACCCCCCCCCCCCACCCCCCCCCTGCACTCTCCTCCCCCCCTCTTACACACACACACAAGAGCAGAGCAGCAGCAATCAAAAAGAGAGAGGAGCTCAAAATTAACTTTTGACATTTGTCACTGAAAGACTAAACCTGTCGACGACAGTTTCCCCATCAATTCAACTTCTCCTCTCTGCAATCATCGCATACCTCCTCCCCCCCCCCCCCCCCTCCCCCCCCCCCCCCCCCCCCCCTCCTCCCCGTCCCCCCTCCCTCCTCCCCTATCTAAAAGACAAGACCTTTTGTCAGTCACCATATTATGCCTGTCATATTTTACCTCCTCCAAAGCAGAAGAGCAATCAATACATCCACGACTTACTTCCCTTCGGCTGTAAGTGGTAGGCATGACAAAGAATGACGTCAATGCAAGTTCAAAAAATAAAAAATAAAAAAAAGAAGAAGAAGTAAGAAAAAGAAAAAGAAAAAAAAACCCGACGATCCATTTCTATCTATTAAAAGAAAAATTGCTGCAAGTTTTGGAAAGATGGCAACATTTGGCAGCGCCCTGTAAGGGGAAGATGACAGACAAGGTTGTAGAGTGGTGTGGTCCGAGTAGCTAGTCTTTGGATGAGAGGGGGGACGGGATTGCGCTTGCAATTTGATGACGCGGGTTCGATTCCCGTTAGAGGGGGTTTTTTTTTGCCCTGGAGTTAAAATCCGTGCTGAATCCACTCTCCCCAAAAGTCTTTCGGATGAGATTATAAACCGCGGCCCCCGTGTGCGAACGCACGCAGAACATCATGCTGTGAAATCTTGTTCCGCTTTTCGTAAGAATAGGTCATTGTGTGCTGGTGGGAACGAATGACAAGACGTACAAAACTGAACACACATGGAGACTGGATGTAAAAAAAAGCACATGGGTGCTTATTCCATTATCCTTAATATAAAAGAAGAAATATAAAATAAATACATCAATAAATGAGATGATATCTGAGAGGACCAATGTACAATTTACATTGTAGCGCATGTGAACTTAAAAATAAATTAAAAATACATAGTTTGGATTAAAAAAATGTGTTTTTAAAGCATGTTATCAACCTGCTAGGATGTTAGCTAGACTTGTGAAAAATTTAAACCTGATTTTCTCAGGATGTGAAATCGCTGTGTCACCCATTTCAAACACCCGTAACTTTGTCAACTTT
>CM060346.1:25842458-25844958 GCA_030674155.1 Stramonita haemastoma
TAAGCATGGATCGGTGGTCTAGAGGTAACGCACCTGCCTAGAAACCAAAAGAAAAAGTCTGGGTCGGAAGTGTGCGGTGGCTCTATCCCCCTATATGGGCCCCAAACTTTTCCCCCATCCATCAGTCCATGAGTGGTGGTCTAGGTGTTAGTCTTTCGGATGAGACGATAAACTGAATCCCCGTGTTATTTCGTCTGAGTAAAAGAACCCACGGCAACAAGAGAGTTGTTCCTGGCAAAATTCTGTAGTGAAAAAAAAAAGAAAAAAAAGAAGAAGTCTAATAGGAAAACAAATACAGTTGCAGACATGGAAAAAAAAATAATGGGTGGCGCTGCACTTGTGGTGACGCCCCCCCCCCCCCCTCCCCCCTCCCCCCCCCCCCCCCCCCCCCCCCCCCTGGGAGAGCAGCCCGAATTTCACACAGAGAAATCTGCTGCGACTTAAAAGGTATGAAATAAATAAAATAAAATAAAATGCAAATGAATAAAAGTAAGGTAGCTGCATGCCTACTTTGGGGATGGTGTTTAAAATACAAAACCTGTGTTCACGTGCCTTTTAAAATGTTGCTATCTGTTCCTACCGGCACGCAATGGTCTACTCTTCCGAAAGGCGGAACATGTTTGTAACGTGTGTGCAAGATGTTCGTCGTTGATCTTGCGCCTGGGGCAGCATGATCTGGGCTCTGTAGTCAAATGCAAGCGCTTTGATTTGTTCTACAAGAGATAGCGTATACAAATTCCATGTAATATATAATAATAAATAATAATAATAATAATAATAATAATAATAATAATAATAATAATATAATAATAATAATAATAATAATAATAATAAATAATAATAAATGTCTACGTTCGTTGCCCACGAGACCTCCCTTTATAGTACTATCACCCAAGGCTTTGCCATTCATGTCAGTTTTCTAGTCAAACTGGGAGAAAGAACAGGCTGGATGGAACCCAGAACCTCACAGTTTACTCGCTAGGCAGGCAGGTGAACGAACACCTTAACCATCCTGCCACCACTTCCTTCTCAGCCCTTATTCAAATTATTGAATTTTTAATCGTAACTTTTTGATTGAGGTGTGATGGATCAATATTAATGCTGTACCAAGAGATGAATGTAAATGCAATTTCTGTCCAACAGTTATTTAAAAAAAAAGGATGAATTTCATTACTTATTTGATTAGCCACAACCTGTTTTTAAAAGCATTTTTTTTTCCCAGAAATGTTTTCGATGTCTTCCAAATGCTTTACAATTTAAATTCTGTCATGAACACACAACGAAAAAGCTTTAACTTGCAAAATAATTTTTTTCAGCTCTAATTTATTGATTTTTTTTTTTTTGGGGGGGGGGGGGGGGGAGAGGGGGGTCGTAATTCCATGTAATGTAAACATGAATTATTGTGCAGAGTTAATTTTCATTCTAATACTGTTGGCGATACAGCTACGTCGTTCTATTTTTACAATACAGTTTTGTTGCTCTTATTGATCTGTCTGAGAAGTAGCATGTACAAATTGCATTGATTTTTTTCTTCGTATACCCCCCCCCCCCCTCCCCCCCCCCTACCTTGGACCAGATCTGAAATAAACACTTTCAAACTGCTTCAAACTCGTATTCTTTTCTTGCACGATTCAGCAAAAGCAAAGATAAATGAGGTGTGTAGCTATCGCGTACGAACATAGATTTCATCGAAAATAAAAAGCTTTCACAATCGTGGACTCCTAAAGAAGAAATCGAAAATGCTGATTCTTGTGAAAATATTGACCAAAAAATGCTATGCCTAGACGTATTAGCGACATTAACGGCTCTGATACGTATGGGAACAGGTATTATTGACATGAAAGGGTCAGAATCGATTTGGAGATTTCGACTGATTTTCAAACGATGAGGTTGCCTCTGCGTTGTGCTGAAGTATCAAGGCGTCATTCTGTTTCCTTTTCCTTTAAAAACACCCAACTCCTTATCCCGATCCTCTATTATTTATTTATTTATTCTTTTTTTAAAAAAAATATTTATTACCACTTTATGTCACAGCAGATTTATTCTCTACGTCAAATTCGGGCTGCTCTCCCCGGGGAGAGCGCGTCGCCACAAGTGCATCGCCACTCATTATTTTTTTTCTTTTTCCTGTATGCGACTGTATTTTGTTTCCCAATCAGAGTGGCTTTTTTTTCTACAGAATTTCGCCAGGGACAACCCTCTTGTTGCCGTGGGTTCTTTTACGTGCGCTAAATAATGACGTGTAACACACGGAACCTCGGGTTTTTGTTTCATCCGAAAGATTAGTGCCCAGACCACTACTCATGGTCTACTGGATGGGGGAAAAGTTTTGGGCCCAAATGGGATTCGAACCCCGCACACTCCGACCTGGACTTTTCGCTTTTAGACAGGCGCGTTACCTCTAGACCACTGATCCAGTATTGATTAGGATGTTAGAATTCATCAGGATTCAGGAAGTTAGAATTCATCCAGTTCTCATTTTGTCACTTCCTGGTCTCTA
>CM060346.1:25857458-25859958 GCA_030674155.1 Stramonita haemastoma
GAGAGAGGGAGTGAGAGAGAGAGAGAGAGAAGAGAGAGAGAGAGAGAGAGAGAGAGAGAGAGAGAGGAGAGGAGAGAGAGAGAGAGAGAGAGGAGAGAGAGGGAGAGAGAGAGGGGGGGGGGGGGGCAAGGCAAGGCAAGGCAGGACAAGGTAAGGCAAGGTCAGACAAGGCAAGGCAAGGCAAGGCAAAGTTTGGCGTCAGAAACATCTTTTCCCACACAAAACAGTGTCAGGTTTGTCGTCAGAAACATCTTTTCCCACACAAAACAGTGTCGGGTTTGGCGTCAGAAACATCTTTTCCCACACAAAACAGTGTCGGGTTTGCGTCAGAAACATCTTTTCCCACACAAAACAGTGTCGGGTTTGTCGTCAGAAACATCTTTTCCCCCACAAAACAGTGTTGGGTTTGTCGTCAGAAGCAAACAACTTCTCACAGCTAACAATGTCACGTTTGTCATCAGAAACATTTTTCACCAAAAAAAATGGTCAGTTTTGTCACCAGATGTAATTAACTTTTACTCGGACAACAATGCCATGTCTATCATTAGAAACAATCCACTTTCACACAGGCAACAATGTCACGTTTGTCATCAGAAACATTTTTCACAGACAACAATGTCATGTTTGTCATCAGAAACATTTTTTCACTGACAATGTCACGTTTGTCATCAGAAACATTTTTCCACAGACAGCAATGTCACGTTTGTCATCAGAGACATTTTTCCACAGAGAGCAATGTTACGTTTGTCATCAGAAACACTTTTCACCGACAACAATGTCACATTTGTCATCAGAAACGTTTTTCACAGACAACAATGTCACGTTTGTCATCAGAAACATTTTCCACAGACAGCAATGTCACGTTTGTCATCAGAGACATTTTTCCACAGAGAGCAATGTCACGTTTGTCATCAGAAACACTTTTCACCGACAACAATGTCACATTTGTCATCAGAAACGTTTTTCACAGACAACAATGTCACGTTTGTCATCAGAAACATTTATCACAGACAACAATGTCACGTTTGTCATCAGAAACATTTATCACAGACAACAATGTCACGTTTGTCATCAGAAACATATTTCACAGACAACAATGCCACGTTTGTCATCAGAAACATTTTTCACAGACAACAATGTCACGTTTGTCACCAGAAACATTTTTCCACAGACAACAATGTCACGTTTGTCACCAGAAACATTTTTCCACAGACATCAATGTCACGTTTGTCACCAGAAACATTTTTCCACAGACAACAATGTCACGTTTGTCACCAGAAACATTTTTCCACAGACAACAATGTCACGTTTGTCACCAGAAACATTTTTCACAGACAACAAAGTGGCCCAGGCCAAAAGCTCGGGTAGTTATTGATGTCGGTCAAGTGTTTAAGTCTACAATACCATGTTGTTATATTGTAAAATGTCATGTGAAGGTTGTATTCTTCCCTGTGCGGGATTCCGGGGGCTCTTTCAGTATAAATAGCCTCCCCCGCCTTTTGGAAATTCTGTGCTTGACATTTCCTCTTTTCTATATCTCTCTTTGTTTCTGTCTTTCCTCATCATTCTGTATTTCTGTTTTCATTATAATTATGACACTCTGCCTGTGCTTTTTTTTTTTTCCTTCTGACGACCAGGTAGTGATACTTAGACCCTGGGATGGGCACAGGATGTCCATTCTGCAGTGGTGTTTGCCCACGTGGCACTTTTTATGTAGACTTTTGTACTTGATTAACATGTTTGTTTTCCTTTTTGACGATTTTTGTCATCTGGAGATGATAAACTAAGCGGAAAGGCTGGCGTCCTCAGCACAGTCTGGTTTATTATTAGCCTTAAGGAAAGAAATGATTTAGGCATTGTGTCATTTAATGTTGTTGTTGTTTGTTTGTTTTTTCAGATGGACGGTGTTAGGTATTTGAAAATATTAGGAAGTGTTGGTTTTGAACCTGAAGATGAAAGTTACTGGAGCCCCTGAAACTGAATGAAGTAACAGCCCTGGTATGGCTTTCCTGGTCGGTAGGGCTATTAACAATAATTATTATGGTTATGGGAGATTGTCTTCAGCTGTGTGACAACTTCTTACCATAGCAACCTGCACTCTACTCTTCATGAGAAAAAAATCCTCTGAAGTCGGCATATGGTTGCCGATGTGGGACAGGTAGTTCCAAACAGTCAAACAGGCAAACTTCTCCTCCAGTGTGCGCTCTGTCTCACAGTGATTCCCAGGTGGGATGAGTGAGTCAGAGTGCATATCCTGGGTGACCCTCAGGGTGTTAAGCTGGGAAACGCCCAACAACAACAACAACTGGTATGTGCTTGTAATTGTACAATGATAATTTCAAGCAAACATCGTGGAATACAGATTCTGCATGAAACCACCACCACCACCACCCACCCCCCTCTCCCCATCATTTTTGCGGAATGGATTTTTCATTATGAGTATTATGTCTTTTGTATTTTGTATTATGTACCACTTATGTCTTCAGCATCACTACCGTAT
>CM060346.1:25865272-25870272 GCA_030674155.1 Stramonita haemastoma
CCCCCCCCCCCCCCCCCCCCCCTTTACGCCCAAGGGGAGATCTGTCCATCTGATATCCCAGATTGTAAAGAGACTTTAGCAGACACTTAAGCAAACTGCTGCCAACTTCTCTTTCACAGAATGGGGTCACATTCCCAACTCATGTCAGTGTCCTAAATTCAGCCACCAATCACAGCAAGGCAGCATCTTGTTTGAAAATAAGCATGGGCCACCACTTTTTTACCCCCTGAATTTGAATTTCAAAACAAACCGGTGTGCTTTATCTGCCACGCTGATAGATCTAAATGAGGTCACCCACGCTTCGTGCGTGTGCACGCACGCACGTATGCACGCACGCACACACACACACACACACACCTACACCTACACACACACACACACACACACACACACACACACACACACACACACACACACACACACAGAGAACATTGGATTGATACATTCTCTCTAAATGTAGGACAAACATGCTCCCTGCATTAAAATAAAGAAACTTCCTTAGCTAAAATAAGATACTGAATCAGAGATTAGCTTCAGAAACTATCTTAACCCATTGTACAAATGAACAATTTAGGATTGAAACGTACAAGTCTAATTCTCTTCAACGCATATCAAAGCGTAGTTTTTTGCACATCCCAAGATAATCAAAGATTTAAACAAAATAAGCATACACAGAACCACTTCCTAATATTTCCCAGACCCAGAAATACACTGTACAAATCGAGCTTCTTGTAGGCTTCCACAACTTTGAAACTAATTATTTTATAAATTATTAAGTGTTTCGGTGGTCTAGAGGCAACGCGCCTGTCTAGAAAGCGAAAAGTCCGGGTGGAAGACAGAGAGCCGGGGAGAGAGAGAGAGAGAGAGAGAGAGAGAGAGAGAGAGAGAGAGAGAGAGAGAGAGAGAGAGAGGAGAGAGAGAGAGAGAGAGAGAGAGAGAGAGAGAGAGAGAGATTTTATTTTATTTTATTTTATTTTATTTTATTTATTCTTTTATATCGAGGATAATGGGATAAGCACTCGTGCTTTTTTTACATCCAGTTCCCGTTTGTATGCAGTTTTGTAAATGTCACCTGTTCCCACCGGCACACGATGGCCTACTCTTACGAAAAGCGGAACAGGATTTAACGTGGTGCGGAAGATGTTCTGCGTGCGTTCGCACACGGGGCCTCGGTTTAAAGTCTCATCCGAAGGACTTGGGGAGAGTGGAGTCAGCACTGATGTTAACTCCAGGAAAAAATCTCCTCGACCGGACTCGAACCCGGGTCGTCAAATTGCCAGCGCAATGTTCTGACCGCTGGGCTATCCGTCAGAGAGAGAGAGAGAGAGAGAAAGAGAGAGAGAGAGAGAGAGAGAGAGACAGACAGACAGACAGACAGACAGACAGACAGACAGACAGAGACAGAGAGAGAGGCAAGGCAAGGCAAGGCAAGGCAAGGCAAGGCAAGGCAAAACCTTTCATTCGAGAATGATAAATAAGCACTCGTGTACTTTTTTTACATCCAGTCCCCGCCCTTATCAGGGATAACATCAAGATTTAAAAAACCTTAAACTAAATAACAATAATGAAATACCGAAAATAGAAACTATACGCAGTACCAAACAAGATATTATTTATTTATTTATTTAAATAATATAATATCTTATTTATTTTTATTTATTTATTTATTTATTCTTTTATATCGAGGATAACAGAATAAGCAATCATGTGCTTTTTTCATCCGGTCTCCGTGTGTATGCAGTTTTGTAAATATTGTCATCTGTTCCCACTGGCACACGATGGCCTACTCTTACGAAAAGCGGAACAGGATTTAACGTGTGCGCAAGATGTTCTGCGTGCGTTCGCACACGGGGCCTCGGTTTAAAGTCTCATCCGAAGGACTTTTGGGGAGAGTGGAGTCAGCACTGATGTTAACTCCACGATAAAAATTTCCTCGACCGGACTCGAACCTGGGTCGTCAAATTGCCAGCGCAATGTTCTGACCACTAGGCTATCCGTCCCCGTACAAGATACAAGAAATCAGGACACTGTACATGATAAGGTGATAAAAATGCACTCATTTAGAAAAACGAAAATCATAAATCACATTGAAGTGAAGATTTTTATTTTAAAATATAAATAAATAAAAGCGCAATTAGATAAAGAACAAACAAGAGAACATACTGAGATAAACAACTGAAAACATCAATCCATCACCATGTATCAATAACATAAGTCATGTAAATCATTCATTATGATAAAAGGAAAAAAATATAACTAATATCCTTATTGGAGGGGGGGAGAGAAATACTACCAATAACAAATTACATAAAACATCCCAGATGTTAAAAAAAATTAGCATAACATTTTTATAAATTGGATAATGATAGACACACACTCATGCACACACACACGCTCGCGCGCGCACGCACTCACGCACCCACGCACGCACGCACGCACGCACGCACGCACACACACACACACACACACACACACACACACACACACACACACACATTCACAGGTTCTCGCACATATCATCAATAAACTTCATTCAAAGGGAAATAATATATGCCTTGATTTCTCAATAAAATCATATAACGGAACACAAGAGGAATCTATCCACTATCAGGCACATATTATTATTTTGGGACAGATACCCTAATCTTTATCGATCTTAAAATTACAGTCGTAAAAATTATGTTTCTAATTATATTATATCATGATGGACATATTTATTCCGTGGGTTTTTCTTAAGGGTGATTAGTTAAAAGTTTACATAGCAATCAATCACATTCGTCACATGTGATTATCAAAATAGAGAGTACAAAATATGAATAAAACGTTTCTCAATATAGATGGTAATTGTGTTTTTGTGTATAGTAAAACATGTTTAGAGAAAAGGTGAGACATTCAGAGCGAGAGAGACAGAGTCACAGAGAGAGAGAGAGTAGCCTACATAGTAGCGTACATTCCAAATCACGTTATATTGCGTAGGGTTTTTAACTGACCCATAATGTTATCACTAGCTCTCTCCGTAATTGTAAGTGTAGGCTAAGTAGAGAGAGAGAGAGAGAGAGAGAGAGAAGAGAGAGAGAGAGAGAGAGAAAAGAGAGAGAGAGAGAGAGAGAGAGAGAGAGAGAGAGAGAGAACTCGGAACTCGATTTTAATTTCAAGGCCATTTTAATTGTAAGGGCCACCGGTCTGTGTACATGGGGGTACACATTTTAACAAAAGAAATGAAAAGCAAAACAATAAACAAACAAAAGAATTTTGGCATTGTCATGAGTTATTTTCCTAAGAGACATAAACTACATCAACTTTTTGTACACCCATTGTACTTTCGTACACTGATTATGCTTAGCTAAGCTGTCTGGTTTTCAGAGGATAATATATATATATATATATATATATATATATATATATATATATATATATATATATATATATATATATATATATATATATATATATATATATATATGTATACCCAAACATCTCAACTAGCAAACATTTTCTGTATTCAGAATAGTGTGAAGGCAAGTTTCATTATCATTTGCGAAGTATTTGGATAGATATTTCTCTCCTCAAGTCTGTAAACTTTGTACATTCAAACAGAAAATGGATTTCGGTTTCATTTTTGTCAAAAGATTTATCATTATATCTGTTATTTACGTTTACAAGTCGGATCCTAACCAGAACATGCCTAATGAAAATGTACAACAAAGTGCAAGGTCCCCGCAACATGCGCACACACAAATTAACACACACACAAACAATAGCACGCGCGCGTGCGCGTACGCATACTCAACCCGCTCAAGAAAATGGTGCGTTTTGGGGCAAAGATGTAACAATATCAATCACCACACCAAAGTGTACCAAAGTGCGCACACACAGACAAATGCACACACAAACACCAGCGCGCGCCCGCCTGCGCGTACGCATACACAACCCCCTCAAGAAAGAGGTAGGATTTTCAGCAGAGATGTGACTGAAAAAGCAGTTTTCAGCTCCGTCCTGCCCCCACTTTGGCACGGTAACAGACCCCACGGCAACAAGACAGTGTTGTACTGCATGCAGACACCCTCCACGACCACCTTTGATATGTGTGGCGCCGGACATGTGGCGGTACCACAGCCCCCAAGGGCTAAGAAAGCTAGTTTGTCAGAAGGAAAGCTGGTACAGTGTGTCCAACAAATAAATAGCATTTCGCATAATAATAATGACAATTTTCCACAATTTTTTTTTTTTGCCTTACCAAATATTGTTCTTTAATTTTTTCTGTTCTTACTTTGTTTTCAATACCTTTTTTAAAAAATCTTAATTCTACTATTAATAAAACCTACCTGTTTTACTTCTCAATATTAATTCTCTCCGCCCCCCTCCTTTCTATCCCCCCCCACCCCCACCCCCACCCGATAAAGGTAAGGTTAATGGCAATGATGATGATAATAATAATGATGATGATAATGATGTGTAATGATGATGATTTTGTACGTTTTTTATTTATTTGTCGGAAGGAAGGTGGCAGGATGGTTAAGACGCTCGCCTGCCAACAAGTAAACCGCAAGTTTCTGGGTTTGTACCCAGCCTCGCTCTTTCTTCCCAGTTTGATGAAAAAATCGAACTGAAAGTCAAAGTCATTCGGATAAGACTGTAAACCGAGGCCCGTGTGCGAACGCACGCAGAACATCTTGCCTACACGTTAAAACCCCGTTCCGCCTTTCGGAAGAGCAGGCCATCGTGTGCCAGTAGTAGCGGATGACAAAATTATATATTTAAAAAAAAAACAGCATGCACACAGGTGTTATGTTTAGACACCATCCCTGAGGAAAAATCGGGGGGTTGGAGTCCCAGGGAGGCTCGGGGCTGTATATGGCAACGTTCTGGTGGCTCCTGCGACGGTACTGGAACCATTCGTATCAGTCATTGCCTTTCTAATGGATCATTCCAGTGCCGTGGAGATTAGGGGTCTGCTGCATGGGTAACAGCTTGACCTCCGTACTTACTTACCCAGGCTT
>CM060346.1:25875272-25967772 GCA_030674155.1 Stramonita haemastoma
CACTTTCCAGGAGGTCAGGTGATTCCCTTCAAGCAGAGCACTTAAGGTCTTCTCCAGCGCTGTTGGAAGGCCGACAACGGGCATGGTGCTGCAGGAATTAGTATTATAATACAATGTAACACAGAGCAAAAATTTTGCTTGACTATATCCAAGGGAGATCACCCGGCCGACACGAGAGAGAGGAGAGAGAGAGAGAGAGAGAGAGAGAGAGAGAGAGAGAGAGAGAGAGAGAGAGAGAGAGAGAGAGGAGAGAGAGAGTTTGCAGCTCCTGTTCTTTTTATTTTCAGATCCACCAACAAACACCAAGTTCACAGTGAACAACAACATCAACATCACCGTCAATGAGAAGGAGGCTGTGACACTGACGTGTCAGTCACGTGGTCGACCAACACCCCAACTGGAGCTGCGTCAGAGACACGTGCAGTTAGCCCGGCAAGATGGCGGCCAGCTGAGTCTGTCAGAGGAGATAACTCACCTGTCACATCAAACAGCTGCAAGGTGTAACAACACGGGGACCCTCACCTGCCGTGCTGAGAACGTGATGAGAAGTGTCAAAGACATCTCTGTACAGCTCTACGTTAACAGTAAGTGCACTAGTGAGTTTGTCGCAAATTATTTGTTTGTTGTTGTTAGATTGATTTTGTTTTGTGTTATTTTGTTTTGCTACACACATCAAATGAGAAAACCGTTATCCTTCCCATATGAGAGTGCTCTATGGAGCCAGGAAATGTCAGCTGACTGTGCTGACAATCTTCTTCTTCTTTGCATTTTTCTTCTGCTTTGCATTCTTTTTCTTCTTAGCATTCTTCTTCTGCTCTACATTCTTCTTCTGCTTTGCATTCTTCTTCTGCTTTGCATTCTTCTTCTCTGCATTCTTTTCTTCTTCTTTGCATTCTTCTTCTTCTTTGCATTCTTCTTCTTTGCATTCTTCTTCTTTCCATTCTTCTGCTTTGCATTTTTCTTCTTCTTTATTGATTGCTGAGACAGCTACTGTTTTTGTCTGTCATGTAACCAAAAAGCGTTGGGCTTCCTTTTAGCAATTAACCAGTCGGGCTCAGCATATCTAACGTCGTGGAGGGGAGGGAGTATAAAAAAAAAAAAGCGAGAAGAGTACACCAAGAAGATACAAAATAGACAATAAGATGATGACTGGAAGAAATACAACAAGGCAGAAACAATGGGGGTGATAAAAGGAGGGAATTCCTAGCACAGCATTTCCAAAGGGTGGTGATGTTGTTGATACTGACAGCCGTGAGGCCATTGTTAGAGAGGTCTTCTCCCGATTCACCTGAAAATAATATCACATGGCATCTTGAATGTGAAAATACGCACATATTCAATAAAATACCTATATTTTTAGCTTAAGGTACAATAGTCAATTTAGTGGTTATTGTCTCCACCTTAGCACTGCACCAAAACCTGTTACATGTTCAGTTCTTAGAATGCACATGGATATAATGATGGCATTTTTATTTTTTTATTTTTTTAATATCAAGGATAATGGAATAAGCACTCATGTGCTTTTTTACATCCAGTCCCTGTGTGTGTGCAGTTTCGTAAGTATTGTAATCTGTTTCGTCCAGCACACAATGGCCTACTCTTGCAAAAAGCGGAACAGGATTTAACTGTGCCAATATGTTCTGTGTGCATTCGCACATAGGCCTGGTTTATTGTCTAATTTGAAGGGCTTTTGGAGAGAGTGGAGTCAGCACTGATGTTTACTCCAGGGGGAAAATCCCCACGAACGGGAATCAAACCTGGGTCATCAAACTGCATTCAAAACAGCATCAACCAGGAAATGCCCTTGAACAGATCTGGCCGGTAACATTCCTGTCAACATGTGAGTAATGACATTACGGGAAAATGGCACTTCCTTCAACTACTGAAGACCAGATGTTGCCATCAGTCGTCCTATGGAACCCACAAAGCTCTTCTCAGTATGGAAGCCACCTAGTCGCAGGACAATGGAACAGAGAGGGCTGTCATCTGGTTCACTGGCGACAATGATCTTGGCCTTCCACCAAAGAGGATGATCAAAAGTAATGATTGGAATCACATGGTTCTGGCTTGCCAATGCTGACAAGAAGTACAGAGTTGTAAACACACAGTGGTCCATATTGATCATGGGTAGAAAGGTGAAGCAGCTCTGTCCTGGATGATGACCATCACACAGTGCCTGCAGAGTTCCTGACCATCCTGGTCATGGGGGAGCGTAGTGGCCACGATACTTTCCACAGAAAGTCAAGAAAGGTGTTGACAGCACTGTGGTTTGTTTGAAGAGGGCTGTAGTCTAATTTGAGCTGAGAAGTAGATGACCTGAATATTTTAATAGAAATCCTCCCAATGGCTTACAACTGCTCAGCTGTTGCAGTAACATCACTCTAATGGACCTGCTTGTCCTAATGTCTGGAGTGTCAGCAGCAATCATCCCCATGCCATGAAATGTACCAATACCATCTACTGTTTGAATGTTGTGATCTACGTTATCTGCACCAACTAAACACAGCTGGCTGGAGTCGAGCCTTGTATGCCAATGCCTTGTGTTAGGGCTGCAGACTGTTCACATCTCTTCACCTCAGCATACGATGAAGAAAACCCCAGTTTTGCTCAAATGGTTGACAAGATATCTGGAACCAGTAAGGTGGTGAATTTCCATCGCAAGACCCAACTGCAGTGATGCTATGAAAACTTTTGGTCTCGCTGCTTGGACAAGACTCTGCCCAATGGAGGCAATTTTCAGTTTTTGTGTGTGTGTTTTTTTACCACAAAGCAGTGTGCTGAGGAACAGTGTTACAGATGGTGGAAGAAAGTCAACATTTTTGTCCAGGCTAGCAATGTCAGAACTAGACGGAAAATCCTCTTTTGTGGAATCCATGGTCCTGATGTCTGACAAGAGGAGAAGGGCAGCTATTCTGATGATTCGAAGTTTTTCTTTTTCATTGTCTTTCTCTTCTTTATGGAAAAGTCCTGGAGGATTTTCTCTGCTGTTGACCTTAAAGTTATTACATTTGTTTTCCCTCTAATACATGTGACAATAATGGCTTCTCCAGATTGGTCTCCTAACTTTTGCTGTAGATGTTTTTCAGTGTAAGGTTCTTTTTGAGTTCCAGTGTCTTGAAGAATGTCTTGCACTTTCAGTCTGAGATCTGAAAGAGTAATTTGTTCATTGTCATTTTCTTCTAAAAACTGCACTACCTTCAAGAAGGCTGCTGCCTGGTCTTCATCAGCTAGTCTTCCCTTTTTTGATGGTTGGTTGGATTTGTCACTTGTGAAGTTGCTGGGGATGTTTTTATTGCTTCTAAAATTGGCGCTACATTGCTGTTGATATACAGTGTCAGCAGCATGCAAATCATTCACAAATTCCATCTGGCTTTGCACAGTTTGTTCCCACTTGTCACATCTCTGAAGACATTTATGGATGAAACTTTTTTTCACAATCTAAAGAACGAATAAAAAATATGTCTGGATAATCATTTATTTGTCTGTCATATTTTGCTGGTTGCCCACACAGGAAGCATTTGAAAGTCAATTGCATGATGCTTTCGCTTCAGGTGACATTTTACTGAGTTCTGATTTATGTAATCTATCCGGCACTTTTTGTGAACTTCTTGTCCCACGTGAAACGTGTGACTATCCTCTCTCTTGGAACATGCCTTCTGAAGTCCCTGAACCCCTTGTCAGTCAGGATATACTATACAGTGTTATATCCATCATGTAGCAGCTTTTCACATAAAGTGCAGCATTGCTCTTCATCTGAATATGACAGTTTTTAAAAAAAAGTTTTCTGTGACCACAGAAGTCATCATATACAGTGGAAACTCATTATAACTGTTCTCAATGGTGCTATTACAGAGGAAACAGTTTGCTGGCCTGGGCATGCATCTAAAAAATGCCATGATTTTATTGCTTTTAAACAAATCCCTGTTATACGCCTAAATGATAAAAGGTTAAAGTTAAAGTCTGTCCCGAGCCTAAGGCTCATCAGGCCGGTGCTTACCCCGGTTTCTGTGGGTTAAGCGACTGAGAGTCATGACTCCCTCCTGGATAGGACGCCAGTCTATCGCAGGGTTAACCCCCAACACAAGGTTGGTACCCCTTTTACACCTGGGTGGGGTAAGAAAATAGCCGTAAAGTGCCTTTTCCAAGGGCACAACGCCATAGCCGAAAGCTGGGATCGAACCTGCAACCTTTAGATTACGAGTCCAACGCCCTAACCACTAGACTACAGCGGCGGCTAAATGATAAAAGGGCCCCATTGTAAATGTGTTTTAATTCATTAATCCAAACTGTGACAAATCTAAAAATTCTCCCTATATCTAGTTGTTTGTCATCCTTGAAAACATTATATTTCCATGTTAATTACAGTCTTTAAAAATCATGTATTGCATAGGTTACAATGCATATGAAATAATTGTTCACACACTCGCACAGGCACACTTGTGCGACTCGCGCACACACACACACACACACTCACACACACACACACACACACACACACACACACACACACACACACACACACACACACACGCTTGCGTGTGCACGCACGCGCACACACACACACACACACACACACACACACACACACACGCCACCTACTCCATAAAAGAAAATCAAAGACTATTCAATGAATCATCTGCCCCCCCCCCCCCCCCCCCACACACACACACACACAATTTGAGTTACTACCTCAAACTCTCAAAAGTACTAGCATGTAGGGCCTACCAGCACAGCTTAGCAGGGAGGAAACATTCTCAGCACAAGGACAGGTGTCTTAGCAACCAGGTGGTGGGGAGGCCACAAGGTAGTGACATCATTGTAATATTGTAATGAGTAGCCCTTCTATCAAAGTATGGGTGTGTACATGTTCGGGAAGTTTATTTGCTAATTAAGTGCATTTCTAATCAACAAAAACAGACAATTTTTGTGTAAATGTAGGGCAAAACGATTATTGATAAAGTCGTGAAATTTCAAGGCTGTAGAGTTGATAGTTTTTCAGTTACAGAGCAAAATATAGGGGAGGTACGGGAAGATTAAACATGGTACACGGTACCCCTGTGCTATCACGGAACCAGTCCTCCTCGCTTACACACAGTATCCCTGCACTGTTGAGGACCCAGTCCTCCTCATGGACACCCAGTACCCCTGCACTATCAGGGAACCAGTCCTCCTTGCTTACACACAGTATCTTTGTACTGTCGAGGACCCAGTCCTCCTCGCTTAGCTATTGGGGGAAATACCAACACAAGACAACTCGCATAAGGCCACGTTTATAGAGAAGGCGGGTAGGCGGGTTGCTGGGAGATGGTTACTTCCACTGGAAACTCTAATCACAGGCGCCCTTGGTGTTCATAGCAAGGTGGGAAAACGAAAGACCAGACAACACACACTCATCTATGCAGTCATCAATAACAGCTCGCCTAGGCCTAATAATAAGCAGACAGAATGGCTCCATTTTTGGAAGACTTTTTATTGTTAGCACTTTCACAAAGTTTCTTTAACCTAACATTGATAGAAGGAGGTCAATTAGCGTTCATGAAATAAACAAAAGGAGATCACTTGACAGTGAATACCATCACCTTTTGAAGGCTTTCCCAGATAGATTTTATTCCTATACACCAATGAATCAAAGGACATTTGACTACATTTTGAAGCCTTAAAGCCAAGAAAAGTACACAGCTAACACAAATCCCGTGCGGCACACGTGGAACAAGAACTAAAAGTTGGTTCTAGTAATTTCCAGTGCCGATTGGCAAATTTGCCCCCTCGATAGACAGGTGTTGTCTATGTACACTTACAAAGCATAGCAAGTAGCATTCCTCGCGGGAGTTCTCTCGGGTCTTTGACCCCTGGTCTATATAAACACTAGGTAAGGAATATTACTGGCTATGCTATGTCAGTGTGCATAGACAATGGGTGTCTCTTGAGGCAGCAAATTATTTGCCGACCAGCCCGGGAAATTACCAGAACCAATTTTTAGTTCTTGTTCTGCAACACATGCCCCCGAATTGCCTTGGCTGAATACTTTTCTTGGCTTTACAGCTTCAAAATGTTTTATTTTATTATTTTTTCTATACCACTTTATATCACAACAGATTTCTCTGGAGAGGGTTTGCCACAAGTGCAGCGCCTACCCATTATTTTTTTTCCATCAGGGATGGTGTCTAAACACGACACGTGTGTTCATGTTGTTTTTTTCTCATTTTGTCATCCCTCTTACTGCACACAATGGCCTGCTCTTCCAAAAGGCTGAATGAGATTTTAACGTGTGTTGTCAAATGTCCTTTGATTCATTGGTGTATAGGAATAAAACCTATCTGGGAAAGCCTTCAAAAGGTGATGGTATTCACAGTCAAGTGATCTCCTTTTTTTTATTTCATGATGGCTAATTGTCCTCCTTCTATCAATGTTAGGTTAAAGAACCTTTGTGAAACTGCTGTCTAACTATAAAAAGTCTTCAAAAAAGAAGCCATTCTGTCTGTTTATTATTAGGCCTAGCAGTTACTGATGACTGCATATATATATATATGAGTGTGTGTTGTCTGGTCTTTGGTTTTCCCATCTTGCTATCAACACCAACCCTGCAAGTGATTAGGCTCCAGTTTTCTTGCCCAGTAACTATCTCGCTGCAACCTGCCTAGGGCTTTCTTTATAAACAGGGCACCCTGCACTATCCAGGACCCAGTCCTCCTCGCTTACACACAGTACCCCAGTGCTAACCTAGTCCTCCTCGTTTACACATGGTACCCCTGCGCTATCAAGGACCCAGTCCTCCTGGCTTAACATGGTACCCCTGACCTATCCAGGACCAAGTCTTCCTCCTAACACATGGTACCCCTGCACTATCAAGTACCCAGTCTTCCTCGCAGGGTCACACACACTACCCCTGGGCTAAAGAGGACCCAGTCCTCGTTTATACACAGTACCCCTGGGCTATCGAGGACCCAGTCCTCCTCATTACACACAGTACCCTTGCGCTATCTAGGACCCAATCCTCCTCTCTAAACACCAACACCCAGTCTGCTTCCTTACACACAGTACCCCTACACTATCAGGGAACCAGTCCTCCTGCTAACACACAGTACCCGTGCACTGTCGAGGACACAATCCTACTCCCTTAGCTAGCATTAATAGGGGAAATGTCACCTAAGAGAACTCACATGAGGAATATTACTGGCTATGCTTTGTAAGTGTACATAGACAATGTGTGTCTATCGAGGCGGCAAATTTGCTGACCAGCCCAGGAAATTACCAAAACCAATTTTTAGTTCTTGTTCTGCAACACATGCTGGGAGTTGCCTTGGCTGAATACTTTTCTTGGCTTTACCACTTCAAAATGTTGTCAAATGTCCTTTGATTCATTGGTGTATGGGTATAAAACCTATCTGGGAAAGCCTTCAAAAGGTGATGGTATCTACCGTCAAGTGATCTCCTTTTCTTTATTTCATGAAGGCTAATTGTCTTCCTTCTATCAATGTTAGGTTAAAGAAACTTTGTGAAACTGCTGTCTAACAATAAAACGCATTCTAGAAAAAAAGCCATTCTGTATGTTTATATCATTAGGCCTAGCAGTTACTGATGACTGCATATATATATGAATGTGTGTTGTCTGGTCTTTCGTTTTCCCATCTTGCTATGAACACCAACCCTGCAATTGATTAGGCTCCAGTTTTCTGGTTCGAGATGGTTCCGCCTACCACTTTCTATATAAACACGGCACCCTGCGCTATGGAGGACCCAGTCCTCCTCCTTAGGCCGTGTTTATAGAGAAAGTGGGTAAGCGGTGGCCGCGAGATGGTTACTTCCGCAAGAAATCTCGCACCTAATTACTCGCATGGTTGGTGTTTATAGCAAGGCGGGGAAAAGGAAAGAAAAGCCAAGAAAAGTACACAGCCAACACAAGTCCAGCACGACACATGGGGAACACGAACTTAAAGTTGGTTCTGGTAATCTCCCGGGCTGGTTAGCAAATATGCCGCCTCGAGAGACCCCTATTGTCTATGTACACTTACAAAGCATAGCCAGTAACATTCCTTGTGGGAGTTCGCTGGGTGGAATGGCGTGTGGGATTTCCCGAAATGGCGTGTGGGATTTCCCGAAACCTGCTGTCTCTATAAACGCTAGATTACACCCGGTACCCCTGCGCTGTTGAGGACCCAGTCCACCACTCCTACACACACACATACCCCTGCGCTGTTCAGGACCCAGTCCACCGCTCTTACACACGGTACCCCTAGGCTACCGAGGACCCAGTCCACCTCGCTTATACACAGTACCCCTGCGCTATCGAGGACCCAGTCCTCACCTTACACAATACCCTTGCTCTATCAGGGAACCAGTCCTCCTTGCTTAGCTAGCATTAATAGATTAGGGGGAAATATTGACCCAAGACAACTCACATGAGGAATATTACTGCCTATGCTTTCTAAGTATACATAAACAACCAGTGTCTCTTGAGGCATCAAATATGCCGACCAGCTGGGAAATTACCAAAACCAATTTGTAGTTTGTGTTCTACAACACACACTCCGGAATTACCTTGGCTGTATAATTTTCTTGGCTTTATGCTTGAAAATGTTGTCAAATGTCCTTTGATTCATTGGTGTATAGGAATAAAACCTATCTGGGAAACCCTTCAAAAGGTAATGCTATTCAACCTCAAGTGATCTCCTTTTTTTTAGGAGTTTTTTTCAATGTTAGGTTAAAGAAACTTTCTGAAACTGCTAACAATAAAAAGTCTTCTTGAAAAGAAGCCATTCTGTCTGTTTATCATTAGGCCTAGCAGTTATTGATGACTGCACATATATATATTATATATATATATATATATGAGTGTGTGTTGTCTGGTCTTTGGATTTCCCATCTTGCTATGGACACCAACCCTGCAATTGATTAGGCTCCATTTTTCTGGTGCGAGATAATTCCGCCTACCAATTTCTATATAAACACGGCACCCTGTGCTATGGAGGACCCAGTCCTCCTCCTTACACACCGTACCCCTGCGCTGTTGAGGACCCAGTCCACCTCTCTTACACGCGGTACCCCTAGGCTACCGAGGACTCAGTCCTCCTCCTTACACACCGTACCCCTGCGCTGTTGAGGACCCAGTCCACCTCTCTTACACCCGGTACCCCTAGGCTACCGAGGACTCAGTGCTCCTGGCTTATACACAGTACCCCTGCGCTATCGAAGACCCAGTCCTCGCTTTACACAGGTACTCTTGCTCTAGGCCTATCAGGGAACCAGTCCTCCTCACTTACACACAGTACCCCTGCACTGTCAGGACCTAGTCCTCCTCGCTTAGCTGATTTGGGGGAAATATAGATTGGGGGAAATATCGACCCAAGACAACTCACATGAGGAATATTACTGCCTATGCTTTCTAAGTGTGCATAGACAACCAGTGTCTCTTCAGGCATCAAATTTGCTGACCAGCTGGGAAATTACCAAAACCAATTTGTAGTTTTTGTTCTACAACACACACTCTGTATAATTTTCTTGGCTTTACCGCTTCAAAATGTTGTCAAATGTCCTTTCATTCATTGGTGTATAGGAATAAAACCTATCTGGGAAAACCTTCAAAAGGTGATGGTATTCACCGTCAAGTGATCTTTTGTTTATTTCATGAAGGCTAATTGTCCTCCTTCTATCAATGTTAGGTTAAAAAAAACTTTGTGAAGCTACTGTCTAACAACAAAAAGTCTTTTAAAAAAGAAGCCATTTTGTCTGTTTATTATTAGACCTAGCAGTTATTGATGACTGCATATATGAGTGTGTTGTCTGGCGTTTCCTTTTCCCACTTTGCTATGAACACCAACCCTGCAAGTGATTAGGCTCCAGCTTTCTGGCTGAGTAACCATCTGCAGCGACCTGCCTACCACTTTCTTTATAAAGACGGCACCCTGTGCTATCGAGGACCCAGTCCTCCTCCTTACACATGGTACCCCTGCACTGTCGAGGACCCAGTCCTCCTCGGCTTAACATGGTACCCCTGTGCTATGGAAGACCCAGTCCTCCTCCTGACATGTGGTGGCAGAGCTATCAAGGACTAGGCCTAAGTCCACCTCCCTTACACACAGTACCCCTGCGCTATCAAGGACCCAGTCCACCTCGCTTACACACCTACCCCTGCACTTTCAAGGACCCAGTCCTCCTCCTGACACAGGTATCTCTGCACTGTCAATGACCCAGTCCTCCTCGCTTTTAACATAGTACCCCTGAGCTTCCGAGGACCCAGTTCTCCTCGCTTATACACAGTACCTGTGCTATCAAGGACCTAGTCTTTGCCTTACACCCGGTACCCTTGTTCTATCAGGGAACCAGTCCCCCTGGCTTACACACAGTACCCCTGCACTGTCCAGGACCTAGTCCTCCTTGCTTAGCTAGCTTTAATAGATTTATATCGACCTAAGACAACTCGCATGAGGAATATTACTGGCTATGTTTTGTCACTGTACATAGACAAGGGGTGTCTCTTGAGGCGGCAAATTTGCCAACCAGCCCTGAAATTACCAGAACCAATTTTTTAGTTCTTGTTCTGCTACACGTGCTCCAAAGTTGCCTTGGCTGTATACTTTTCTTGGCTTTACCCATCAAAATGTAGTCAAATGTCCTTTGATTCATTGGTGTATAGGAATAAAACACATCTGGGAAAGCCTTCAAAAGGTGATGGTATCCACTGTCAAATGATCTCCTTTTGTTTATTTCATGAAGGCTAATTGTCCTCCTTCTATCAATGTTAGGTTAAAAAAACTTTGTGAAGCTACTGTCTAACAACAAAAAGTCTTTTAAAAAGAAGCCATTTTGTCTGTTTATTATTAGACCTAGCAGTTATTGATGACTGCATATATGAGTGTGTTGTCTGGCGTTTCCTTTTCCCACTTTGCTATGAACACCAACCCTGCAAGTGATTAGGCTCCAGCTTTCTGGCTGAGTAACCATCTGCAGCGACCTGCCTACCACTTTCTTTATAAAGACGGCACCTGTGCTATCGAGGACCCAGTCCTCCTCCTTACACATGGTACCCCTGCACTGTCGAGGACCCAGTCATCCTCGCTTAACATGGTACCCTGTGCTATGGAAGACCCAGTCCTCCTCCTGACTTGGTGGCAGAGCTATCAAGGACTAAGTCCACCTCCCTTACACACAGTACCCTGCGCTATCAAGGACCCAGTCCACCTCGCTTACACACCTACCCCTGCACTTTCAAGGACCCAGTCCTCCTCCTGACACAGGTATCTCTGCGCTGTCAATGACCCAGTCCTCCTCGCTTTTAACATAGTACCCCTGAGCTTCCGAGGACCCAGTTCTCCTCACTTATACACAGTACCTGTGCTATCAAGGACCTAGTCTTTGCCTTACACCCGGTACCCTTGCTCTATCAGGGAACCAGTCCCCCTGGCTTACACACAGTACCCCTGCACTGTCCAGGACCTAGTCCTCCTTGCTTAGCTAGCTTTAATAGATTTATATCGACCTAAGACAACTCGCATGAGGAATATTACTGGCTATGCTTTGTCACTGTACATAGACAAGGGGTGTCTCTTGAGGCGGCAAATTTGCCAACCCGCCCTGAAATTACCAGAACCAATTTTTAGTTCTTGTTCTGCTACACGTGCTCCAAAGTTGCCTTGGCTGTATACTTTTCTTGGCTTTACCCATCAAAATGTAGTCAAATGTCCTTTGATTCATTGGTGTATAGGAATAAAACACATCTGGGAAAGCCTTCAAAAGGTGATGGTATCCACTGTCAAATGATCTCCTTTTGTTTATTTCATGAAGGCTAATTGTCCTCCTTCTATCAATGTTAGGTTCATTAAAGAAACTTTGTGAAACTGCTGTCTAACAATAAAAAATCTTCTAGAAATGAAGCCATTCTGTCTGTTTATTATTAGGCCTAGCAGTTATTGATGATTACATATATGAGTGTGTGTTGTCTGGTCTTTCCTTTTCCCACCTTGCTATGAACACCAACCCTGCAAGTGATTAAGCTCCAGTTTTGTGGCTCGAGTAACTATCTCACGGCAACTTGCCTACCGCTTCTTTAAAACACGGCATCCTGCACTATCGAGAACCCAGTCCTCCTCGCTTACACACGGTACCCCTGAGCTACCGAGGACCCAGTCAACCTCGCTTACATACAGTATCCCTGTGCTATCAAGGACCAGTCCTCCTCGCTTAACACGGTACCCTGGGCTACCGAGCACCCAGTCCGCCTCGATTACACACAGTATCCCTGCGCTATGGAGGACCCAGTCCTTTTGACACCTGGTACCCCTGTGCCATCTAGGACCCAGTCTTCTTCGCTTAACACGGTATCCCTGTGCTATCTAGAACCCAATCCTCCTCCCTTGTGCTATCAGGGAACCAGTCTTCCTTGCTTACACACAGTACCCTGCACTGTCCAGGACCCAGTAAAGACAACTCGCATGAGGAATATTACTTGGCTATGCTTTGTCCATGTACATAGACAACAGGTGTCTCTTGAGGTGGCAAATTTCCTGACCAGCTGGAAATTACCAGAACCAATTTTTAGTTCTTGTTCTGCCACACATGCTCAGAGTTGCCTTGGCTGAATACTTTTCTTGGCTTTAGGGCTTCAAAATGTTGTTAAATGTTCTTTGATTCATTGGTGTATAGGAATAAAACGAAGTAACCATCTCGGGCAACCTGCAAACTGCTTTCTTTATAAACACGGCACCTGCACTATCGAGGACCCAGTCCTCCTCGCTTACACACGGTACACCTGTGCTATCAAGGACCCAGTCCTCCTCCTTACGCACTGTACCCCTGTGCTCTCGAGGATCCAGTCCTGTTCCTTACACAGTCCTCCTCGCTTAAGCTAGTGTTTATAGAGAGGGAAATCTCAAGCGCGCCATTCGATGGAGAGAACTTGTACCAGGAATATTACTGGCTATGCTTTGTAAGTGTACATAGACAATGCCTGCCTGTCTCCCAGGCGGCAAATTTGCCGACCCTCCAGAAATTACCAGAACCAACTTTTAGTTCTTGTTCCCGTGTACTGTGCTGGAGTTGTGTTGGCTGTATACTTTTCTTGGCTTTACTGCTTCAAAATATAGTCCAATATCCTTTGATTCATTGATATATAAGAATAAACCTATCTGGGAAAGCCTTCAAAAGGTGATGGTATTCACTGTCAAGTGATGCCTTTTGTTTATTTCATGAAGGCTAATTGTCCTCCTTCTATCAATGTTAGGTTAAAGAAACTTTCTGAAACTGCTAACAATAAAAAGTCTTCTAGAAAAAAAGCCATTCTGTCTATTATTAGGCCTAGCAGTTATTGATGACTGCATATATGTGTGTGTGCTGTGGTCATTCCTTTTCCCACCTTGCTATGAACACCAACCCTGCAAGTGATTAGGTTCCAGTTTTCTGGTGGGAGTAACCATCTTGCGGCAACCTGCCTATCTCTTTCTTTATAAACACGGCACCCTGCGCTATCGAGGACCCAGTCTCTTCGCTTACACATGGTACCCCTGCGCTATCGAGGACCCAGTCCTCCTTGCTTACACATAGTATCCCTGCGCTGTGGGTCCTCCGGGATTAACACAGTACCCCTGCCCCATCGAGGACCTAGTCCTCCTCCTAACACATGGTACCGCTGCGCTATCAAAGACCCAGTCTTCCTCGCAGGGGCACACACAGTATGCCTGAGCTACCGAGGACCCAGTCTTCGTTTATACACAGTTCCCCTCGAGGACCTAGTCCTCTTCATCACACATAGGTACCCTTCGGCTATCTAGGACCCAGTCCTCCTCTCTAAACACCAACACCCAGTCCCTTCCTTACACACAGTACCCCTGCGCTATCAAGGAACCAGTCATCGCTAACACACAGTACCCCTGCACTGTCGAGGACTCAGTCCTCTTCGCTTAGCTAGCGTTAATAGATTGGGGGAATATCGACCCAAGAGAACTGGCATGAGAAATATCACTGGCTATGCTTTGTCAGTGTACATAGACAACGGGTGTCTCTTGAGAACCAATTTTTAGTTCTTGTTCTGCAACACATGCTGGGAGTTGCCTTGGCTGTATACTTTTCTTGGCTTTACCACTTCAAAATGTTATCAAATGTCCTTTGATTCATTGGTGTATGGGTATAAAACCTATCTGGGAAAGCCTTCAAAAGGTGATGGTATCCACCATCAAGTGATTTTTTTTTTATTTCATAAATGCTAATTGTCCTCCTTCTATCAATGTTAGGTTAAAGAAACTTTCTGAAACTGCTAACAATAAAAAGTCTTCTAGAAAAGAAGCCATTCTGTCTGTTTATTATTAGGCCTAGCAGTTATTGATGACTGCATATATATATAAATATATATATATAATATATATATATGTGGCGCTCCACCACGAAATGAGTCGCTTAGCACATTACCTAATTTTGCGCTAGGAGCCACTAAAGGTAGGTGGGGGTTAAGTTGTCAATTTTGAGATTTTGATAGACTATTAAGCTGTATCTATTGTTCTACCTTGTGATGAAATATCAAGACATAATTTTTATTCCTTTTGCTTTTAAATGTGTTTTGAAAATACTCAAGCCCTGTATCTGACAACCTGTTACGAAAATAAACTTGCCCGTTTCTCATTTTGTCACATCCTGCAGTCTATCATTTCAATTTGTATTAACTTTGCACAGGATTGTCCGATTTTCAATCTGTTTTTTGTATTGAAAAGCCATTTTATTGCAGATTATTAAATTGTCAATAACTAAAAATTGACCACTTGTGCAATGCGACTCCTTATGTGGTGGAGCGTCACATATATATATATATATATATATATATGAGTGTGTGTTGTCTGGTCTTTGGTTTTCCCATCTTGCTATGGATACCAACCCTGCAATTGATTAGGCTCCATTTTTCTGGTGCGAGATAGTTCCGCCTACCAATTTCTATATAAACACAGCACCCTGCGCTATGGAGGACCCAGTCCTCCTCCTTACACACCGTACCCCTGCACTGTTGAGGACCCAGTCCACCTCTCTTACACGCGGTACCCCTAGGCTACCGAGGACTCAGTGCTCCTGGCTTATACACAGTACCCCTGCGCTATCGAAGACCCAGTCCTCGCTTTACACAGGTACTCTTGCTCTAGGCGATCAGGGAACCAGTCCTCCTCACTTACACACAGTACCCCTGCACTGTCGAGGACCTAGTCCTCCTTGCTTAGCTGATTTGGGGGAAATATAGATTGGGGGAAATATCGACCCAAGACAACTCACATGAGGAATATTACTGCCTATGCTTTCTAAGTGTGCATAGACAACCAGTGTCTCTTCAGGCAGCAAATTTGCTGACCAGCTGGGAAATTACCAAAACCAATTTTTAGTTTTTGTTCTACAACACACACTCTGTATAATTTTCTTGGCTTTACAGCTTCAAAATGTTGTCAAATGTCCTTTCATTCATTGGTGTATAGGAATAAAACCTATCTGGGAAACCCTTCAAAAGGTGATTCACCGTCAAGTGATCTTTTGTTTATTTCATGAAGGCTAATTGTCCTCCTTCTATCAATGTTAGGTTAAAAAAAGCTTTGTGAAACTGCTGTCTAACAATAAAAAGTCTTTTAAAAAAGAAGCCATTTTGTCTGTTTATTATTAGACCTAGCAGTTATTGATGACTGCATATATGAGTGTGTTGTCTGGTGTTTCCTTTTCCCACTTTGCTATGAACACCAACCCTGCAAGTGATTAGGCTCCAGCTTTCTGGCAGAGTAACCATCTGCAGTGACCTGCCTACCACTTTCTTTATAAAGATGGCACCCTGTGCTATCGAGGACCCAGTCCTCCTCCTTACACATGGTACCCCTGCACTGTCGAGGACCCAGTCCTCCTTGGCTTAACACGTACTCCTGTGCTATGGAAGACCCAGTCCTCCTCCTGACATGTGGTGGCAGCACTATCAAGGACTAAGTCCACCTTGCTTACAGTACCTCTGCACTATCAAGGACCCAGTCTACCTCGCTTACACACCTACCCCTGCAATTTCAAGGACCCAGTCCTCCTCCTGACACAGGTATCTCTGCACTGTCAATGACCCAGTCCTCGTCGCTTTTAACATAGTACCCCTGAGCTTCCGAGGACCCAGTTCTCCTCGCTTATACACAGTACCTGTGCTATCAAGGACCTAGTCTTTGCCTTACACCCGGTACCCTTGCTCTATCAGGGAACCAGTCCCCCTGGCTTACACACAGTACCCCTGCACTGTCCAGGACCTAGTCCTCCTTGCTTAGCTAGCTTTAATAGATTTATATCACCGAAGACAACTCGCATGAGGAATATTACTGGCTATGCTTTGTCACTGTACATAGACAACGGGTGTTTCTTGAGGCGACAAATTTGCCAACCCGCCCTGAAATTACCAGAACCAATTTTTAGTTCTTGTTCTGCTACACGTGCTCCAAAGTTGCCTTGGCTGTATACTTTTCTTGGCTTTGACGCATCAAAATGTAGTCAAATGTCCTTTGATTCATTGCTGTATAGGAATAAAACCTATCTTGGAAAGCTTCAAAAGGTGATGGTATTTACCATCAAGTGATCTCCTTTTGTTTATTTCATGAAGGCTAATTGTCCTTCTATCAATGTTAGGTTCATTAAAGAAACATTGTGAAACTGCTGTCTAACAATAAAAAGTCTTCTAGAAATGAAGCCATTCTGTCTGTTTATTATTAGGCTTAGCAGTTATTGATGACAGGGGGCGGATAGCCTAGTGGTCAGAACATTGCGCTGGCAATTTGAAGACCCCGAGTCCAATTTTCTTCCTGGAGTTAACATCAGTGCTGACTCCACTCCCCAAAAGTCCTTTGGATGAGACTTTAAACCGAGGCCCCGTGTGCGAACGCACGCAGAACATCTTGCGCACAGGTTAAATCCTGTTCCGCTTTTCGTAAGAGTAGGCCATCGTGTGCCGGTGGGAACAGATGACAATATTTACAAAACTGCATACACACGGGGACCGGATGAAAAAAAGCACATGATTGCTTATTCTGTTATCCTCGATATAAAAGAATAAAATAAAAAAATAAAATGAAAAAATATATGAGTGTCTGTTGTCTGGTCTTTCCCTTTCCCCCCTTGCTATGAACACCAACCCTGCAAGTGATTAAGCTCCAGTTTTGTGGCTCGAGTAACCATCTCACGGCAACTTGCCTACCGCTTTCTTTAAAACACGGCATCCTGCACTATCGAGAACCCAGTCCTCCTGCTTACACACGGTACCCCTGAGCTACCGAGGACCCAGTCAACCTCCCTTACATACAGTATCCCTGTGCTATCAAGGACCCAGTTCTTCGCTTAACATGGTACCCCTGTGCTACCAAGCACCCAGTCCGCCTCGATTACACACAGTATCCCTGCACTATCGAGGACCCAGTCCTTTTGACAACTGGTACCCTGTGCCATCTAGGACCCAGTCTTATTTGCTTAACACGGTACCCCTGTGCTATCTAGGACCCAATCCTCCTTGCTAAACACTACTGACACCCAGTCCTCTTCCTTACACAATACCCTTGTGCTATCAGGGAACCAGTCTTCCTTGCTTACACACAGTACCCCTGCACTGTCCAGGACCCAGTAAAGACAACTCGCATGAGGAATATTACTTGGCTATGCTTTGTCCATGTACATAGACAACAGGTGTCTCTTGAGGCGGCAAATTTCCTGACCAGCCGGAAATTACCATAACCAATTTTTAGTTCTTGTTCTGCCACACATGCTCAGAGTTGCCTTGGCTGAATACTTTTCTCGGCTTTACGGCTTCAAAATGTTGTTAAATGTCCTTTGATTCATTGGTGTATAGGAATAAAACGGAGTAACCATCTCGGGCAACCTGCTTACTGCTTTCTTTATAAACACGGCACTCTGCACTATCGAGGACCCAGTCCTCCTCGCTTACACACGATACACCTCTGCTATCAAGGACCCAGTCCTCCTCCTTATGCACTGTACCCCTGTGCTCTCGAGGACCCAGTCCTCTTCCTTACACAGTCCTCCTCACTTAAGCTAGTGTTTATAGAGAGGGAAATCTCAAGGGCCATTGATAGAGAGAACTTGGACCAGGAATGTTACTGGCTATGCTTTGTAAGTGTACATAGACAATGCCTGCCTGTCTCCCAGGTGGCAAATTTGCCGACCCCTCCAGAAATTACCAGAACCAACTTTTAGTTCTTGTTCCCGTGTACTGTGCTGGAGTTGTGTTGGCTGTATACTTTTCTTGGCTTTATGGCTTCAAAATATAGTCCAATATCCTTTGATTCATTAATGTATAAGAATAAACCTATCTGGGAAAGCCTTCAAAAGGTAATGGTATTCACTGTCAAGTGATCACCTTTTGTTTATTTCATGAAGGCTAATTGTCCTCCTTCTATCAATGTTAGGTTAAAGAAACTTTGTGAAACTGCTGTCTAACAATAAAAAGTCTTCTAGAAAAAAAGCCATTCTGTCTATTATTAGGCCTAGCAGTTATTGATGACTGCATATATGTGTGTGTGCTGTGGTCATTCCTTTTCCACCTTGCTATGAACACCAACCCTGCAAGTGATTAGGTTTCAGTTTTCTGGCAACAGTACCCATCTCGCGGCAACCTGCCTATCTCTTTCTTTATAAACACGGCACCCTGCGCTATCGAGGACCCAGTCTCCTCGCTTACACATGGTACCCTGCGCTATCGAGGACCAGTCCTCCTTGCTTACACATAGTATCCCTGCGCTATCGAGGACCCAGTCCTCCGGGATTAACACAGTACCCCTGCCCATCGAGGACCTAGTCCTCTCCTAACACATGGTACCCCTGCGCTATCAAGGACCCAGTCTTCCTCGCAGAGGCACACACAGTATGCCTGGGCTACTGAGGACCCAGTCTTTGTTTATACACAGTTCCCCTCGAGGACCTAGTCCTCCTCATCACACACAGGTACCCTTCGGCTATCTAGGACCCAGTCCTCCTCTCTAAACACCAACACCCAGTCCCTTCCTTACACACAGTACCCCTGCGCTATCAGGGAACCAGTCATCGCTTACACACAGTACCCCTGCACTGTCGAGGACTCAGTCCTCCTCGCTTAGCTAGCGTTAATAGATTGGGGAAATATCGACCAAGAGAACTGGCATGAGGAATATTACTGGCTATGCTTTGTCAGTGTACATAGACAACGGGTGTCTCTTGAGGCGGCAAATTTGCCAACCAGCCGGAAATTACCAGAACCAATTTTTAGTTCTTCTTCTGCAACACATGCTGGGAGTTGCCTTGGCTGTATACTTTTCTTGGCTTTACCACTTCAAAATGTTATCAAATGTCCTTTGATTCATTGGTGTATGGGTATAAAACCTATCTGGGAAAGCCTTCAAAAGGTGATGGTATCTACCGTCAAGTGATCTCCTTTTCTTTATTTCATGAAGGCTAATTGTCTTCCTTCTATCAATGTTAGGTTAAAGAAACTTTGTGAAACTGCTGTCTAACAATAAAACGTATTCTAGAAAAGAAGCCATTTTGTCTGTTTATTATTAGGCCTAGCAGTTACTGATGACTGCATATATATGAGTGTGTGTTGTCTGGTCTTTCGTTTTCCCATCTTGCTATGATCACCAACCCTGCAATTGATTAGGCTCCAGTTTTCTGGTTGGAGATGGTTCCGCATACCACTTTCTATATAAACACGGCACCCTGCGCTATGGAGGACCCAGTCCTCCTCCTTAGGCCGTGTTTATAGAGAAAGTGGGTAAGCAGTAGCCGTGAGATGGTGGCCACGAGATGGTTACTCCTGCAAGAAATCTCGCGCCTAATTACTCGCATGGTTGGTGTTCATAGCAAGGTGGGAAAAGGAAAGAAAAGCCAAGAAAAGTACACAGCCAACACAAGTCCAGCGCGACACATGGGGAACACGAACTAAAAGTTGGTTCTGGTAATCTCCCGGGCTGGTTGGCAAATATGCCGCCTCGAGAGACCCCTATTGTCTATGTACACTTACAAAGCATAGCCAGTAACATTCCTTGTGGGAGTTCGCTGGGTGGAATGGCCTGTGGGATTTCCCGAAATGGCGTGTGGGATTTCCCGAAACCTGCTGTCTCTATAAACGCTAGATTACACCCGGTACCCCTGCGCTGTTGAGGACCCAGTCCACCACTCCTATACACACACACATACCCCTGCGCTGTTCAGGACCCAGTCCACCTCTCTTACACACGGTACCCCTAGGCTACCGAGGACCCAGTCCACCTCGCTTATACACAGTACCCCTGCGCTATCGAGGACCCAGTCCTCACCTTACACAATACCCTTGCTCTATCAGGGAACCAGTCCTCCTTGCTTAGCTAGCATTAATAGATTAGGGGGAAATATCGACCCAAGACAACTCACATGAGGAATATTACTGCCTATGCTTTCTAAGTATACATAAACAACCAGTGTCTCTTGAGGCATCAAATTTGCCGACCAGCAGGGAAATTACCAAAACCAATTTGTAGTTTGTGTTCTACAACACACACTCCGGAATTACCTTGGCTGTATAATTTTCTTGGCTTTACGGCTTCAAAATGTTGTCAAATGTCCTTTGATTCATTGGTGTATAGGAATAAAACCTATCTGGGAAACCCTTCAAAAGGTAATGCTATTCAACCTCAAGTGATCTCCTTTTTTTTTAGGAGTTTTTTTCAATGTTAGGTTAAAGAAACTTTCTGAAACTGCTAACAATAAAAAGTCTTCTTGAAAAGAAGCCATTCTGTCTGTTTATCATTAGGCCTAGCAGTTATTGATGACTGCATGTATATATATGAGTGTGTGTTGTTTGGTCTTTGGATTTCCCATCTTGCTATGGACACCAACCCTGCAATTGATTAGGCTCCATTTTTCTGGTGCGAGATAATTCCGCCTACCAATTTCTATATAAACACAGCACCCTGCGCTATGGAGGACCCAGTCCTCCTCCTTACACACCGTACCCCTGCGCTGTTGAGGACCCAGTCCACCTCTCTTACACGCGGTACCCCTAGGCTACCGAGGACTCAGTCCTCCTCCTTACACACCGTACCCCTGCGCTGTTGAGGACCCAGTCCACCTCTCTTACACCCGGTACCCCTAGGCTACCGAGGACTCAGTGCTCCTGGCTTATACACAGTACCCCTGCGCTATCGAAGACCCAGTTCTCGCTTTACACACATACTCTTGCTCTAGGCCTATCAGGGAACCAGTCCTCCTCACTTACACACAGTACCCCTGCACTGTCGAGGACCCAGTCCACCTCTCTTATACACGCTAGGCTACCGAGGACTCAGTCCTCCTGGCTTATACACAGTACCCCTGCGCTATCGAAGACCCAGTTCTCGCTTTACACACATACTCTTGCTCTAGGCCTATCAGGGAACCAGTCCTCCTCACTTACACACAGTACCCCTGCACTGTCCAGGACCTAGTCCTCCTCGCTTAGCTGATTTGGGGGAAATATAGATTGGGGGAAATATCGACCCAAGACAACTCACATGAGGAATATTACTGCCTATGCTTTCTAAGTGTGCATAGACAACCAGTGTCTCTTCAGGCATCAAATTTGCTGACCAGCTGGGAAATTACCAAAACCAATTTGTAGCTTGTGTTCTACAACACACACTCTGTATAATTTTCTTGGCTTTACGGCTTCAAAATGTTGTCAAATGTCCTTTGATTCATTGGTGTATAGGAATAAAACCTATCTGGGAAAACCTTCAAAAGGTGATGGTATTCACCGTCAAGTGATCTTTTCTTTATTTCATGAAGGCTAATTGTCCTCCTTCTATCAATGTTAGGTTAAAAAAAACTTTGTGAAGCTACTGTCTAACAACAAAAAGTCTTTTAAAAAAGAAGCCATTTTGTCTGTTTATTATTAGACCTAGCAGTTATTGATGACTGCATATATGAGTGTGTTGTCTGGCGTTTCCTTTTCCCACTTTGCTATGAACACCAACCCTGCAAGTGATTAGGCTCCAGCTTTCTGGCTGAGTAACCATCTGCAGCGACCTGCCTACCACTTTCTTTATAAAGACGGCACCCTGTGCTATTGAGGACCCAGTCCTCCTCCTTACACATGGTACCCCTGCACTGTCGAGGAACCAGTCCTCCTTGGCTTAACATGGTACCCCTGTGCTATGGAAGACCCAGTCCTCCTCCTGACATGTGTGGCAGAGCTATCAAGGACTAAGTCCACCTCCCTTACACACAGTACCCCTGCGCTATCAAGGACCCAGTCCACCTCGCTTACACACCTACCCCTGCACTTTCAAGGACCCAATCCTCCTCCTGACACAGGTATCTCTGCGCTGTCAATGACCCAGTCCTCGCTTTTAACATAGTACCCCTGAGCTTCCGAGGACCCAGTTCTCCTCACTTATACACAGTACCTGTGCTATCAAGGACCTAGTCTTTGCCTTACACGCAGTGGTACCCTTGTTCTATCAGGGAACCAGTCCCCCTGGCTTACACACAGTACCCCTGCACTGTCCAGGACCTAGTCCTCCTTGCTTAGCTAGCTTTAATAGATTTATATCGACCTAAGACAACTCGCATGAGGAATATTACTGGCTATGCTTTGTCACTGTACATAGACAAGGGGTGTCTCTTGAGGCGGCAAATTTGCCAACCAGCCCTGAAATTACCAGAACCAATTTTTAGTTCTTGTTCTGCTACACTGCTCCAAAGTTGCCTTGGCTGAATACTTTTCTTGGCTTTACCCATCAAAATGTAGTCAAATGTCCTTTGATTCATTGGTGTATAGGAATAAAACACATCTGGGAAAGCCTTCAAAAGGTGATGGTATCCACTGTCAAATGATCTCCTTTTGTTTATTTCATGAAGGCTAATTGTCCTCCTTCTATCAATGTTAGGTTCATTAAAGAAACTTTGTGAAACTGCTGTCTAACAATACAAAATCTTCTAGAAATGAAGCCATTCTGTCTGTTTATTATTAGGCCTAGCAGTTATTGATGATTACATATATGAGTGTGTGTTGTCTGGTCTTTCCCTTTCCCACCTTGCTATGAACACCAACCCTGCAAGTGATTAAGCTCCAGTTTTGTGGCTCGAGTAACTATCTCACGGCAACTTGCCTACCGCTTCTTTAAAACACGGCATCCTGCACTATCGAGAACCCAGTCCTCCTCGCTTACACACGGTACCCCTGAGCTACCGAGGACCCAGTCAACCTCGCTTACATACAGTATCCCTGTGCTATCAAGGACCTAGTCCTCCTCGCTTAACACGGTACCCCTGCGCTACCGAGCACCCAGTCCGCCTCGATTACACACAGTATCCCTGCGCTATGGAGGACCCAGTCCTTTTGACACCTGGTACCCCTGTGCCATCTAGGACCCAGTCTTCTTCGCTTAACACGGTACCCCTGTGCTATCTAGAACCCAATCCTCCTCCCTTGTGCTATCAGGGAACCAGTCTTCCTTGCTTACACACAGTACCCTGCACTGTCCAGGACCCAGTAAAGACAACTCGCATGAGGAATATTACTGGCTATGCTTTGTCCATGTACATAGACAACAGGTGTCTCTTGAGGTGGCAAATTTCCGGACCAGCTGGAAATTACCATAACCAATTTTTAGTTCTTGTTCTGCCACACATGCTCAGAGTTGCCTTGGCTGAATACTTTTCTTGGCTTTACCGCATCAAAATGTTGTTAAATGTCCTTTGATTCATTGGTGTATAGGAATAAAACGGAGTAACCATCTCGGGCAACCTGCAAACTGCTTTCTTTATAAACACGGCACCCTGCACTATCGAGGACCCAGTCCTCCTCGCTTACACACGGTACACCTGTGCTATCAAGGACCCAGTCCTCCTCCTTACGCACTGTACCCCTGTGCTCTCGAGGATCCAGTCCTGTTCCTTACACAGTCCTCCTCGCTTAAGCTAGTGTTTATAGAGAGGGAAATCTCAAGCGCGCCATTCGATGGAGAGAACTTGTACCAGGAATGTTACTGGCTATGCTTTGTAAGTGTACATAGACAATGCCTGCCTGTCTCCCAGGTGGCAAATTTGCCGACCCCTCCAGAAATTACCAGAACCAACTTTTAGTTCTTGTTCCCGTGTACTGTGCTGGAGTTGTGTTGGCTGTATACTTTTCTTGGCTTTACTGCTTCAAAATATAGTCCAATATCCTTTGATTCATTGATGTATAAGAATAAACCTATCTGGGAAAGCCTTCAAAAGGTGATGGTATTCACTGTCAAGTGATGCCTTTTGTTTATTTCATGAAGGCTAATTGTCCTCCTTCTATCAATGTTAGGTTAAAGAAACTTTCTGAAACTGCTAACAATAAAAAGTCTTCTACAAAAAAAGCCATTCTGTCTATTATTAGGCCTAGCAGTTATTGATGACTGCATATATGTGTGTGTGCTGTGGTCATTCCTTTTCCCACCTTGTTATGAACACCAACCCTGCAAGTGATTAGGTTCCAGTTTTCTGGTGGGAGTAACCATCTTGCGGCAACCTGCCTATCTCTTTCTTTATAAACACGGCACCCTGCGAGGACCCAGTCCTCTTCGCTTACACATGGTACCCCTGCGCTATCGAGGACCCAGTCCTCCTTGCTTACACATAGTATCCCTGCATTATCGAGGACCCAGTCCTCCGGGATTAACACAGTACCCCTGCCCCATCGAGGACCTAGTCCTCCTCCTAACACATGGTACCCCTGCGCTATCAAAGACCCAGTCTTCCTCGCAGGGGCACACACAGTATGCCTGAGCTACCGAGGACCCAGTCTTTGTTTATACACAGTTCCCCTCGAGGACCTAGTCCTCCTCATCACACACAGGTACCCTTCGGCTATCTAGGACCCAGTCCTCCTCTCTAAACACCAACACCCAGTCCCTTCCTTACACACAGTACCCCTGCGCTATCAGGGAACCAGTCATCGCTTACACACAGTACCCCTGCACTGTCGAGGACTCAGTCCTCTTCTCTTAGCTAGCGTTAATAGATTGGGGGAAATATCGACCCAAGAGAACTGGCATGAGGAATATTACTGGCTATGCTTTGTCAGTGTACATAGACAAGGGGTGTCTCTTGAGGCGGCAAATTTGCCAACCAGCCGGAAATTACCAGAACCAATTTTTAGTTCTTGTTCTGCAACACATGCTGGGAGTTGCCTTGGCTGTATACTTTTCTTGGCTTTACCACTTCAAAATGTAGACAAATATCCTTTCATTCATTGGTGTATGGGTATAAAACCTATCTAGGAAAGCCTTCAAAAAGTGATGGTATTCACCATCAAGTGATCTCCTTTTTTATTTTTCATAAAGGCTAATTGTCCTCCTTCTATCAATGTTAGGTTGAAGAAACTTGGTGAAACTGCCGTCTAACAATAAAAAGTCTTCTAGAAAAGAAGCCATTTTGTCTGTTTATTATTAGGCCTAGCAGTTATTGATGACTGCATATATGAGTGTGTGTTGTCTGGTCTTTCCTTTTCCCATCTTGCTATGGACACCAACCCTGCAATTGATTAGGCTCCATTTTTCTGGTGCGAGATAGTTCCGCCTACCAATTTCTATATAAACACGGCACCCTGCGCTATGGAGGACCTAGTCCTCCTCCTTACACACCGTACCCCTGCGCTGTTGAGGACCCAGTCCACCTCTCTTACACGTGGTACCGAAGACTCAGTCCTCCTGGTTTATACACAGTACCCCTGCAGTCCTCGCTTTACACACATACTCTTGCTCTAGGCCTATCAGGGAACCAGTCCTCCTCACTTACACACAGTACCCCTGCACTGTCCAGGACCTAGTCCTCCTCGCTTAGCTGATTTGGGGGAAATATAGATTGGGGGAAATATCGACCCAAGACAACTCACATGAGGAATATTACTGCCTATGCTTTCTAAGTGTGCATAGACAACCAGTGTCTCTTCAGGCATCAAATTTGCTGACCAGCTGGGAAATTACCAAAACCAATTTGTAGTTTTTGTTCTACAACACACACTCTGTATAATTTTCTTGGCTTTACGGCTTCAAAATGTTGTCAAATGTCCTTTGATTCATTGGTGTATAGGAATAAAACCTATCTGGGAAAACCTTCAAAAGGTGATGGTATTCACCGTCAAGTGATCTTTTGTTTATTTCACGAAGGCTAATTGTCTTCCTTCTATCAATGTTAGGTTAAAAAAAACTTTGTGAAACTACTGTCTAACAATAAAAAGTCTTTTAAAAAAGAAGCCATTTTGTCTGTTTATTATTAGACCTAGCAGTTATTGATGACTGCATATATAAGTGTGTTGTCTGGTCTTTCCTTTTCCCACTTTGCTATGAACACCAACCCTGCAAGTGATTAGGCTCCAGCTTTCTGGCTGAGTAACCATCTGCAGCGACCTGCCTACCACTTTCTTTATAAAGACGGCACCCTGTGCTATCGAGGACCCAGTCCTCCTCCTTACACATGGTACCCCTGCACTGTCGAGGACCCAGTCTTCCTCGGCTTAACATGGTACCCCTGTGCTATGGAAGACCCAGTCCTCCTCCTGACATGTGGTGGCAGGGCTATCAAGGACTAAGTCCACCTCGCTTACACACAGTACCCCTGCGCTATCAAGGACCCAGTCCACCTCGCTTACACACCTACCCCTGCAATTTCAAGGACCCAGTCCTCCTCCTGACACAGGTATCTCTGCGCTGTCAATGACCCAGTCCTCCTCGCTTTTAACATAGTACCCCTGAGCTTCCGAGGACCCAGTTCTCCTCGCTTATACACAGTACCTGTGCTATCAAGGACCTAGTCTTTGCCTTACACGGGGTACCCTTGTTCTATCAGGGAACCAGTCCCGGTGGCTTACACACAGTACCCTGCACTGTCCAGGACCTAGTCCTCCTTGCTTAGCTAGCTTTAATAGATTTATATCGACATGAGGAATATTACTGGCTATGCTTTGTCACTGTACATAGACTTTACGGCATCAAAATGTTGTCAAATGTCCTTTGATTCATTGGTGTTATAGGAATAAAACACATCTGGGAAAGCTTTCAAAAGGTGATGGTATCCACCGTCAAGTGATCTCCTTTTGTTTATTTCATGAAGGCTAATTGTCCTCCTTCTATCAATGTTAGGTTCATTAAAGAAACTTTGTGAAAGTGCTGTCTAACAAAATAAAGTCGTCCAGAAAAGATGCCATTCTGTCTGTTTATTATTAGCCTAGCAGTTATTGATGACTGCATAATTTTATGAGTGTGTGTTGTGGTCATTCCTTTTCCACCTTCTATGAACAACAACCCTGCAAGTGATTAAGCTCCAGTTTTCTGGCTGCCTACTGCTTTCTTTATAAACACAGCACCCTGCACTATCGAGAACCCAGTCCTCCTCGCTTACACACGGTACCCTGGGCTACCGAGGACCCAGACAACCTCGCTTACACACAGTGCTTAACCCTGTGCTTAATCTATGGACCCAGTCTTCTTCGCTTAACACGGTACCCCTGTGCTATCTAGGACCCCAATCCTCCTTGCTAAACACTACTGACACCTAGTCCTCTTCCTTACACAATACCCTTGTGCTATCAGGGAACCAGTCTTCCTTGCTTACACACAGTACCCCTGCACTGTCCAGGACCCAGTAAAGACAACTCTCATGGGGAATATTACTGGCTATGCTTTGTCCATGTACATAGACAACAGGTGTCTCTTGAGGCGGCAAATTTCCTGACCAGCTGGAAATTACCAGAACCAATTTTTAGTTCTTGGTCTGCAACACATGCTCAGTGTTGGCTTGCTGAATACTTTTCTTGGCTTTACAGCTTCAAAATATTGTTAAATGTCCTTTGATTCATTGGTGTATAGGAATAAAACCAAGTACTAATCTTGGGCAACCTGCAAACTGCTTTCTTTATAAACACGGCACCCTGCACTATCGAGGACCCAGTCCTCTTCGCTTACACAGGGTACCCCTGTGCTATCAAGGACCCAGTCCTACTCCTTACACACGGTACCCCTGCGCTATCGAGGACCCAGTTCTCCTCATTACGCACTGTACCGCTGTGCTCTCGAGGACCCAGTCCTCTTCATTACACACGGTACCCCTATGCTGTTGAGGACCCAGTCCTCCTTCCTTAAGCTAGTGTTTATAGAGACGGAAATCTCAAGCGCCATTCGACAGAGAGAACTTGCACCAGGAATGTTACTGGCTATGCTTTGTAAGTATACATAGACAATGCCTGCCTGTCTCCCAGGTGGCAAATTTGCCGACCCCTCCTGAAATTACCAGAACCAACTTTTAGTTCTTGTTCCCCGGGTACTGTGCTCGAGTTGCCTCGCTGAATACTTTTCTTGGCTTTCAAAATGTTGTTAAATGTCCTTTGATTCATTGGTGTATAGGAATAAAACCTATCTGGGAAAGCCTTCAAAAGGTGATGGTATTCACCATCAAGTAATGTCCTTTTCTTTATTTCATGAAGGCTAATTATTGTCCTCCTTCTATCAATGAGACTTTAAACCGAGACTTTAAACCGAGGCCCCGTGTGCGAACACACGCAGAACATCTTGCGCACACGTTAAATCCTGTTCCGCTTTTCGTAAGAGTAGGCCATCGTGTGCCGGTGGGAACAGATGACAATATTTACAAAACTGCATGCACACCGGGACCGGATGAAAAAAAGCACATGATTGCTTATTCTGTTATCCTCGATATAAAAGAATAAATAAATAAATAAATAAAATAAATAAATAAATGTTAGGTTAAAGAAACTTTGTGAAACTGCAAACAATAAAAAGTCTTCTAGAAATGAAGCCATTCTGTCTGTTTATTTTTAGGCCTAGAAGTTATTGATGACTGCATATATCAGTGTAAGTTGTGTGGTCTTTCTTTTTCACACCTTGCTATGAATACCAACCCTGCAAGTAATTAGGCTCCAGTTTTCTGGCATTCCATCCCAGCTTTCTTTATAAACACGGCACCCTGCACTATCTGCACTATTGAGGACCCAGTCCTCCTCCTCACACAGGTACCCCTGTTCTATCGAGGACCCAGTCCTCCTCCTCACACAGGTACCCCTGCACTATCGAGGACCCAGTCCTCCTCTTTACACACAGTACCCCTGCACTGTCGAGGACCCAGTCCTCCTCGCTTAACATGGTACCCTGAGCTACCGAGGACCCAGTCCTCCTTGCTTAGCTAGTGTTAATGATTCAGGAAATATCAACCCAAGAAAACTGGCATGAGGAATATTACTGGCTATGCTCTGTAAGTGTACATAGACAACAGGTGTCTCTTGAGGTAGCAAATTTGCCGATTAGCTGGGAAATTACCAAAACCAATTTTTAGTTCTTGTTCTACAACACATACTCCAGAGTTGCCTTGGCTGAATACTTTTTTTGGCTTTATGCTTCAAAATGTTGTCAAACGTCCTTTGATTCATTGGTGTATAGTAATAAAACCTATCTGGGAAAGCCTTCAAAAGGTGATGATATCCACTGTCAAAAGATGTCCTTTTTTTATTTCATGAAAGCTAATTGTCCTCCTTCTATCAATGTTAGGTTAAAGAAACTTTGTGAAACTTCTAACAATAAAAAGCCTTCAAACAAAGAAGCCATTCTCTCTGATTATTATTAGGCCTAGCAGTTATTGATGACCGCATATATGAGTGCGTGTTGTCTGGTCTTTACATTTCCCACCTTGCTATGAACACCAACCCTGCAAGTGATTAGGCTCCAGTTTTCTGGCGGGAGTAACCATCTCGCGGCAACCTGCCTACCGCTTTCTCAATAAAGACGGCACCCTGTGCTATCCAGGATCCAGTCCTCCTCACTTACAGATGGTACCCCTGCGCTATCAAGGACCCAGTCCTCCTCCTTACACACAGTACCCCTGCGTTCTCAATGACCCAGTCTTTCTGCTTATGCACTGTACCCTGCCTTGTCGAGGACCCAGTGCTACTCGTTACACACAGTACCCTTGTACTATCGAGGACCCAGTCCTCCTACTGACATAGCGTACCCCTGAGCTATCTAGGACCCAGTCTTCCTCTTGACACAGGTACCCCTGCGCTATAGAAGACCCAGTTTTCCTCGCTTAACACAGTACCCCTGGGCTACCCAGGACCCAGTCCTCCTCACTTATACACAGTACCCCTGCGCTATTGAGGACCCTGTGCTCTCCTTTTTACACACAGTACCTCTGCACTATCAGGGAACCACTCCGCCTGGCTTGCGCACAGTACCCCTTCACTGTCGGGGACCCAGTCCTCCTTGCTCAGGGTACAGCCATAGTAAACCCAACCCATCCCCTCGTTTTAACAGTGGTCTCTTTAACTAGATTGTAGAATGGATCTGTCAAAGCGGATATAGTCAACCAGGCCGTTTCTTTCTGACAATGTGGTCACCCTCAGACTGCACGAGTGAGACAAAAATGAGGCTGCCACAGTGACGGTAGACAGAAAATAGTTCACATAGAAAGTGTTTTTACGTATAATCTCCCCACAAAACTTTTATCAAAACCACTGGAATGTAATCGGGAAGGGTCAATTTACTAGTTTGTGCAGTCAGAATTTTTGAAGCACCATTATATTTTCTTGATTATTTTCCTTTCCATCAACCCAGCAAACTCAAAGGTCAAAACGAGGGGTTAAAAATACCCACTGGCAGCTTTACTATGGCCACAGCTGTTATCAGTGATGCTACAGAGTAATTAAGCTGGGTAGCATTTTTCACCAAAAATTGAGGTGTCAAAATGCCGGGTTTACTATGGCCTCAGGCTTAGCTAGCATTAATAGATTCAGAAATATTAACCCAAGAGAACTGGCATGAGGAATATTACTGGCTATGCTTTGTCATTGATGACTGCATATATGATTGTGTGTTGTCAGGTCTTTCCTTTTCCCACCTTGCTATAAACACCAACCCTGCAAGTAATTAAGCTGCAGTTTTCTGGCGCCAGTAACCATCTCGCGGCAACCTGCCTACCGCTTTCTTTATAAACACGGCACCCTGCGCTATCGAGGACCCAGTCCTCCTCCTTACACACGGTACACCTGTGCTATCGAGAACCCAGTCCTCCTCTCTGAACACAGTACCCCTAGGCTACCGAGGACCCAGTCCACCTGGATTTTACACAGTACCCCTGCGCTATCGAGGACCAAATCCTCCTTATTTACTAGCATTAATAGATTTGGAAATATCCACCCAAGAGAACTCGCATGAGGAATATTACTGGCTATGCTTTGTCAGTGTACATAAACCACGGGTGTCTCTTGAGGCGGCAAATTTGCCGACCAGTTGGGAAATTACCAGAACCAATTTTTAGTTCTTGTTCTGCAACACATGCTGAAGTTGCCTTGGCTGAATACTTTTCTTGGCTTTACCACTTCAAAATGTTGTCAAATGTCCTTTGATTCATTGGTGTATAGGTATAAAACCTATCTGGGAAAGCCTTCAAAAGGTGATGGTATCCACCGTCAAGTGATCTCCTTTTCTTTATTTCATGAATGCTAATTGTCCTCCTTCTATCAATGTTAGGTTAAAGAAACTTGGTGATGCTGCTGTCTACCTATAAAAAGTCTTCTAGAAATGAAGCCATTCTGTCTGTTTATTATTAGGACTAGCAGTTATTGATTACTGCATATATGAGTGTGTGTTGTCTGGTCTTTCTTTTCCCCACCTTGCTATGAACACCAACCCTGCAAGTGATTAGGCTCCAGTCTTGCAGCAACCTTCCTACTGCTTTCTCAATAAACACGGCACCCTGTGCTATCGAGGACCCAGTCCTCCTCGTCTACAGGTACCCCTGCGCTATTGAGGACCCAGTCCTCCTCCTTACAGGGGTACCCTGTGCTCTCAACCATCCAGTCCTTCTCCTTACACACTGTACCCCTGCACTATCCAGGACCCAGTCCTCCCCACACAGGGTACCCCTGAGCTTTCTAGGTGGGAAGTTGACCACACCTGGTCAGTGATCTGAAAGTTGAGCTTTCTTTCCCAAAATCCAATGGCACAGGGCTTTACTTTGTTGTTTTTTTGTTTTTTTAATTTTACAACTCCTATGCAACAAAATGAGAACTGAGTTCACAATGTTGCAGGGGTACTGTGTGTAAGCAAGGAGGTCTGGGTCCTAGATAGTGCAGGGATACTGTGTGTATGGAAGAGGACTGGGTCTTCTGTAACCCATGGGTACAGTGTTAACTGAGGAGGACTGGGTCCTAGATAGCGCATGGCTACTGTGTGTAAGGAGGGTTCCTGGATAGCAAAAGTGTTAAGTGAGGAGGACTGGGTCCTTTTTTTAAATTTTTTTAATTTTTTATTCTTTTATATCGAGGATAACAGAATAAGCAATCATGTGTTTTTTTTCATCGGTCTCCGTGTGTATGCAGTTTTGGAAATATTGTCATCTGTTCCCACCGGCACATAATGGCCTACTCTTACGAAAAGCGGAACAGGATTTAACGTGCACAAGATGTTCTGCGTGCGTTCCCACACAGGGCCTCGGTTTAAAGTCCTCGATAGCCTAGGGGTACTGTGTGTAAGGAGGAGGACTGGTTTCTCAACAGAGCAGGGGTAGGTGTTTAACGAGGAGGACTGGGTCCTTGAGAGCGCAGGGGTACCGTGTGTAAGGAGGAGGATAGGGTCCTCGATAGAGCAGGGGTACCATAAGCGAGGAGGTCTGGGTCCTCGATAGCGCATAGGTACCGTGTGTAAAGAGGATGACTGGGTCCTCGAAAGCGCAGGGATACCTACGTCAGGAGGAGGACTGGGTCGTGGATAGCGCAGGGGTGCCATGTTTATCGAGAAAGCGGTAAGCAGGTTTCCCTAAGATGGTTACTGGCGCCAGAAAACTGGAGCCTAATCACTTGCAGGGTTGGTGTTCATAGCAAGGTGGGAAAAGGAAAGACCTGACAACACACACTCATATATGCAGTCATCAATAACTGCTAGGCCTGATAATAAACAGACAGAATGGCTTCATTTCTAGAAGACTTTTTGAAGTGATAAAGCCAAGAAAAGTATTCAGCCAAGGCAACTCCAGGGTGTCTGCAGAACAAGAACTAAAAATTGGTTCTGGTAATTTCCGGCTAGTCCGCAAATTTGCCGCCTGAAGAGACACCCGTTGTCTATGTACATTGACAAAGCATAGCCAGTAATATACCTCATGCGAATTGTCTTGGGTTGATATTTCCCCGAATCTATTAATGCTAGCTTAACAAGGAGGACTGGGTCCTCAGCGCATGGGTACTGTGTGTAAAGAGGAGGACTGGGTCCTCGATAGCCCAAGGGTACTCTGTAGAAACCAGGAGAACTGGGTCCTTGGTAGCCTAGGCGTACTGTGTTCAGTGAGAATGACTGGGTCCTTCATAGCGCAGGGGTGCCGTCTGTCAGGAGGAGGACTAGGTCCTCGATATGGCAGGGGTACTGTGTGTAACGAGGAGGACTGCGTCCTCGATAGCGCAGGGGTACCGTGTGTAAAGAGGACGACTGGGTCCTGGAAAGCACAGGGGTACCTATATCAGGAGGAGGACTGGGTCCTCGATAACGCAGGGGTACCGTGTGTAAGGAAGAGGACTCGGTCCTCGATAGCGCAGGGTGTGGTGTTTATAAAGAAAGTGGTAGGCAGGTTGCTGCATCGTGCCAGAAAACTGGAGCCTAATTACTTGTAGGGTTGGTGCTTATAGCAAGATGGGAAATCGAAAGGCGAGACAACACACCTCATGTATCCAGTCATCAATAACAGCTAAGCCTAATAAGAAACAGACAGAATGGCTTCATTTCTAGAAGACTTTTTATTGTTAGACAGCAGCTTCACAAAGTTTCTTTAATTAACCTAACATTGATAGAAGGAGGACAATTAGCCTTCATGAAATAAAGAAAAGGAGATCACTTGATGGTAAATACCATCACTTTTTGAAGGCTTTCTCAGATAGGTTTTATACCTATATACCAATGAATCAAAGGACATTTGACAACATTTTGAAGCAGTAAAGCCAAGAAAAGTATTCAGCGAAGGCAACTCCGACTTTTTATTTCTGAACAAGAACTAAAAATTGGTTTTGGTAATTTCCCAGCTGGTCGACAAATTTGCCACCTCAAGAGACACCCGTGGTTTATGTACACTGACAAAGCATAGCCAGTAATATTCCTCATGCCAGTTCTCTTGGGTGGATATTTCCAAGCAAGGACAACCGGTTCTTGACAGTGCAAGGGTATTGTGTGTAAGAGAGGAGGACTGTTCCCTGGTAGAGTTCCCTGGTAGCGCAGGGGTACCTGTGTAAGGAAGAGGACTGTGTTTTCATAGTCCATGGGTACCCCTGTTAAGCGAGGAGGACTGGGTCCTAGATAGCGCAAGGGTACTGTGTGTAAACAGGACTGGGTCCTTGATAGCCCAGGGGTAATGTGTATAAGCGAGGAGGACTGGGTGCTCGGTAGCATAGGGTACTGTGTTAAGCGAGAAGGACTGGGTTCTCGATAGGGCAGGGACAGCCTGTGTAAGAAAGAGGACTGGGTCCTCCATAGCGCAGGGGTACCGTGTGTAAGCGAGGAGGACTGGGTCCTCCATAGCGCAGGGTGCCGTGTTTATAATTTTAAAATTTTATTTATTCTTTTATATCCAGGATAACAGAATAAGCAATCATGTGCTTTTTTTCATCCGGTCCCCGTGTGTATGCAGTTTTGTAAATATTCTCATCTGTTCCCACCGCCACACGATGGCCTACTCTTACGAAAAGAAAGAGGTAGGCAGGTTGCTGGGAGATGGTTACTCGCTCCAGAAAACTGGAGCCTAATCACTTGCAGGGTTGGTGTTCATAGCAAGGTGGGAAAAGGAAACACCAGACAACACACACTCATATATGCAGTCATCAATAACATCTAGGCCTAATAATAAACAGACAGAATAGCTTCATTTCTAGAAGACTTTTTATTGTTAGACAGCAGCTTCACAAAGTTTCTTTAATTAACCTAACATTGATGGAAGGAGGACAATTAGCCTTCTTGAAACAAAGAAAAGGAGATCACTTGATGGTGAATACCATCACCTTTTGAAGGCTTTCCCAGATAGGTTTTATACCTATACACCAATGAATGAAAGGACATTTGACAACATTTTGAAGCCTAAAGCCAAGAAAAGTATTCAGCCAAGGCAACTTCAGCATGTGTTGTAGAACAAGAACTAAAAATTGGTTCTGGTAATTTCCGGCTGGTCGGCAAATTTGCCGCCTCAAGAGACACTGGTTGTCTATGTACACTGACACAGCATAGCCAGTAATATTCCTCATGCCAGTTCTCTTGGGTGAATATTTCCCCCAATCTATTAATGCTAGCGAAGTGTGGTGGACTGGGTCCTCGACAGTGCATGGGTACTGTGTGTAAAGAGGAGGACTGGGTCCTACATAGCCCAGGGTACTGTGTACAAACAAGGAGAACTGGGTCTGGTAGCCTAGTAGCCTAGGCCTACTGTGTTCAGTGAGGAGGACTAGGTCATAGTGCAGAGGTACCCTCTGTCAGGAGGAGGACTGGGTCCTCGATAGCGCAGGGGTAACATGTGTAAGGGGGACTGGGTCTTCGATATGGCAGGGGTACTGTGTGTATCACGGAGGACTGGGTCCTAGCAAGGGTACCTGTGTAAAGAGGAGGATGGGTCCTCGAAAGCCCAGGGTTACCTATGTCAGGAGGAAGACTGGGACCTCGATAGCACAGGGGTACTGTATGTAAGCGAGGAGGACTGGGTCCTCGATAGCGCAGGGTGCCGTGCTTATAAAGAAAGCGGTAGGCAGGTTGCCGGAGAACTGGGTCCCTGTAGCCTAGGCGTACTGTGTTCAGTGAGGAGGACTAGGTCCCCGCAGGGATAGCGTGTCAGGAGGAAGACTGGGTCCTCGCAGGGGTAACGGTTAACGAGGACTGGGTCTTCGATAGTGCAGATAGTGCAGACGTACTGTGTGTATGGCGGAGGACTGGGTCCTCGATGGCGCAGGGGTAACGGTTAATGAGGACTGGGTCTTCGATAGTGCAGAGGTACTGTGTGTTTGGCAGAGGACTGGGTCCTCGATGGCGCAAGGGTATTGTGTGTAAAGAGGAGGACTGGGTCCTCGAAAGCGCAGGGTTACCTATGTCAGGAGGAAGACTGGGTCCTCGATAACGCAGGGGTACTGTATGTAAGCGAGGAGGACTGGATCCTCGATAGCGCAGGGTGCCGTGTTCATAAAGAAAGCGGTAGGCAGGTTTCCCTAAGATGGTTACTCCGCCAGAAAACTGGAGCCTAATCACTTGCAGAGTTGGTGTTCATAGCAAGGTGGGAAAAGGAAACACCAGACAACACACACTCATATATGCAGTCATCAATAACAGCTAGGCCTAATAATAAACAGACAGAATGGCTTCATTTCTAGAAGACTTTTTATTGTTAGACAGCAGCTTCACAAAGTGTCTTTAACTTAACATTGATAGAAGGAGGACAATAAGCTTTCATGAAATACAGAAAAGGAGATCACTTGATGGTGAATACCATCACCTTTTGAAGGCTTTCCCAGATAGGTTTTATTCCTATACACCAATGAATGAAAGGACATTTGACAACATTTTGAAGTGGTAAAGCTAAGAAAAGTATTCAGCCAAGGCAACTTCAGCATGTGTTGCAGAACAAGAACTAAAAATTGGTTCTGGTAATTTCTGGCTGGTTGGCAATTTGCCGCCTCAAGAGACACCCGTGGTTTATGTACACAGCATAGCCAGTAATATTCCTCATGCCAGTTCTCTTGGGTCGATATTTCCCCCAATCTATTAATGCTAGCGAAGTATGGTGGACTGGGTCCTCGACAGTGCATGGGTACTGTGTGTAAAGAGGAGGACTGGGTCCTAGATAGCCCAGGGGTACTGTGTACAAACAAGGACAACTGGGTCTGGTAGCCTAGGCCTACTGTGTTCAGTGAGGAGGACTAGGTCATAGTGCAGAGGTACCCTCTGTCAGGAGGAGGACTGGGTCCTCGATAGCGCAGGGGTAACATGTGTAAGGGGGACTGGGTCTTCGATATGGCAGGGGTACTGTGTGTATCACGGAGGACTGGGTCCTAGCAAGGGTACCTGTGTAAAGAGGAGGAACAGGGTTACCTATGTCAGGAGGAAGACTGGGACCTCGATAGCGCAGGGGTACCTATGTAAGCGAGGAGGACTGGGTCCTCGATAGCGTGCCGTGCTTATAAAGAAAGCTGTAGGCAGGTTACTGTGATGGTTACTCGTGCCAGAAAACTGGAGCCTAATCACTTGCAGGGTTGGTGTTCATAGCAAGGTGGGAAAAGGAAACACCAGACAACACACACTCATATATGCAGTCATCAATAAAGGCTAGGCCTGATAAGAAACAGACCGAATGGCTTCTTTTTTTGAAGACATTTTATTGTTAGATGGCAGTTTCACAAAGTGTTTTTAAACTAACATTGAAAGAAGGAGGACAATTAGCCTTCATGAAATAAACAAAAGGAGATCACTTGATGGTAAATACCATCACTTATTGAAGGCTTTCGCAGATATGTTTTATTCCTATACACCAATGAATAAAAAGACATTTGACAACATTTTGAAGCTGTAAAGCCAAGAAAAGTATTTAAAGAAGGTAACTGAGAGCATGTGTTGCAGAACAAGAAGTAAAAATTTGTTTTTGTAATTTCCCAACTGGTCGGCAAATTTGCCGCCTCAAGAGACACCCGTGGTTTATGTACACAGCATAGCCAGTAATATTCCTCATGCCAGTTCTCTTGGGTAGATATTTCCCCCAATCTATTAACGATAGCTAAGCAGGAGGACTGGGTCCTCGACAGTGCATGGGTATTGTGTGTAAAGAGGAGGACTGGGTCCTAGATAGCCCAAGGGTACTGTGTACAAACGAGGAGAACTGGGTCCCCGGTAGCCTAGGCGTACTGTGTTCAGTGAGGAGGACTAGGTCGTAGATAGCGCAGGGGTACCATCTGTCAGGAGGAGGACTGGGTCCTCGACAGTGCATGGGTACTGTGTGTAAAGAGGAGGACTGGGTCCTAGACAGCCCAGGGGTACTGTGTACAAACGAGGAGAACTGGGTCCCCGGTAGCCTAGGCGTACTGTGTTCAGTGAGGAGGACTAGGTCGTAGATAGCGCAGGGGTACCCTCTGTCAGGAGGAGGACTGGGTCCTCGATAGGGCATGGGTACTGTGTGTAACGAGGAGGACTGGGTCCTCGAAAGGCAGGGTTACCTGTCAGGAAGAAGACTGGGTCCTCGATAGTGCAGGGGTACCATACCTAAGCGAGGAGGACTGGGTCATCCATAGCGCAGGATGCTGTGTTTATAAAGAAAGCGGTGGGCAGGTTGCTGCAAGATGGTTACTCGCACTAGAAAACTGGAGCCTAATCACTTGCAGGGTTGGTGTTCATAGCAAAGTGGGAAAAGGAAAGACCTGACAACACACTCTCATATATGCAGTCATCAATAACTGCTAGGCCTAATAAGAAACAGACAGAATGGCTTCTTTTTTTGAAGACATTTTATTGTTAGATGGCAGTTTCACAAAGTTTCTTTAAACTAACATTGACAGAAGGAGGACAATTAGCCTTCATGAAATAAACAAAAGGAGATCACTTGATGGTAAATACCATCACCTTTTGAAGGGTTTCCCAGATAGCTTTTTTTTCCTATACACCAATGAATGAAAGGACATTTGACAACATTTTGAAGCTGTAAAGCCAAGAAAAGTATTCAGCCAAGGCAATGGTGGGCAAATTTGCCGCCTCAACAGACACCCATTGTCTCTGTGCACTTACACAGTATGACCAGTAATATTCCTCATGCCAGTTGTCTTGGGTGAATATTTCCCCCAATCTCTTAAGGCTAGATAAGTGAGGAGGACTGGCTCCTCGACAGTGCATGGGTACTGTGTGTAAAGAGGAGGACTGGGTCCTAGATAGCCCAGGGGTACTGTGTACAAACGAGGAGAACTGGGTCCCCTGTAGCCTAGGCGTACTGTGTTCAGTGAGGAGGACTGGGTCCCCGCAGGGATAGCGTCTGTCAGGAGGAAGACTGGGTCCTCGATAGCGCAGGGGTAACGGTTAACGAGGACTGGGTCTTCGATAGTGCAGAGGTACTGTGTGTATGGCGGAGGACTGGGTCCTCGATGGCACAGGGGTAACGGTTAAGGAGGACTGGGTCTTCGATAGTGCAGAGGTACTGTGTGTTTGGCGGAGGACTGGGTCCTCGATGGCGCAAGGGTATTGTGTGTAAAGAGGAGGACTGGGTCCTCGAAAGCGCAGGGTTACCTATGTCAGGAGGAAGACTGGGTCCTCGATAGCGCAGGGGTACTGTATGTAAGCGAGGAGGACTGGATCCTCGATAGCGCAGGTGCCGTGTTTATAAAGACAGCGGTAGGCAGGTTGCCACCTATGTTAGGAAGAGAACTGGGTCCTCGATAGTGCCGGGGTACCCTGCTTAAGCGAGGATGACTGGGTCCTCGATAGCGCAATGTGCCGTGTTTATAAAGAAAGCGGTAGGCAGGTTGCTGCAAGATGGTTACTCGCGCCACAAAATACCATCACCTTTTGAAGGCTTTCCGAGATAGGTTTTATTCCTATACACTAATGAATGAAAGGACATTTGACAACATTTTGACGTGGTAAAGCCAAGAAAAGTAATCAGCCAAGGCAACTCCAGCATGTCTTGCAGAACAAGAATTAAAAATTGGTTTTGGTAATTTCCCAGCTGGTCGGCAAATAATTTGCCGCCTCAAGAGACACCCGTGGTTTATGTACACAGCATAGCCAGTAATATTCCTCATGCCAGTTCTCTTGGGTGGATATTTCCCCTAATCTATTAACGCTAGCTAAGCCAGGAGGACTGGCTCCTCGACAGTGCATGGGTACTGTGTGTAAAGAGGAGGACTGGGTCCTCGATAGTCCAGGGGTACTGTGTACAAAGGAGGAGAACTGGGTCCTTGGTAGCCTAGGGAAACTGTGTTCAGTGAGGAGGACTGGGTCCTCGAAAGCGCAGGGGTACGTCTGTCAGGAGGAGGACTGGGTCCTCGATAGTGCAGGGGTACCCTGCGTAAGCAAGGATGACTGGGTCCTCGATAGCGCAATGTGCCGTGTTTATAAAGAAAGCGGTAGGCAGGTTGCTGCAAGATGGTTACTCCCGCCACAAAACTGGAGCCTAATCACTTGCAGAGTTGGTGTTCATAGCAAGGTGGGAAAAGGAAAGACCAGACAATACACAATCATATATGCAGTCATCAATAACTGCTAGGCCTAATATTAAACAGACAGAATGGCTTTGTTTTTGAAGACTTTTTATTGTTGGACGGCAGTTTCACAAAGTTTCTTCAACCTAACATTGATAGAAGGAGGACAATAACCCTTCATGAAATAAACAAAAGGAGATCACTTGATGGTGAATACCATCACTTTTTGAAGGCTTTCCAAGATACGTTTTATTCCTTATACACCAATGAATCAAAGGACGTTTGACAACATTTTGAAGCCTAAAGCCAAGAAAAGTATTCGGCCAAGGCAACTTGCAGCATGTGTTGCAGAACAAGAACTAAAAATTGTTTCTGGTAATTTCCCAGCTAGTCGGCAAATTTGCCACCTCAAAAGACACCCATTGTCCATGTACACTGACAAAGCATAGCCAGTCATATTCCTCATGCCAGTTGTGTTGGGTGGATATTTCCCGAATCTATTAAGTGCTAGCTAAGCGAGGACAACTGGGTCCTCGACAGTGCATGGGTACTGTGTGTAAAGAAGAGGACTGGGTCCTGGAAAGCCCACGGTACTGTGTACAAATGAGGAGAACTGGGTCCTCGGTAGCCTAGGTGTACTGTGTTAAGCGAGGAGGACTGGGTTCTCGATAGCGCAGGGGTATCCTGTGTAAGAAAGAGGACTGGGTCCTCCATAGCGCAGGGGTATCCTGTGTAAGCAAGGAGGACTGGGTCCTCCATAGCGCAGGGGTATCCTGTGTAAGCAAGGAGGACTGGGTCCTCGATAGTGCAGGGTGCCGTGTTTATAAAGAAAGCGGTAGGCAGGTTGCCAGGAGATGGTTACTGGCACCAGAAAACTGGAGCCTAATCAGAATGGCTTCTTTTTTTGAAGACTTTTTATTGTTAGACGGCAGTTTCACAAAGTTTCTTTAACCTAACATTGATAAAAGGAGGACAATTAGCTAGGGTTTATAGAGACAGTGGGTTTTGGGAAATCGCACACGCCATTCGACTGAGTTCTCTCGTGCAAGGAATGTTACTGGCTATGCTTTGTAAGTGTACATAGACAATACCGGTCGAGGTGGCAAATTTGCCGACTGGTTCGGGGAAATTAACAAAACCAACTTTTAGTTCTTGTTTCGCATGTGTCGCGCCTGAGATCTGTTGGCTGTGTACTTTTCTTGGCTTTTCTTTCCTTTTCCCCCGCCTTGCTATAAACACCAACCGCGCTAGGCGCTAGAATTCTTGTGCCAGTAACCATCTCGTCACCGCCTACCCACTTTCTCTATAAACACGGCCTTAGCCTTCATGAAATAAAGAAAAGGAGATTACTTGACAGTGGATACTATCACCTTTGGAAGGCTTTACCAGATAGGTTTATTCCTATACACCAATGAATCACAGGATGTTTGACATTTTGAAGTGGTAAAGCCAAGAAAAGTATTCAGCCAAGGCAGCTCTGAGCATGTGTTGCAGAACAAGAACTAAAAAATGGTTCTGGTCATTTTCCAGCTGGTCGCAAATTTGCTGCCTCATGAGACACCCGTTGTCTATGTACACTGACAAAGCATAGCCAGTAATATTCCTCATGCCAGTTCTCTTGGGTGGATATTTCCCCAATCTATTCACGCTAGCTAAGTGAGGCAGTCTGGGTCCTCGACAGTGCATGGGTACTGTGTGTAAAGAGGAGGACTGGGTCCTAGATAGCTCAGAGGTACTGTGTAAAAAATGAGGAGAACTGGGTCCTCAGTAGCCTAGGCCTACTGTGTTCAGTGAGGAGGACTGGGTCCTTCATAGCGCAGGGGTAACGTCTGTCAGGAGGAAGACTGGGTCCTCGATATGGCAGGGGTACTGTGTGTAACAGGAGTACTGAGTCCTTGATATGGTAGGGGTACTGTCTTTAAGGAAGAGGACTGGGTCCTCAATAGCGCAAGGGTACTGTGTGTAGAGAGGAGGACTGGGTCCTAGATAGCCCAGGGGTAGGGTGTACAAACCAGGAGAACTGGGTCCCCGGTAGCCTAGGCGTACTGTGTTCAGTGAGGAGGACTAGGTCGTAGATAGCGCAGGGGTACCGTCTGTCAGGAGGGGGACTAGGTCCTCGATAGCGCAGGGTCAACATGTGTAAGGAGGACTGGGTCTTCGATAGCGCAGGGGTACTGTGTGAATGGCGGAGGACTGGGTCCTCAATAGCGCAGGGTATTGTGTGTAAAGAGGACAGGGTCCTCGAAAGCCCAAGGTTACCTATGTCAGGAGGAAGACTGGGTCCCCGATACCGCAGGGACACTGTATGTAAGCGAGGAGGACTGGGACCTCCATAGCACAGGGTGTCCTGTTTAGAAACAAAGAGATAGGCAGGTTGCCGCGAGATGGTTACTGGTGCCAGAAAACTGGAGCCTAATCACTTGCAGGGTTGGTGTTCATAGCAAGGTGGGAAAAGGAAAGACCAGACAACACACACTCATATATGCAGTCATCAATAAAGGCTAAGCCCAATAATAAACAGACAGAATGGCTTCTTTTTTTTAAAGACATTTTATTGTTAGATGGTAGTTTCACAAAGTTTCTTTCAACTAACATTGATAGAAGGAGGACAATTAGCCTTCATGAAATAAAGAAAAGGAGATCACTTGATGATAATTACCTTCACCTTTTGAAGGGTTTCCCAGATAGGTTACACCAATGAATGAAAGGACATTTGACAACATTTTGAAGCCCTAAAGCCAAGAAAAGTATTCAACAAAGGCAACTCAAGCATGTGTTGCAGAACAAGAACTAAAAATTGGTTTTTGTAATTTCCCAGTTGGTCAGCAAATTTGCCGCCTCAAGAGACACCAGTGGTTTATGTACACAGCATAGCCAGTAATATTCCTCATGCCAGTTCTCTTGGGTGGATATTTCCCCGAGTCTATTAACGGTAGCTAAGCGAGGAGGACTGGCTCCTCGACAGTGCATGGGTACTGTGTGTAAAGAGGAGGACTGGGTCCTAGATAGCCATGGGGTACTGTGTACAAACGAGGAGAACTGGGTCCCTGTAGTACTGTGTTCAGTGAGGAGGACTGGGTCCTCGAAAGCGCACAGTTACCTATGTCAGGAGGAAGACTGGGTCCTCGATAGCGCAGGGGTACCTATGTAAGCGAGGAGGACTGGATCCTCGATAGTATTTTGCTGTGTTTATGAAGAAAGCGGTAGGCAGGTTGCTGCAAGATGGTTACTTGCCTCAGAAAACTGGAGCCTAATCACTCGCAGGGTTGGTGTTCATAGCAAGGTGGGAAAAGGAAAGACCAGACAAACACACTGGTATATGCAGTCATCAATAAACTAGGCCTAATAATAAACAGACAGAATGGCTTCTTTTTTTGATTTTATTGTTAGGTGGTAGTTTCACAAAGTTTCTTTAAACTAACATTGACAGAAGGAGGACAATTAGCCTTCATGAAATAAAGAAAAGGAGATCACTTGATGGTAAATACCATCACCTTTTGAAGGGTTTCCCAGATAGGTTTTATTCCTATACACCAATGAATCAAAGGACATTTGACAACATTTTGAAGCCATAAAGCCAAGAAAATATTCAGCCAAGGCAACTCCAGCATGTGTTGCAGAACAAGAATTAAAAATTTGTTTATGTAATTTTCCCAGCTGGTCGGCAAATTTGCCCTCAAAGACACCGTGGTTTATGTACACAGCATAGCCAGTAATATTCCTCATGCCAGTTCTCTTGGGTGGATATTTCCCCAATCTATTAACGCTAAGCAGAGACTGGGTCTCACAGTGCAGGGTACTGTGTGTAAAGAGGAGGACTGGGTCCTAGATAGCCCAGGGTACTGTGTACAAACGAGGAGAAACTGGGTCCCCGTAGCCTAGGGTACTGTGTTCAGTGAGGAGACTAGGTGTCCTTCATAGCGCAGGGGTAACGTCTGTCGGAGGGGACTGGGTCCTCGATAGCACAGGGTAACGTGTGTAAGGAGGACTGGTCCTCGATAGGCAGGGTACTGTGTGTATGGCGGAGGACTGGGTCCTCGATGGCCAAGGGTATTGTGTGTAAAGAGGAGAATGGGTCCCCCAAAGCGCAGGGTTACCTATGTCAGGGGGGAGGAAGACTATGGGGTTCCTCGATAGCGCAGGGGTACCTATGTAAGCGAGGAGGACTGGATCCTCGATAGCGCAGGGTGCTGTTTCATAAAGAAAGCGGTAGGCAGGTTGCCTGCAAGATGGTTACTTCGCCCACAAAACTGGAGCCTAATCACTTGCAGGTTGGTGTTCATAGCAAGGTGGGAAAAGGACAGACCAACAACACACACTCGTATATGCAGTCATCAATAAAGCTAGGCCTAATAATAAACAGACAGAATGGCTTCTTTTTTTGAAGACATTTTATTGTTAGATGGTAGTTTCACAAAGTTTCTTTAAACTAACATTGACAGAAGGAGGACAATTAGCTTCATGAAATAAAGAAAAGGAGATCACTTGATGGTAAATACCATCACCTTTTGAAGGTTTCCCAGATAGGTTTTATTCCTATACACCAAGAATCAAAGGATATTGACTACATTTGAAGCCATAAAGCCAATAAAAGTATTCAGCCAAGGCAACTCCAGCATGTGTTGCAGAACAAGAATTAAAAATTTGTTTTGTAATTTCCCAGCTGGTCGGCAAATTTTGCGCCTCAAGAGACACCTGTGGTTTATGTACACAGCATAGCCAGTAATATTCCTCATGCCAGTTCTCTTGGGTGATATTTCCCCTAATCTATTAACGCTAGCTAAGTGAGGCGTGCATGCTGGTACTGTGTGTAAAGAGGAGGACTGGGTCCTAGATAGCCCAGGGGTACTGTGTACAAAGAGGAGAACTGGGTCCGCGTAGCCTAGGGGTACTGTGTACAGTGAGGAGGACTGGGTCCTCAATAGCGCAGGGTAACGTCTGTCAGGAGGGGACTGGGTCCTCGATAGCCAGGGTCAACGTGTGTAAGGAGGACTGGGTCTTCGATAGGCAGAGGTACTGTGTGTATGGCGAGGACTTGGTCCTCGATGGCGCAAGGGTATTGTGTGTAAAGAGGAGAACTGGGTCCTCAAAGCGCAGGGTTACCTATGTCAGGAGGAAGACTGGGTCCTCGATAGCGCAGGGGTACCTATGTAAGGAGGAGGACTGGATCCTCGATAGCGCAGGGTGCGTATTATAAGAAAGAGGTAGGCAGGTTGCTGCAAGATGGTTACTCGCCCCAGAAAACTGGAGCCTAATCACTTGCAGGGTTGGTGTTCATAGCAAGGTGGGAAAAGGAAGACCAGACAACACACACTCATATATGCAGTCATCAATAAACGCTAGGCTTAATAAAAACAGACAGAATGCTTCTTTTTTTGAAGACTTTTATTGTTAGACGGCAGTTTCACAAAGTTTCTTTAAACTAACATTGATAGAAGGAGACAATTACCTTTATGAAATAAGAAAAGGAGATCACTTGATGGTAAATACCATCACCTTTTGAAGCTTTCCCAGATAGGTTTTAATTCTTATACACCAATGAATCAAAGGATTTTGACTACATTTTGAAGCCTAAAGCCAATAAAAGTATTCAGCCAAGGCAACTCGAGCATGTGTTGCAGAACAAATAATTTAATTTCCACGCGATTGCTCAGTACACTTTTACACAGCATAGCCAGTAATATTCCTCATGCCAGTTCTCTTGGGTTGATATTTCCCGAATCTATTAAGTAGCTAGCAGTGAGGAGACTCGCAGTGCATGGGTACTGTGTTAAAGAGGAGGACTGGGTCCTCGATGGCCCAGGGGTACTGTGTAAAACGAGGAAAACTGGGTCTGGTAGCCTAGTGTAATGTTACAGTGAGAGGACTAGGGTTCTCATAGCGCAGGGGTACCGTCTGTCGGAGGAGGACTGGGTCCTCGATAGTGCAGGGGGGTAAGAGTGGTTAACGATGTATCGGACTGGGTCCTCGATAGCCAAGGGTATTGTGTGTAAAGAGGAGGAACGGGGTCCTCGAAAGCCAGGGTACCTATGTCAGGAGAAGACTGGGTCCTGATAGCGCAGGGGTACCTAGTGTAAGCGAGGAGGACTGGATCCTCCATAGCACAGGGTGCGTGTGTTTATGAAGAAAGAGGTAGGCAGGTTGCCGGAGATGGTTACTCCGCACACAAAACTGGAGCCTAATCACTTGCAGGTTGGTGTTCATAGCAAGGTGGGAAAAGGAAAGACCAGACAACACACACTCATATATGCAGTCATTAATAAAGCTAGGCCTAATATTAAACAGACAGATGCCTTCTTTTTTTGAAGACTTTTTATTGTTAGACGCAGTTTCACAAAGTTTCTTTAACCTAATATTGATAGAAGGAGAACAATTAGCCTTCATGAAATAAAGAAAAGGAGATCACTGGACGGTAGATACCATCACCTTTTGAAAGCATATATGCTTTGTAAGTGTACATACACAATGCCTGTCTCCTGAGGAGGCGTGCGGCAGTACTTGTGTTGGCTGTGTACTTTTCTTGGCTTTTCTTTCCTTTTCCCAGCCTTGCTATGAACACCAACCGCGCCAATGATTAGGCACGTGTTTTCCAGCGCCAGTAATCATCTCCCGGCAAGCTGCCTACTGCTTTGTCTATAAAAGCGGCCTAAGGAAGAGGACTGTGTGTCGGTAGTCCATGGGTACCCTGTTAAGCGAGGAAGACTGGGTCCTAGATAGCGCAAGGGTACCGTGTGTAAAGAGGAGGACTAGGTCCTCGATAGCACAGGGGTACTGTGTATAAGCCAGGAGGACTGGGTCCTCGGTAGCCTAGGGGTACCATGTTAAGCGAGGAGGACTGGGTTCTCGATAGCGATAGTGCACTACTGTGTGTAAGAAAGAGGACTGGGTCCTCCATAGCGCAGGGGTACGTGTGTAAGCGAGAAGAACTGGGTCCTCAGCCAAGTATGTGTTGCAGAACAAGAACTAAAAATTGGTTTGGTAATTTCAGGGCTGGTTGGCAAATTTGCCGCCTCAAGAGACACCCGTTGTCTATGTACACTGACAAAACATAGCCAGTGATATTCCTTATGGAGGTCGATATTTCCCCAATCTATTAACGAGGAGGACTGGGTCCTCGACAGTGCAGGGGTACTGTGTGTAAAGAGGAGGACTGGGTCCTCATAGCTATGGGGTACTGTGTACAAACGAGGAGAACTGGGTCCTTGGTATCCTAGGGTACTGTGTTCAGTAAGGAGGACTGGGTCCTCGAAAGCGCAGGGGTACCGTGTGTCAGGAGGAGGACTGGGTCCTCGACAGCGCAAGGGTATGGTGTGTAAAGAGGAGGACTAAGTCCTGAAAAGCACAGGGGTACCTATGTCAGGAGGAGGACTGGGTCCTCAATAGCACAGGGGTACCTTGTGTAAGCGAGGAGGACTGGGTCCTCCATAGGGCAGGGTGCCGTGTTTATAAAGAAAGAGGTAGGCAGGTTGCCGGGAGATGGTTACTCCTGCCAGAAAACTGGAGCCTAATCACTTGCAGGGTTGGTGTTCATAGCAAGGTGGGAAAAGGAAAGACCAGACAACACATGTATGCAGTCATCAATAACTGATAGGCCTAATAATAAACAGACAGAATGTCTTCCTTTTTTGAAGACTGACTGCACAAACTAGTAAATTGAGGCTTCTGATTACATTCCAGTGGTTTTCGATAAAAGTCTTGGATTTTAGTAAAAACACTTTTTATGTCAAACTATTTTCTGTCGACCATCACTGGCAGGCTCATTTTTGTGTAACTCCCGCAGTCTTGGGGTGAGCACATTGTCAGAAAGAAAGGGCCTGGTTGACTATAGCTGCTTTGAGGGATGTTTTAAATCCTCCTCTGCTTTTTGTAAGAGTAGGCTATCATGTACACATGGGAACAGATGACATTTACAAAACTACATACACATGGGGACTGGATGTAAAAAGCATATAAATGTTTATTCCATTATCCTTGATATATAAGAATAAATTTTTAAAACAAATAAATATTTTTTAAAAGTTAACACAACTATTGCCCCTTTTCTTTCTGTTTTCCTTTTGTTACTCATACTGCAGATACTAAGGCATCTACAGAACTTTTTTTTATGAAATTTTATTTTTCTGTGTAGCAGCATGAGAACAGCAGGACAGGAACATCTGAGAAGTTAAGGCAGCAACAACAACAGAAAAAAGTCTTCAAGAAAAGGGCAGGGGAGGGGAGGAGGAAACCTGAAGGGAAAAAAAGGAATTCCCCCCCCCCCCCCTCCACTCCACTCCATAAAATAGAAGAAGCAGACAATAAAGAAGAAGAACAAGAGCAACAACAACAGGAATCACCTACACATTTTTTTCAACAACAAAATCAGAGGAAAAAAAGCAAGGAAAGGCCTAGCTTATCATTCTCAACAGTGGAATGCAGTTACCCTAATGTTGGGCAATAATGGTGGCATAAAAAATTTATGTAAATTTTCACTTTGAATGAACTTGCTCTAGCTGAGGAGCGAAGAAAGAAACAAACAAAGAGAAAAAAAATCATCTGTTAATCACAAACTGATCCATCAAAAAAGAGAAATATTAGAAGCTGGAGCACAAGGAGGACTGAGTTAGTTCTGGACAGTCCAGGGCACAGGATAGCCTAGTGGTCAGAACACTGTGCTCGTAATTTGACCACCTAGTCCCGTTCCAGGAGATATTTTCCCATGAAGTTAAAATCAGTGCAGACTCCATTCTCTCCAAAAGTCCCTCAGATAAAGTTATAAACCAAGGCCATGTGCGAACACATGCACAACATCTTGCCACATGTTAAATCCTGTTCTGCTTTTCTCAAGAGAAGGCCATTGTGTGCTGATGGGAACAGATGACAAGATTAACGAAACTGCAAATGCACAGGGACTGGATGTAAAAAAAAAGTACATCAGTGCTTATTCCAATATCCTCTTTATAAAATAATAAATGAATAAGTAAAAATAAAATATCTTAATTATGTACACATTGCACATGCATAAATACACACATACAAGGATATGTGCTCGCACACACCTCACACACACACACACACACACACACACACACACACACACACACACACACACACACACACACACACACACATGACACCTACCCCCAAAAAAGAAAATCAATGCCTATTAATGAACCATCTGGAAATAAAAATTAAACTTTGACTTTTTTACTTTCACTGGATGCATGTGCGCATGCACACACACACACACACACACACACACACACACACCACACACACACACACACACACACCCACAATTAGAGTTACTGCCTCAAACTTTCAAAAGTAGTCATGTAAGGCCTACCACCACAGCATAGCAGGGAGCAAAAATTCTCAGCACAAGGACAGGTATGTTAGCAACCAGGTTGTGTGGAGGCCACAAGGTAGTGACATCATTCTGATGTCGTAATGAGTAGCCCATCTATCATAGTATGGGTGTGTACACATCCAGGATGTTCGGGAGTTTTTCCTGATTAAATGCCTTTCTAATCAACAACAACATTTTTTTCTGTAAATGTAGAAGCAAAAGGATTATTGACAAAGTCATGAAATTTAAAGGCTGTAGAGTTGATAGTTTTTCAGTTACATAGCAAAATATAGGGGAGGTAGGGGAAGATTAAACATGGTACACGGTACCCCTGCGCTATCATGGAACCAGTCCTCCTCGCTTACACACGGTACCCCTGCGCTGTCGAGGACCCAGTCCTCCTTACTGACACTAAGTACCCCTGCCTATAAGGGAACCAGTCCTCATTGCTTACACACAGTACCCCTGCCTTGTTGAGGACCCAGTCCTCCTCACTTGGCTAGCATTAATAGATTGGGGAAATCAGGAAATCGCATGTGCAATTCGACCAGACAGAACTGGCATGAGGAATATTATTGGCTATGCTTTGTAAGTCGGGGAAATTACCAGAACCAATTTTTAGTTCTGTTCTGCCACACATACTCCTGAGTTGCCTTGGATGAATACTTTTCTTGGTTTTAACCTTCAAAATGTAGTCAAATGTCCTTTGATTCATTAGTGTATAAGGAATAAACCTATCTGGGAAAGCCTTCAAAAGGTGATAGTATTCACCATCAAGTGATGCCTTCTTTTATTTTATGAAGGCTAATTTCCTCCTTCTATCATTGTTAGGTTAAAGACACTTTGTGAAACTGCTGTCTAACAATAAAAGGTCTTCTAAAAAAAGAAGTCAATCTGTCTGTTTATTATTAGGCCTAGCAGTTATTGATGACTGCATATTTATGAGTGTGTGTTGTCTGGTCTTTCCTTTTCCCACCTTGCTATGAACACCAACCCAGTGATTGATTAGGCTTCAGTTTTTCTTCTTAGGCAACCCGCCTACCACTTTCTCAATCATCATCATCATGCTTGGCTTCCTGAACGAAGATTAAGACTTTCTCAATAAGCACGGCCTTATACATAGTACCCCTGCGCTATCGAGGGCCCAGTCCTCCTTCTTACACAGGATACCCTGTGCTTGAGACCAGTCCTCCTTACACGTACCCTGCGCTTCGAGGACCCAGTCCTCCTCCTTACACACGGTACCCCTGCGCTATCAAGGACCCAGACCTCCTCACTTACACACAGTACCCTCTGCAACATCGTGAACTCAGTTTTCACTGCAGGCCAGCCTGGGAATGGTTTTGCCCACCATTAAGGTAACTAATGACAAGATGGCCTTTCATTGCTGTTTTTCCTCTGATCTTGTGGTAACAAATGTGTACATGTTTCTTCTTAAGTTCCTCCTCCTCCTCTTCTTTTCTTTTTCTTCTTCTTCTTACAAACTGATCTGTCAACAAAAGAGAAACTTCAGAGGCTGGCCTGTGGTGATGATTGAGTGTTGTAGGGGTAGGCTGCTATGTGTTTGTGAAGAAGATTGGGGTCCCCATTAGCGCAGAGGTAATAGCGCAGAGGTACCATGTGTATATGAAGAAGATTGGGGTCCCCAATAGCACAGAGGTACCATGCATATATATTGTGTAGAAGATTGGGGTCCCTTAAAGCACAGAGGTACCATGTGTATGTGTATAAGATTGGGGTCCCCATTCGCGCAGGGGTACTGTGTGGAAGCAAGGAGGACGGGTCCCCGGGTACTGCAGGGGTACCCTGAGCGAGGAGGAGTGGCTCCCGATAGCGCAGGTGTACCATGTAGTATGTGAAGTGGACTCGGTCCCTGACAGCGCATGGGTACCCTGTGTGAGCCAGGAGTACAGGGTCCCCGATAACACAGGGGTACCGTGTGTAAGCGAGGAGGACAGGGTCCCCAAGAGCACAGGGGTACTGTGCGTAAGCTAGGAGACGGGGTTCCGATAGCACAGGGGTATCATCATGAGCGAGGAGGACAGCGTCCCAATAGCACAGAGGTACTCTGTGTATGTGAAGTGGACTCGGTCCCTGACAGCGCAGGGGTACCGTGTGTAAGCGAGGAGGACAGGGTCCCCGATAGCACAGGAAACTGTGTGTATGTGAAGTGGACTCGATCCCTGACAGCCCAGGTGTTTATTTGTAAGAGAGGACTGGCTTCCCAGGGCACAGGGGTACCATGTGTAAGCAGGAGGATTTGCCCCCCCCCCCCCCCCCCCCATAGCTCAGAGGTACTGTGTGTAAGTGAGGAGGATTGGGCCCATAGTGCAGGGGTACCTGTGTAGGTGACCACTGGGTTTGTCATAGCCTGTGTAGGTGAAGACCGACTGGGTTTGGGATAACTCAGGGGTACTACATGAAGGCGAGGAGGACTGGGTTCCTGATAGTGTCAGGGTACCCTAAAAATACAAAAGGACAGGATATAGCCTAGTGGTCAGAACATTGGCTCCTAGTCAAGGGGATTTTTACTCTGGAGATAGCGACAGTGCTGATTCCACTCCCATCCAAAAGTCTTCCTCATGAGATTATAAACGAGGCCGAAATCTTCCTCTGCTTTTCGTAAAAGTAAGCCATCATGTGCCCTGGGAACAGATGACATTTACAAAACTGCATACACATGGTGACTGGATCTAAAAAGCATATGAATGCTTATTCCATTATCCTCGATATATGAGAATAAATAATTAAAAACAAATAAGTAAAAAAGTTAACACAACTTTTGCCCCTTTTCTTTCTGTTTTCCTTTTGTTACTCATACTGCAGATACTAAGGCCTCTACAGAACTTTTTTAAAATAAAATTTTATATTTTGTGTGTAGCAGCATGACAACAGCGGGACAAAACATCTGAGAAGTTAAGGCAGCAAGAACAACAGAAAAAGTCTTCAAGAAAAGGGCAGGGGAGGGGAGGAGGAAACCTGAAGGGAAAAAAAGAATTCCTCCTCCTCCTCCCCTCTTCACTCCATAACATAGAAGAAGAATAACAATAACAACAACAAGAATCATCTACACATACCCTTGGGCTACAGTGGACCCATTTCTCCTTGCTGATGCAGGGTACCCTGCACTATCGAGGACCCAGTCCTCCTCGCTTACACACAGTGCCCCTACGCTATCAAGGACCCAGTCCTCCTCCTTACACACTACCCCTGGGCTATCAAGGACCCAGTCCTCCTCACTTACACACAGTACCTCTGCAACATCGTGAACTCAGTTTTCACTGCAGGCCAGCCTGGGAATGGTTTTGCCCACCATTAAGGTAACTAATGACAAGATGGCCTTTCATTGCTGTTTTTCCTCTGATTCTGTGGTAACAAATGTGTAGATGTTTCTTGTTCTCAAGTTCCTCCTCCTCCTCGTCCTCCTTCTCCACCTCCTCTTCCTCTTCCCCATCCTCTTCTTCTTCTTCTTCTTTTTCTTCACAAACTGATCTGTCAACAAAAGAGAAACTTCAGAGGCTGGCCTGTGGTGATGACTGAGTGTTGTAGGGGTAGGCTGCTATGTGTTTGTGAAGAAGATTGGGGTCCCCATTAGCCCAGAGAAACCATGTGTATTTGAAGAAGATTGGGGTCGTATTAGCGCAGGTGTACTGTGTGTAAGCAAGGAGGATGGTCCCCATAGCACAGGGGTAGTGTAAGTAAGGAGAACTGTCTCCTCGATGTTGCAGGGGTACCATGTGTAAGCGAGGAGGACAGGTTCCCCGATAGCCAACGGGTACCATGTGTACTCGAGGAAGACAGGGTCCCCGATTGCACACAGGTACTGTGTGTATGTGAAGAGGACTCGGTCCCTGATAGCGCAGGGGTACCATGTGTAAACGAGGACAGGTTCCCCGATAGCGAAGGGGTACCATGTGTAATTGAGGAAGACAGGGCCCCGATAGCACACAGATACCCTGTGTATGTGAAGAGGACTCGGTCCCTGACAGCGCAGAGGTATCATGTGTAAAAGAGGACTGGCTCCCCGAGGGCGCAGGGGTACAGTGTGTGAGCGAGGAGGATAGTGCAGGGGTACCTGTGTGAGCCAGGAGGACTGGCTCCCTGATAGTGCAGGGGTACCATCTGTAAGAGAGGAGGACTAGGCCCAATAGCACAGTGGTACCATGTGGAAGCTAGGAGGATTGGGGCCAGATAGCGCATGTACCCCTGCGTGAGCGAGGAGGATTGGGCCCCATAACGTAGGGCAGGGGTACCGTGTGTCGGTCTTTGGTTTGTCATGGCCTGTGTAGGTGAAGAGGACCTGGGTTTGGGATAGCTCAGGGGTACTACATGAAGGCGAGGAGGACTGGGTTCCTGATAGTGTCAGGGTACCCTAAAAATACAAAAGGACAGGATATAGCCTAGTGGTCAGAACATTGACTCCTAGTCAAGGGGATTTTTACTCTGGAGATAGCATCAGTGCTGACTCCACTCCCCTCCAAAAGTCTTTCTCATGAGATTATAAACCGAGGCTGTTCAATCCTGTTCTGCTTTTGGTAAGAGTAGGCCATCATGTGCCCTGGGAACAGATGACATTTACAAAACTACATACACATGGGGACTGGATGTAAAAAAAAAAAGCATATGAATGCTTATTCCATTATCCTCGATATATGAGAATAAATAATTAAAACAAATAAGTAAAAAAGTTAACACAACTATTGCCCCTTTTCTTTCTGTTTTCCTTTTGTTACTCATACTGCAGATACTAAGGCCTCTACAGAACTTTTTATGAAATTTTGCTTTTTATGTGTAGCAGCATGAGAACAGCAGGACAGAAACATCTGGGAAGTTAAAGCAGCAACAACAACAGAAAAAGTCTTCAAGAAAAGGGCAGGGGAGGGGAGGAGGAAACCTGAAGGGAAAAAAAGGAATTCCTCCTTACCGTCCCCCCCCCCCCCCCCCTCCACTCCACTCCATAAAATAGAAGAAGCAGACAATAAAGAAGAAGAACAAGAGCAACAACAACAACAGGAATCACCTACACATTTTTTTCAACAACAAAATCAGAGGAAAAACAGCAAGGAAAGGCCTAGCTCATCATTCCCAACAGCGGGAATGCAGTTACCCTAATGTTGGGCAATAATGGTGGCATATGTAAATTTTCATTTTGAATGAACTTGCTCTAGCTGAGGAGCAAACAAAGAAACAAACAAATAAAGAGAAAAAAATCATCTGTTAATCACAAACTGATCCATCAAAATAAGAGAAATATTAGAAGCTGGAGCACAAGGAGGACTGAGTTAGTTCTGGTCAGTCCAGGGCACGGGATAGCCTAGTGGTCAGAACACTGTGCTCATAATTTGACCACCTAGTTCCGTTCCAGGAGATATTTTCCATGAAGTTAATATCAGTGCAGACTCCATTCTCTCCAAAAGTCCCTCAGATAAAGCTATAAACCAAGGACATGTCCAAACACATGCACAACATCTTGCCACATGTTAAATCCTGTTCTGCTTTTCTCAAGAGAAGGCCATTGTGTGCTGATGGGAACAGATGACAAGATTAACGAAACTGCAAATGCACAGGGACTGGATGTAAAAAACAACAACATCAGTGCTTATTCCAATATCCTCTTTATAAAATAATAAATGAATAAGTAAAAGTAAAATATCTTAATTATGTACACATTGCACATGCATAAATACACACATACAAGGATATGTGCTCGCACACACACACACACACACACACACACACACACACACACACACACACACACACATGACACCTACCCCAAAAAAGAAAATCAATGCCTATTAATGAACCATCTGGAAATAAAAATTAAACTTTGACTTTTTTACTTTCACTGGGTGCATGTGCGCATGCACACACACACACACACACCACACACACACACACACACACACACACACACACACACACACACACACACAATTAGAGTTACTGCCTCAAACTTTCAAAAGTACTGTCATGTAAGGCCTACCACCACAGCATAGCAGGGAGCAAAAATTCTCAGCACAAGGACAGGTATGTTAGCAACCAGGTTGTGTGGAGGCCACAAGGTAGTGACATCATTCTGATGTCGTAATGAGTAGCCCATCTATCATAGTATGGGTGTGTACACATCCAGGATGTTCGGGAGTTTTTCCTGATTAAATGCCTTTCTAATCAACAACAACATTTTTTTCTGTAAATGTAGAGCAAAAGGATTATTGACAAAGTCATGAAATTTAAAGGCTGTAGAGTTCATAGTTTTTCAGTTACAGAGCAAAATATAGGGGAGGTAGGGGAAGATTAAACATGGTACACGGTACCCCTGCGCTATCATGGAACCATTCCTCCTCGCTTACACACGGTACCCCTGCGCTGTCGAGGACCCAGTCCTCCTTACTGACACTAAGTACCCCTGCCCTATAAGGGAACCAGTCCTCATTGTTTACACACAGTACCCCTGCCTTGTTGAGGACCCAGTCCTCCTCACTTGGCTAGCATTAATAGATTGGGGAAATCAGGAAATTGCATATGCAATTCCACCAGACAGAACTGGCATGAGGAATATTATTGGCTATGCTTTGTAAGTCAGGGAAATTACCAGAACCAATTTTTAGTTCTTGTTCTGCCACACATACTCCTGAGTTGCCTTGGATGAATACTTTTCTTGGCTTTAACGCTTCAAAATGTAGTCAAATGTCCTTTGATTCATTAGTGTATAAGGAATAAAACCTATCTGGGGAAGCCTTCAAAAGGTGATAGTATTCACCATCAAGTGATGCCTTCTTTTATTTTATGAAGGCTAATTGTCCTCCTTCTATCATTGTTAGGTTAAAGACACTTTGTGAAACTGCTATCTAACAATAAAAGGTCTTCTAAAAAAAGAATCAATCTGTCTGTTTATTATTAGGCCTAGCAGTTATTGATGACTGCATATATATATGAGTGTGTGTTGTCTGGTCTTTCCTTTTCCCACCTTGCTATGAACACCAACCCAGTGATTGATTAGGCTTCAGTTTTCTGGCGTGAATAACCATCTGATCTTATGCAACCCTCCTACCACTTTCTCAATCATCATCATCATGGCTTGGCTTCCAACGAAGATTAAGACTTTCTCAATAAGCACGGCCTTATACATAGTACCCCTGCGCTATCGAGGGCCCAGTCCTCCTCCTTACACACGGTACCCCTGCGCTATCGAGGACCCAGACCTCCTCACTTACACACAGTACCTCTGCAACATCGTGAACTCAGTTTTCACTGCAGGCCAGCCTGGGAATGGTTTTGCCCACCATTAAGGTAACTAATGACAAGATGGCCTTTCATTGCTGTTTTTCCTCTGATTCTGTGGTAACAAATGTGTACATGTTTCTTCTTAAGTTCCTCCTCCTCCTCTTCTTCTTCTTTTTCTTCTTCTTCTTTACAAACTGATCTGTCAACAAAAGAGAAACTTCAGAGGCTGGCCTGTGGTGATGATTGAGTGTTGTAGGGGTAGGCTGCTATGTGTTTGTGAAGAAGATTGGGGTCCCCATTAGCGCAGAGGTAATAGCGCAGAGGTACCATGTGTATATGAAGAAGATTGGGGTCCCCAATAGCACAGAGGTACCATGCATATATATTGTGTAGAAGATTGGGGTCCCTAAAAGCACAGAGGTACCATGTGTATGTGTATAAGATTGGGGTCCCCATTCGCGCAGGGGTACTATGTGGAAGCAAGGAGGGGTCCCCGATACTGCAGGGGTACCCTGAGCGAGGAGGAGTGGCTCCCGATATAGCAGGTGTACCATGTGTATTTGAAGTGGACTCGGTCCCTGACAGCGCATGGGTACCCTGTGTGAGCCAGGAGTACAGGGTCCCCGATAACACAGGGGTACCGTGTGTAAGCGAGGAGGACAGGGTCCCCAAGAGCACAGGGGTACTGTGCGTAAGCTAGGAGGACGGGGTTCCGATAGCACAGGGGTATCATCATGAGCGAGGAGGACAGCGTCCCCAATAGCACAGAGGTACTCTGTGTATGTGAAGTGGACTCGGTCCCTGACAGCGCAGGGGTACCGTGTGTAAGCGAGGAGGACAGGGTCCCCGATAGCACAGGAAACTGTGTGTATGTGAAGTGGACTCGTCCCTGACAGCCCAGGTGTGTTATTTGTAAGAGAGGACTGGCTTCCCGAGGGCACAGGGGTACCATGTGTAAGCAGGAGGATTTGCCCCCCCCCCCATAGCTCAGAGGTACTGTGTGTAAGTGAGGAGGATTGGGCCCATAGTGCAGGGGTACCTGTGTAGGTGACCACTGGGTTTGTCATAGCTTGTGTAGGTGAAGACGACCTGGGTTTGGGATAGCTCAGGGGTACTACATGAAGGCGAGGAGGACTGGGTTCCTGATAGTGTCAGGGTACCCTAAAAATACAAAAGGACAGGATATAGCCTAGTGGTCAGAACATTGACTCCTAGTCAAGGGGATTTTTACTCTGGAGATAGCCTCAGTGCTGATTCCACTCCCATCCAAAAGTCTTCCTCATGAGATTATAAACGAGGCTGAAATCCTCCTCTGCTTTTCCTAAAAGTAAGCCATCATGTGCCCTGGGAACAGATGACATTTACAAAACTGCATAACACATGGTGACTGGATCTAAAAAGCATATGAATGCTTATTCCATTATTCTCGATATATGAGAATAAATAATTAAAACAAGTAAGTAAAAAAGTTAACACAACTTTTGCCCCTTTTCTCTCTGTTTTCCTTTTGTTACTCATACTGCAGATACTAAGGCTTCTACAGAACTTTTTTAAAATAAAATTTTATATTTTGTGTGTAGCAGCATGAGAACAGCGGGACAAAACATCTGAGAAGTTAAGGCAGCAAGAACAACAGAAAAAGTCTTCAAGAAAAGGGCAGGGGAGGGGAGGAGGAAACCTGAAGGGAAAAAAAGGAATTCCTCCTCCTCCTCCCCTCTTCACTCCATAACATAGAAGAAGAATAACAATAACAACAACAAGAATCATCTACACATACCCTTGGGCTACAGTGGACCCATTTCTCCTTGCTGATGCAGGGTACCCTGCACTATTGATGACCCAGTCCTCCTCCTTAAACACCGTACCCCTACGCTATCAAGGACCCAGTCCTCCTCCTTACACACTACCCCTGGGCTATCAAGGACCCAGTCCTCCTCACTTACACACAGTACCCCTGCAACATCGTGAACTCAGTTTTCACTGCAGGCCAGCCTGGGAATGGTTTTGCCCACCATTAAGGTAACTGATGACAAGTAGGCATTTCATTGCTGTTTTCCCTCTGATTTTGTGGTAACAAACGTTTAGGTGTTTCTTGTTCTAAAGTTCCACCTCCTCCTCCTCCTCCTCCTCTTCTTCTTCTTCTTCTTCTTCTTCTTCTTCTTCTTCTTCTTCTTCTTCTTCTTCTTCTTCTTCACAAACTGATCCCTCAAAAAAAGAGAAACTTCAGAGGCTGGCCTGTGGTGATGACTGAGTGTTGTAGGGGTAGGCTGCTATGTGTTTGTGAAGAAGATTGGGGTCCCCAGTAGCACAGAGAAACCATGTGTATTTGAAGAAGATTGGGGTCTATTAGCGCAGGGGTACTGTGTGTAAGCGAGGAGGATGGTCCCCATAGCACAGGGGTAGTGTAAGTAAGGAGAACTGTCTCCTCGATGTTACAGGGGTACCATGTGTAAGCGAGGAGGACAGGTTCCCCGATAGCCAACGGGTACCATGTGTACTGGAGGAAGACAGGGTCCCCGATTGCACACAGGTACCGTGTGTATGTGAAGAGGACTCGGTCCCTGATAGCGCAGGGGTACCATGTGTAAGCGAGGACAGGTTCCCCGATAGCGAAGGTGTACCATGTGTAATTGAGGAAGACAGGGCCCCGATAGCACACAGGTACCGTGTGTATGTGAAGAGGACTGGTCCCTGACAGTGCAGAGGTATCATGTGTAAAAGAGGACTGGCTCCCGGAGGGCGCAGGGGTACCAATGTGTGAGCAAGGAGGATAGTGCAGGGGTACCTGTGTGAGCCAGGAGGACTGGCTCCCTGATAGTGCAGGGGTACCATCTGTAAGAGAGGAGGACTAGGCCCAATAGCAGAGTGGTACCATGTGGAAGCTAGGAGGATTGGGGCGGATAGCGCATGTACCCCTGCGTGAGCGAGGATTGGGCCCCATAACGTAGGGCAGGGGTACCGTGTGTCGGTCTTTGGTTTGTCATGGCCTGTGTAGGTAAAGAGGACCTGGGTTTGGGATAGCTCAGGGGTACTACATGAAGGCGAGGAGGACTGGGTTCCTGATAGTGTCAGGGTACCCTAAAAATACAAAAGGACAGGATATAGCCTAGTGGTCAGAACATTGACTCTGAGACAAGGGCATTTTTACTCAGGAGATAGCGTCAGTGCTGACTCCACTCCTCTCCAAAAGTCTTTCTCATGAGATTATAAACCGAGGCTGTTCAATCCTGTTCTGCTTTTGGTAAGAGTAGGCCATCATGTGCCCTGGGAACAGATGACATTTACAAAACTACATACACATGGGGACTGGATGTAAAAAAAAGCATATGAATGCTTATTCCATTATCCTCGATATATGAGAATAAATAATTAAAACAAGTAAGTAAAAAAGTTAACACAACTTTTGCCCCTTTTCTTTCTGTTTTCCTTTTGTTACTCATACTGCAGATACTAAGGCCTCTACAGAACTTTTTAATGAAATTTTGCTTTTTATGTGTAGCAGCATGAGAACAGCAGGACAGGAACATCTGAGAAGTTAAGGCAGCAACAACAACAGAAAAAGTCTTCAAGAAAAGGGCAGGGGAGGGGAGGAGGAAACCTGAAGGGAAAAAAAGGAATTCCTCCTCCCCCCCCCCCCCCCCCCACTCCACTCCATAAAATAGAAGAAGCAGACAATAAAGAAGAAGAACAAGAGAAACAACAACAACAGGAATCACCTACACATTTTTTTCAACAACAAAATCAGAGGAAAAACAGCAAGGAAAGGCCTAGCTCATCATTCCCAACAGTGGGAATGCAGTTACCCTAATGTTGGGCAAAAATGGTGGCATATGTAAATTTTCATTTTGAATGAACTTGCTCTAGGTGAGGAGCAAAGAAACAAACAAAGAAAAAAAATCATCTGTTAATCACAAACTGATCCATCAAAATAAGAGAAATATTAGAAGCTGGAGCACAAGGAGGACTGAGTTAGTTCTGGACAGTCCAGGGCACGGGATAGCCTAGTGGTCAGAACACTGTGCTCATAATTTGACCACCTAGTCCCGTTCCAGGAGATATTTTCCCATGAAGTTAACATCAGTGCAGACTCCATTCTCTCCAAAAGTTCTTCAGATGAAACTATAAACCAAGGACATGTCCGAACACATGCACAACATCTTGCCATATGATAAATCCTGTTTTGGTTTTCTCAAGAGAAGGCCATTATGTGCTGATAGGAACAGATGACAAGCTTTACAAAACTGCATATGCAGGGGGACTGGATGTGAAAAAAAAGTACATAAGTGCTTATTCCAATATCCTCATTATAGAATAATAATTGAATAAGTAAAAATAAAATATTGTAATTATGTCCACATATGCACATCCATAAATACACACAAACAAGGATATGTGCACACACACACACACACACACACACACACACACACACACACACACACACACACACACACATGCCAACTACCCCAAAAAAGAAAATCAAAGCCCATTCAATGAACCATCTGGAAATAAAAATTAGACTTTCACATTTTTACTTTGGGTGCATGTGCACACACACACACACACACACCATTTGTGTGTTTGTGTGTGAGTGTGTAGTTTCTTCTTTTGGTGTGGATATTTTTCAAGTTCAATTTTTTATCTTTTCATTTGTACCACATACCTTCTTAAAGTTTTTCCTTTTTCAAATATGCATATATATATATATATATATATATATATATATATATATATATATATATATATATATATATATATATATACATATATATACATATATATATATATGATTATTTTCTTCTTTTTATCTTTTTTTCTTAGATGGATGGCTTGATGAAAAAAAGCAACTGCACTGCTTACTCAATGTACCATCTGGAAATAAGAGTTTGACTTGACTTGACATACTATTTGAGTTACTGCCTCAAACTCTAAAAAGTACTGTCATGTAGGGCCTACCACCACAGCTTAGCAGGGAGCAAAAATTCTCAGCACAAGGACAGGTATGTTAGCAACCAGGTTGTGTGGAGGCCACAAGATAGTGACATCATTCTGATGTTGTAATGAGTAGCCCTTCTATCAAGTATGAGTCTGTAGGCATCCAGGATGTTTGGGGAGTTTATTTCTAATTAAGTGGATTTGTATTTAAAAAAATACAAACATTTTTTGTGTAAATGTAGAGCAAAACGATTATTGTGAAATTTCGAGGCTGTAGAGATCATAGTTTTTTAGTTACAGAGCAAAATATAGGGGAGGTAGGGGAAGATTAAACATGGTACACGGTACCCCTGTGCTATCATGGAACCAGTCCTCCTTGCTTACACATCATACCCCTGCACTGTCGAGGACACAGTCCTCCTTACTGACACCCAGTACCCCTGTGATATCAGGGAACCAGTCCTCCTCGCATACACATAGTACCCTTGAACTGTCGAGGACCTAGTCCTCCTCACTTACCTAGCATTAATAGATTAGGGGAATCAGGAAAATCCCATGTGCCATTCGACCCAAGAGAACTGGCATGAGGAATATTACTGGCTATGCTTTGTCAGTGTATATAGACAAGAGGTGTCTCTTGAGGCGCCAAATTTGCCAACCAGCCGGGAAATTACAAGATCCAATTTTTTAGTTCTTGTTCTGCCACACATGCTCCGAGTTGCCTTGGCTGAATACTTTTCATGGCTTTACAGCTTCAAAATGTAGTCAAATATCCTTTGATTCATTGGTGTATAAGAATTAAAACCTATCTGGAAGCCTTCAAAAGGTGATGGTATTCACCCTCAAGTGATGTCGTTTTTTATTTTATTTTATGAAGGCTAATTGTCCTCCTTCTATCAATGTTAGGTTAAAGAAACTTTGTGAAACTGCTGTCTAACAATAAAAAGTCTTGTAGAAAACAAGCCATTCTGTTTATTTATTATTAGGCCTAGCAGTTATTGATGACTGCATATAGGAGTGTGTGTTGTCTGGTCTTTCCTTTTCCCACCTTGCTATGAACACCAACCTGGTGATTGATTAGGCTTCAGTTTTCTGGGGCAAGTAACCATCTTGCGGCAAACAGCCTACTGCTTTCTCAATAAACACGGCCACGGTATCCCTGTGCTATTGAGAACCTAGTCTTCCTTCTTACACATTGTACCCCTGGGCTATCAAGGACCCAGTCCTCCTCGCTTACACACCTACCCCTGCAACATCGTGAACTCAGTTTTTACTGCAAGCCAGCCTGGGAATGGTTTTGCCCACCATTAAGGTAACTAATGACAAGTAGGCCTTTCATTGCCGTTTTTCCTCTGATTCTGTGGTAACAAACCTGTAGATGTTTCTTCTTAAGTTCCTCCTCCTCCTCCTCCTTTTCTTCTTCTTCTTCTTCTTCTTTTTCTTCAGAAACTGATCTGTCAACAAAAGAGAAACTTCAGAGGCTGGCCTGTGGTGATGACTGAGTGTTGTAGGGGTAGGCTGCTATGTGTATGGGAAGAAGATTGGGGTCCCCAGTAGCGCAGAGGTACCATGCGTATGTGTAGAAAATTGGGGTCCCCAATAGCACAGAGGAACCATGTGTATGTGTAGAAGATTGGGGTCCCCATTAGCGCAGGGGTACCATGTGTAAGCGAGGAGGACGGGTCCCCACAGTACACGGTACCAAAACGAGGAGGACTGGCTCCTCATAGTACAAGGAAACTGTGTGTAACCGAGGAGGACAGGGTACTGATAAGCGAGAAGCACTGGCTCCTCCATAGCGCAGGGGTACCATGTGTAAGCAAGGAGGACAGGGTTCCCGATAGCACAGCGGCACTGTGTGTATGTGAAGAAGACTCGTCCCTGACAGCGCAGGGGTACCTGTGTAAGAGAGGACTGGCTCCGAGGGGGCAGGGGCACCATGTGTCAGTGGGAGGATTGGGCCCCATAGTGCAGAGGTACCATGTGTGTACAAGGAGGATTGAGCCTGATAGCACAGGGGTACCATGTGTAGGTGAAGACCACTGGGTTTGTCATACATAGCCTGTGTAGGTGAAGAGGACCTGGGTTTGGGATAGCTCAGGGGTACTACATGAAGGCGAGGAGACTGGGTTCCTGATAGTGCAGGGGTACAGTAAAAATACAAAAGGACAGGATATAGCCTAGTGGTCAGAACATTGGACTCCTAGTCAAGGGGATTTTTACTCTGGAGATAGCGTCAGTGCTGACTCCATTCCCCTCCAACAGTCTTTCTCATGAGATTATAAACTGAGGCAGTTAAATCATCCTTCCCGTCCCCCCCTCCACTCCATAACATAGAAGAAGAAGAAGGACCACGAAGAAGAAGAAGAATAACAACAACAAAAATCACCTACACATTTTTTTTCAACAACAAAATCAGAAGACAAATAGCAAGGAAAGGCCTAGCTCATCATTCCCAGGCTCCAGTTTTCTGGTGCGAGTAACCATCTAGTAGCAAGGCCTTATACACTGTACACCTGCGCTCTAAGGACCCAGTCCTCCTCCTTACACACTCCCCCTGTGCTATCTAGGACCCAGTCATCCTCACAAGGTACCTCTGGGCTACTGAGGACCCAGGCCTCCTCGCTTACACACAGTACCCCTGCAACATCGTGAACTCAGTTTTCACTGCAGGCCAGCCTGGGAATGGTTTTGCCCACCATTAAGGTAACTGATGAGAAGTAGGCCTTTCATTGCTGTTTTCCTCTGATTTTGTGGTAACAAGCTTTAGGTGTTTCTTGTTCTTAAGTTCCTCCTCCTCCTCCTCTCCTCCTTTTCTTCTTCTCTTTTTCTTCTTCTTCTTCTTCTTCGCAAACTGATCCTCAAAAAAAGAGAAACTTCAGAGGCTGGCCTGTGGTGATGACTGAGTGTTGTAGGGGTAGGCTACTATTGTATGGAGAAGATTGGTCTCATTAGCGGAGAGGTACTATGTGTAGTGAGAGATTGGGGTCTCCAGTAGCGCAGAGGTACCATTTTGTGTGTAGAAGATTGGGATCCCCAATAGCACAGAGGAACCATGTGTATGTGTAGCAGATTCGGTCCCCATTAGCGCAGGGGTATCGTGTGTAAGCAATGAGGACGGGTCCCGACAGTACAAGGGTACCATAAACGAAGAGAACTAGCTCCCAATAGTGCAAGGAAACTGTGTGTAGGACAAGGGTCCCAATAGCTCAGGGGTACCATGTGTAAGCCAGAAGCACTGGCTCCTTGATAGCGCAGGGATACGATGTGTAAGCAAGGAGGACAGGGTTCCTGATAGCACAGCGGCACTGTGTGTATGTGAAGAAGACTCAGTCCCTGACAGCGCAGGGGTACCCGTGTAAGAGAAGACTGGCTCCCAGGGGGCAGGGGACCATGTGTGAGTGGGGAGGATTGGGCCCCATAGTGCAGAGGTACCATGTGTGTACAAGGAGATTGGGCCCGATAGCACAGGGGTACCGTGTGTAGGTGAAGAGACTGGGTTTGTCATACATAGCCTGTGTAGGTGAAGAGGACCTGGGTTTGGGATAGCTCAGGGGTACTACATGAAGGCGAGGAGGACTGGGTTCCTGATAGTGTCAGGGGCCCTAAAAATACAAAAGGACAGGATATAGCCTAGTGGTCAGAACATTGGCTCCTAGTCAAGGGGATTTTTACTCAGGAGATAGCATCAGTGCTGACTCCACTCCTCTCCAACAGTCTTTCTCATGAGATTATAAACAGAGGCTGTCAAATCCTGTTCTGCTTTTCGTAAGAGTAGGCCATTGTGTACCCTAGGAACAGGTGACATTTACAAAACTGCATACACATGGTGACTGGATGTAAAAAGCATATGAATGCTTATTCCATTATTCTCGATATATAAGAATAAATAATTAAAATAAATAAGTCTAAAAAGTTAACACAACTTTTGCCCCTTTTCTTTCTGTTTTCCTTTTGTTACTCATACTGTAGATAGTGGTTAGGGTGTTGAACTCGTAATCTAAAGGTTGCGGGTTTGATCCCAGCTTTCGGCTATGGCATTGTGCCCTTGCAAAAGGCACTTTACGGCTATTTCCTCACCCCACCCAGGTGTAAAAGGGGTATCAACCTTGTGTTGGGGGTTAACCCTGGGATAGACTGGCGTCCTATCCAGGGGGTAGTCTATGACTTTCAGTTATTTAACGCCACAAAAACCCTGATGAGCCTTAGGCTCGGGACAGACTTTAACTTTTTAACTGCAGATACTAAGGCCTCTACAGAACTTTTTAAAATGAAATTTCATTTTTTGTGTGTAGCAGCATAAGAACAGCAGGACAGGAACATCTGAGAAGTTAAGGCTGCAAGAACAACAGAAAAAAGTCTTCAAGAAAAGGGCAGGGGAGGGGGAGGGGAGGAGGAAACCTTAAGGGAAAAAAGGAATTCCTCCCCCCCCCCTCCCCACTCCATAAGACAGAAGAAGAAGAAGAAGAAGAAGAAGAAGATAGAGAGTGTTAGTGATGATATCATTGGTCGATTGAAAATTGTATGCAACATTACCTGGCTTAAAATGTACTGTGTAGACTACCCTCTCCTCTCTCTCTCTCTCTCTCTCTCTCTCTCTCTTCTCTCTCTCTCTCTCTCTCTCTCTCTCTCTCTCTCTCTCTCTCTCTCTCTCTTGATTAAGGCTGTATTCATATTTTATCTTTTCAATTTTATTCTGCAAGTTTACTGTTATTGAGCTTTAGTAAATGTTATTCTAATATTTCAATATTTTAAGTTTAGCAAGTATGTGTAACTTAATTATAATGTGTAGTTATTCATGTTTGTGAATATATAGGCTATTCACAAAGATTGATCATGACATTATATATAAGCTATGTGCGTTTTCTTTAGAATGTGTAGATGTCCATTTTTCATAACTATATTAGACTTTGATTTATGTGTCACTAGTTAGTGATCTCTCTCCTCTCTCTCTCTCTCTCTCTCTCTCTCTCTCTCTCTCTCTCTCTCTCTCTCTCTCTCTCTCTCTCTCTCTCTCTCTCTCGTATGAGACTTTAAACCGAGGCCCCGTGTGCGAACGCACGTAGAACATCTTGCGCACACGTTAAATCCTGTTCCGCTTTTCGTAAGAGTAGGCCGTCGTGTGCCGGTGGGAACAGATGACATTTACAAAACTGCATACACACGGGGACTGGATGTAAAAAAGCACAAGAGTGCTTATTCCATTATCCTCGATATAAAAAAAAAAATCAAATCAAATATCCCTCTCTTTCTCTGTCTGTTACCATCCATATTAAGAAATGTTTTATTCATATTTTGTACAGTTTAATAACCAGGTGTCGAATGTGATTGATTTTGAGTAGCCTAAACTTTTTGATTAATGATCTTATCAAGTAGGCTGAATAGCTATGTCCATCATTATTACGAAATGGTTATGAACGTGATTTTTATGACCATAATCATAAGACTGATTAGGTATTAGAACATACATGTCCCAAAATATATGCCTTACAGCGGATGGATTCCTCTTGGTGTTCTGTTAGTTAAATGATTTTATTTAAAAACAGGCATTATACTTTCTTTAGAATGAAGTTTATTGATAACATGCGTGCGAACCTGTGTGTGTGTGTGTGTGTGTGTGTGTGTGTGTGTGTGTGTGTGTGTGTGTGTGTGTGTTGTGTGTGTGTGTGTGTGTGTGTGTGTGTCTATTTTTTTCGTCTCCCCCTTTGTTAAAATGTTATGATTTATATGGCTTGTTTTGTTGGTAGATTGAATATCAAATTCAGGATGTTCTGGGATTTTTTTCTGTTTTTTATTTTGTTTGTTTGTTTGTTTTTGTTTCTCTTATAAAAGAATGGATGATATTGTAACCTGATACAATTGTTTGACTTTTATGATTCCGATGACACCGCCCCCTCACACTTATTTTTTCCAATGACGTTAAAAAAAACACCCCAACTTAAGTGCATGTGCACGCGTGGATATATGCTTGTGTAAGTGTAAGTGTGTGTGTGTGTGTTGTGTGTGTGTGTGTGTGTGTGTGTGTGTGTGTGTGTGTGTGTGTGTGGTGTGTGTGTGTGTTTATTTTATTTATTTATTTTATTCTTTTATATCAAGGATAATGGGATAAGCACTCGTGCTTTTTTACATCCAGTCCCCGTGTGTATGTAGTCTTGTAAATGTCATCTGTTCCCACGGGCGGCCTACTCTTACGAAAAGCGGAACAGGATTTAACGTGTGTGCAAGATGTTCTGCGTGCGAATGCATGGGGCCTCGGTTTATAGTCTCATCCGAAGGACTTTGGGGGAGAGTGGAGTCGGCACTGATGTTAACTCCAGGAGAAAAGTCTCCTCGAACAGGAATTGAACCTGGGTCGTGAAATGCGAGCGCAATGTTCTGACCACTAAGCTATCCCATGTGTGTGTGCGCGCGCGCGCGCGCGCGCGTGTGTGTGTGTGTGTGTGTGTGTGTGTGTGTGTGTGTGTGTGTGTGTGTGTGTGTGTGTGTGTGTGTGTGTGTGGCCTAGTGAAAGAGTGAGCCTTACAGTGCATTATCATCATCATTATGATTATCACTATTGTTATTATTGTTGTTATTATCATTGTATTTTCTTTAGTTCCTTTTGAGTTTATTTTGTCGTTGTAAGTTGTAACAATGGTGTAGTTAAATATTTTTTGGGTGGGGTTTTCTTGGTTACTTTGCTTGTTTGCTTGCTGTTTCATTTCTGTTAGTCTGGTTTTAAGTGGATTTTTGGTGGTTTTTGGTTTTGTTTTTGTTTGTTTGTTTGGGTTGTTTGTTTGTTGGTTGGTTGGTTTTTGTTTGTTTGTTTGTTTGTTTTTGGGGGGTCGGGGTTCTTTTGTTTGTTGGGTGTTTTTTTTATTAGATAGATAGCTTGATGAAAAAAAAGCAAATTTGTTGTTTACTCAATGTACCACAAAATTTTGATTTGATTTGATTTGACTCACTCACTCATCCCACCTAGGCATCACTGTGAGATTGAAATTGCATACTGAAAGAGAAGTTTGCTGTATAACTGTTTTCAAGTACCTCGCCATATAGAAAGCCATACTCCGACTTCGGATGACAAGAAGGAGGTGACAGGAAAGAGAAAAAAAAAAAAAAAAAGAAACACGGCAGAACCAAAGAGAGGGACAGAAAAGAGGGAATTCCCAGCGCAGTTTCCAGAAAGTGGGGATGCTATTTTTTTCTGACAGACTCGTCATGTCATGTCATGTCTGCCTGTGGTCCCTTCTGGGGCATAGGCCGCCAACCAGCTGTCTCCAGGCATCTCGGCTCTGGGCTAGGCGTTCCAGTTGTCCCCACGTCTTGCCGATCTTTTTTTGCATCTGCATCCAGATCCCGGCGCCAGGTATTTCTAGGCCGCCCTCTCTTTCTTTTCCCTTGTGGATTCCAGGTGAGAGATTGTCTTGTGATGCTGGATACAGGTTTCCGTAGGGTGTGTCCTATCCATCGCCAACGTCTCTGTAGGATTTCTTTCTCAACAGGCTGTTGTCTGGTTCTTTGCCATAATTCTTCATTACTGATCTTGTCTGGCCAGCGGATCTTGAGGATCTTCCTGAGGCAGGTGTTGATGACTCATTTCATTTCATTTTCATACCACATTAAGTCACGGCAGTTTTCTCTGCGTGAAATGCGGGCTGCTCTCCCCGGGGAGAGCGCGTCGCCACCAGTGTAGCGCCATCCATTATTATTTTTTTCTTTTCCTGTCTGCAACTGTATTCATTTATTTCCCTATCAGAGTGGCTTTTTTTCAAAACTGAATTTTGCCATGTATAACTCTCTTGATGCAGTGGGTTCTTTTATGTGCGCTAAATAATGATGTGTAACACATGGGACTTCGGTTTATCGTCTCACTCGAAAGACTAGCACCCAGACCACCACTCAGGGTCTAATGGATGGGGGAGCTGTTTCACGCCCAAACGGGATTCGAACCACCGCACACTTCCGACCCGGACTTTTCGCTTTCTAGGCAGGCGCGTTAGCTCTAGAGCACCGATCCACACCCCGAAAATCCCCAGGGATGATGAGGCTCTTGTTTCTCTAGAGATAAGAGGAGCATGCTTTTTTGACCAGTGAACAGAACTTGTAGCCTATTTTTTCAATAGAATTAGTATGCTTCTAAGGTTCCCATTATTTTGTATAGGTACATCAATATTTTCCCGTGAGGATGCCGGGGGGGGGCTCTGTCAGTATAAATAGCCTCCCCACTTACTGGAAATTCTGTGCTAGAAATCCCCTCTTTTCTATCCCTCTCTTTGTTTCTGCCTCGTTCTTTTTTCTCTGTCTGTCACCTCTTTCTTGTTTATTGTCTGCCTTCGTGGTCCATTCTGCTGCCTTTTTCTCCTAGAAAGAGAACAATTCTCTCCTATGCCGAAAAAAGATGTGCTGGGTTTGACATGTCAGGCGCTTGACACTACGTTTATTATTTATTTATTTATTTTATTTATTCTTTTATATCGAGGATAACAGAATAAGCAATCATGTCCTTTTTTTCATCCGGTCCCCGTGTGTATGCAGTTTTTGTAAATATTGTCATCTGTTCCCACCGGCACACGATGGCCTACTCTTACGAAAAGCGGAACAGGATTTAACGTGTGCGCAAGATGTTCTGCGTGCGTTCGCACACGGGCCTCGGTTTAAAGTCTCATCCGAAGGACTTTTGTGGAGAGTGGAGTCGGCACTGATGTTAACTCCAGGAGAAAAATCTCCTCGACCGGACTCGAACCCGGGTCGTCAAATTGCCAGCGCAATGTTCTGACCACTAGGCGTTAAGGGAGAGAACCCCTCTTTGCCTATACACGGCACTGGGCACATAATTTTGTATGCTACCGTAGCCGGTAGTGGGTGATAGGGAGAGAAAGGTTATGTTAGTAGATGGTTGGTTACCCTAAAGCCCTAGTGGGTTATCCATCTATAGGTCAAAGACAACGTGACGCATTTTCGCTCATACAAAAGGCAGCAATAGTTGCTATCTGAGCGTTGGATAAACAAAGAAAAAGAAGTATGCATCAATATAACCTTTTTTTTTAAAAGCCATGGTATTATTTCTCTGCTGTGAAATTTGAGCTGGTTCCTCAGAGAAGAATGCGTCGTTATAAAAGCAGTGCTACGTGATTTCAAGAAAAATCCTATTATCTGTGCAAACTTTTTGTTTTGCCATCTAAGGGTGCAGCATTTTTCTACAAAATTGTCCCAGGAACCAAAACTCTTTTCTTGCCACGGGTTCCTTTACGCGCAGTAAATTCCTGCTACACACGGGTAAAAGGTAAAGGTGTTCCCATAACCTAAGTGGTCGTAGGGGAGTGAGGCATCAGAGACCTCAGCTTCTCTAGGGCCAGCATATTGAGGGCGGCGCCCATCTCCTCTCCCCCCTCGCTGCTTTACCTTCCCTGACCCTAAAGAGAACACGTACCCATTTACAGCTGGGTGAACTGGGGGAACTGTACTGAAACCAACGCAGCACAAACGGTCACCCATGTACTTGGTAACCCCACTCAATGCTGCTTAAACCATAAATTGGGGGAAAGCGAGCGCTCTGACCACGGAGTCAGCACTGATATGAACTCCAGGAAAAAAATCCTCTCGACCGGGAATCGAACTCGGGTCGTCAAATTGCTAGCGCAATGTTCTGCCCATAAGGCAATCCCGTCCCCCTCTGACACTGTCCGCCGGCCCGAGAGATTTGCAGTATTGGTTAAGGAATTTGAGTTACACATAAACTGACATTCATAAAGTGAGTAGAGATCGATGATGTGGTTCCAGTCTTTTCAATGAATCCACAGCAAATAGGCTACTCTGGGTAGAAGCTAGCCGGAGGAAAAAGAACAAAAAAAAAAAAAATAATAATAACAGCCAACCAACCAAACAAACAAGAAACAAACATACCACCTCTGAAGGAATCAAGCACGTGACCTTCCTGTCAGGAGCTCCTAGTCCTAACCACTGCACCATGGCGGCTGGTTCCAGTCTATATTCCCCGACATCTTCAAGGGCTTTGATCGTGTTTGGCGCAGGATTCTTCGATGACAACTGAAAAACACTGGTTTCAGAGGAAACTTTTTACTCTGATTCAATAGTTATTATTGTTTAATTAATTTTTATTACTTATTTATCATAATTATTATTATTCCTATTGATCTCTTCTTTTATATCGAGGGTAATGGAATAAGCATTCATGCGCTCTTTTTTTTTTTACATTTAGTCCCCGTGAGTGTGTAGCTTTGTAAATCTTGTCATCTATTCCCACCAGCACACCATAACCTACTCTTACGAAGAGAGGAACAGGATATAACGTGCGCAAGATGTTCCGCGTGCGTTCGCACACTGGGCCTCGGTTTATACTCTCATCCGAAGGACTTTTGGGGGGAGTGGAGTCCGCACTGATGTTAACTCCAGGTTAAAAATCCCCTCCTGCGGGAATCGAACCCAGGACGTCAAATTGCGAGCGCAATGTTCTGACCACTAGGCTATCCCGTCCCCAACTTAGCTCAGTGACAGATAGAAATGGGTTATGAACAGTTTGTCAAGACCAAAAAAAAAAAGTCATCGTGGAGAACTTGCAAGGATCTGTTCATGACCCACTGCTAATTGTAGTCTTTATCAACTGTACAGTCAATAACATTCAGCATAATGTGATAGGGGGCGGGATAGCTCAGTGGTCAGAAGTGCTCACTTTCCCCCCAGTAAAAGTTAAGCAACATCGAGCGTGGTTGCCAATTCGATGGGAGACCGTTTGCGCGCCTTGGCTTCAGTACAGTCCCCCCAGTTCACCCAGCTGTAAAATGGGTACCTGCCCTCTTTAGGGTCAGGGAAGGTAAAGCAGGAGGGAGAGGAGATGGGCGCCACCCTCAACATGCTGACCCGTAGAGAAGCTGAGGTCTCTGACACCTCGATCCCCTACAACCGCTTATTAGGTTATGGGACACCTTTACCTTTACCTTTTCATAATGTGATATCATTCATTGCTGAAGACACGCGCATTTCCCTTGCTATCAAAATCCTCTTCACTACGAAGGAAAGCAATGCAAGCCAAATGAGATAAAACTAATGTTTGTGGGTTCGAATTTCAGCAGCAGCTTTTTCTGAAAGAATGGAAGAGGATGTTTTAAGATCTCCCTTGTCCATTTAAAGGGAAGCATGCCTTCGTGTATATACACATCCAAAAGATCAGATCTTACGCCAAAGATTGCATATTAATGTCCATGTTCCGTGAGTGACAGGACAAAGACCATAGCCAGTAGGCCTACGCATCATGCACAAACAAAACAAAAATGAGCGGGCAAAACTCTCGCAGAGTACCAAACACTGAAAAAGACCAAGCACTACGCAATCCCTGCAATAACGGAAGATGAAGCACTGTACAGCATAAGATAAATGAACTCAATGTGTTCCAGAGTTGAAGATGAATCTGTCATTGAGAGACTTTCTCTTGGGAGAAGAAAATTCAGGATTGTCTTCACCAAACCGTCAAAATATCACACACACATACACACACGCGCACATACACACATACACACACACACACACACACACACACACGCGCGCGCGCGCGCGCGCGCGCGCGCGCGCGGGCACGCACGCACGCACACACACACACACACACACACACATACATACACACATACATACATACATACATACATACATGCATACATACATACATACATACATACATACATACATATATAATATATATAATATATATATATATATATATATATATATATATATATTATATATATATATATATATTCATACATACACACGCGTGTGCAGGTGTACACACATATGCACACACAGACCCTCATATCCTCGATAACAAAGAATAAATAAAAAAAATATAAAAAGTCATACACATAAGTGTGTGCACGTGCGCAAGGGAACGCATACACACACACAAAAGAGGCCAACAAGAACGCACAGACACACACACAGAAGCATAGGAACCTATTCATGACAAAAACACACACACATACAAATACTCACATGCGCATGCATACCTGCGCTGCACGTACTCACACATGCGCTCATGTACGCACGCGCACACACATACACACGCACGCACGAACACAAGCACACACACACACACACACACACACACACACACACACACACACACACACACACACACACACACACACACACACACACAGCTACGCGCGCGCGGGGGCACATGCATCTTTGCAGCGTGCAGAGAAACAGAGGCTGAAACACAGAGAGAGAGAGAGAGAGAGAGAGAGAGGAGAGAGAGAGAGAGAGAGAGAGAGAGAGAGAGAGAGAGAGAGAGAGAGAGAGAAGAGATTTTAGGAGAAAGTTACCCCTTACAAGAACACACACACACACACACACACACACACACACACACACACACACACACACACACACACACACACGTGTACACACACAGGCGTGTAAAACACACATACACACGCGCGCGCGTACACACACACACACACACAGATCTGCGTGCACACACTTATGCTAGCATGCATGCGCATACGCGCAATCATTAATTACACCCCAACCCATCTCCAACAAACATCTTCCAATCATTATTTTCAGACAATTCTTTTTAATGACATCGATTTTCCCCCATTAATTAATGCGCCCTGTCACAAATGCTGTCTGCCTGTCTGTGTGCCTGTCTGTCTTTGCGTCCGTCCGCGCATCCGTCTGTCTGTGTGTAAGTCTGGATCAGTGAGAACATTAATGACATCTCCCGTCTGTTGCGCTCATTCTGGCGTGTATAAAGCAAAGTGGTAAAACACGTTTAACGTTAATGGGAAGATACTTCGTTATGTTTTGTTGTTGCCTCAGAGGCATGTGTTGTTCTTGTTACTGTTGATTTATTTTTTTGTACTTGTTAGTGTTGATATTTTGGGGGGTTCTTGTCAGTGTTGATATATTTTTGGTTCTTGTTAGTGTTGAATTTTCTTTGTTCTTGTAAGTGTTATTTTCTTTTTCTTTTTAGTGTTGATTTTTGTTGTTGTTCTTGTTAGTGTTGATTTTTTGTACTTGTTAGTGTTGATTTTTTGTACTTGTTAGTGTTGATTTTTTGTACTTGTTAGTGTGATTTTTTGTACTTGTTAGTGTTGATTTTTTGTTCTTGTTAGTGTTGATTTTTTGTACTTGTTAGTGTTGATTTTTTGTACTTGTTAGTGTTGATTTTTTTGGTTCTTGTTAGTGTTGATTTTTTGTACTTGTTAGTGTTGATTTTTTGTTCTTGTTAGTGTTGATTTTTTGTACTTGTTAGTGTTGATTTTTTGTTCTTGTTAGTGTTGATTTTTTGTACTTGTTAGTGTTGATTTTTTGTTCTTGTTAGTGTTGATTTTTTGTACTTGTTAGTGTTGATTTTTTGTTCTTGTTAGTGTTGATTTTTTGTACTTGTTAGTGTTGAGATTTTTTTGTTCTTGTTAGTGTTAAGATTTTTTTGTTCTTGTTAGTGTTGTTACAATATAATATAATATGACATAATAAAATAGAATATGATATACAGTAAAGGCAAAGGTAAAACCTTTACCTTTTTATAATATTGTGTCATATCATATCATATCACATATCACATCATACAATATAACACAATATAACGCGATACAATAAAATATAATACAGTATGATATAATATCATGTAATATCACACAATATCATATAATATTATAATGATGTGATGTAATTAGATGTGACATGATATCACAAGACATAACATCACATGAATTATTTCTAGTCTTTCCAATCATACCCAGACAGTTACCGTCAACTACCTGTCTTCAAAACAACTATCAGCAAGACTTTGGCATTCTGCAAGGTACTGTTCCTGGGCCAATTCTGTATGCACTGTACACACATCCTGTTTCTGAAATTGTCTCATCATTCACTCTGTCACCACTGCTTCTCTAACTAAAATCAAATATACTTAAAAAAAAATTTTTTTATTATATTCTGAACCAATCTCATGTCTACCTGCTACCATCCTCTCTTCTCAGCAGTGTTATCTCTGGTGTCAAGTCATGGATGATAATTAACAAGTAATAATAATTATGAGCAAGCATAAGACTGAAATGGTTTTTCTTCTTCCCGAACATCTTCTAAGCTCTTGTGTCACTCCCACAAACCATCCAAAGGAATGATTCTGGCATTCTTGCTTCTAAAACTGCTTGTAAACTTGGTGTTTTTCTTAATCAAACTATATTCTTTGAGAAACAGATTTCTTCTGTATATCAAACCTGTTTATCATAACAGGCTACTATAAACTAAGTAGAATGAACCAGCCGCCATGGTGCAATCGTTAGCACCTTGGATTCCGGACTGGAAGGTCGCGGGTTCGAATTCCACAAAAATCATAGGGCTTTGTTGTTGTTGTTTTTTATCTGGCCGGCTCCTACTTAGAGCGGGTGTGCTGTGGGCTCAGTAGGAAGACTGGGACCACACAGTTGAACTTCATCCACTTTACAAATGCGAGTTTAAGAGTGTTTCTCAAAATACCTGACCAACACTGCGCTGCAGGTGCCTGTATCTCTCGGGCCCAGTTGACACCGGGATATATCATGATAGTAAGCGTAGAAAACAACCCTGTCAAGTAGTCTCAAAGCAGATGCACTTCCATACCAACATCATTACACCATCCTCACTATCATTAATCATCGAATTGCCTCTGATTCGGTGGCCCCGGTTGCTCTGGCCTCATGGTGACCACAGATTCAGTTTCCCCATACATTTCTGTGCCAGTGGTTACTTTGTGTCAAAGCCTTTGGGGTTGGAGGTTGACGGGGGACTGTCGTTGGAGGGACGTTGTGGTGGTCGCCACTTCGGGTGGGCAACCCACTCAGTCTGGCTCCGCGACTGAGCTAATACTGTCGTTAGTAGGTGGTGTAGTAGGTGGTGTCCAGCATATAATTATTCTATCAGAACAGGCACCCCTGGACACCACCAAAGTGACCCAGCAGAAGTACAGGGCCCCTCTGGCTGGTGGCCCCACGGCGGCCTAACTTTTCTCCTGGAGTTAACATAAGTGCTGACTCTACTCTCCCCAATAGTCTTTCGGATGTGACTGTAAACCGAGGCCCCGTGTGCGAACGCACGCAGAACATCTTGCGCACACGTTAAATCCTGTTCCGCTTTTCGTAAGAGTAGGCCATCGTGTGCCGGTGGGAACAGATGACAATATTTACACAACTGCATACACACGGGGACCGGATGAAAAAAAGCACATGATTGCTTATTCTGTTATCCTCGATATAAAAGAATAAATAAATAAATAAAATAAATACTGATGGGCTCCCTGTGGACTTTCCACCCTGAGGATGCAACATAGCAAGTCTGGGGTATGGCTGTGGCGGTAAGATTTAGGTGAGTGCGTGAGGAACAGGGGGACGGGAACGTTACAGAAGACCAGACAGCAACAACAACAACAACAACAACAAAAACTACGCAGAATCAGTTCGATTCGTCATTTTCTTTCACAGGACTAGCTGCTCAACTTCCTTGTGTTTTCATCTCTTGATTACTGTAATTTTTTTTCCTGGCAGGTTGCCCTAAGTACTTACCTTTTGTCCAGACTCACGAGAATACAAAACTCTGTTGCACCACTCCAACTCTTACCTATGTCACTCCTCGTTTGCCATCCCTTCACTGGTTACCCATTGGAGAAAGAATTCATTTACAAGCTGTCCCTCTTGTACTACAAAGTCATGAACAACATGACTCCAGCCTATTCTGATAAGCTCCTTCAGTACTATTTACCATCTCCTTAGCTCCGTTCTTCCATTGATACCCGCTTACAGAAAGAACGTTTTCATAGAACTAGATCTTATGGTAAACGTCCATTCCCTTTCCAGGCCTCTTTTTCCTGGAACTCGGCCTGTCTTTTTGTATTCGTCACACCCCTTCTCTTTTCTATCATATTATGTATATGATATGTTAAACAATCATTTCATAGCGTGTCATGTCATATCATGTCGTATCATATCACACCATATTACAACATATCATATCATATTATATTATATTATATTATATTATATTATATTATATTATATTATATTATATCATATCATATTATATTATATTATATTATATTATATTATATTATATTATATTATATTATATTATATTATATTATATAGTATCGTATCGTATCGTATCGTATCGTATTATATTATATCATATCATATCATATTATATCACATCATATATCATATCATATATATCATATCATATCATATCATAATTATCTGATCGTATCGTATTGGTATGGTATGGTATGGTATGGTATGGTATGGTATGGTATGGTATGGTATGGTATGGTATGGTATGGTATGGTATGGTATGGTATGGTAAATGATATATGTTGTAACATGATGTGTTGTGATGACATGATATGACATGACACACTATGATAATTATGATAATTGCTTAACATATCATAATATGTTAAAAAAAACAAAAACAGTAAAGAACACTATAGCTATGGATGCATACTAAGTGTATAACACGTACACAATCATATTCTTCATCGTTGTTTCATGATAGGCAAATTATTTTGAATTTCCAAGTGAACATACTGTATGAAATGCCTGTTTTCATATTTCATGCTGTAGTTTCGCTTATTGAAGATTCACGCCAGATTCACATATTTCTCATTTGACATTTCTTCCCAATCTATGTTGTATTTTTCGTATAACAAGTATCCAGAATATTCGCTGTCTTTCAATTTTGAAATCTTGTATACAAAAAGAATCTACAACCATGAGTGAGCGAGCACCCTCGCCATCCTTCATGACTACTAATGTCAGTTTTATCGACCAAACATCCCAGAGAAATGATGAAGAAGAAGAAAAACATTTCGCTACAGCGTTTCTTCAACACAACGTCACCCACATGTTATGGCTGACAGTGCCTCCCGTGTTGCTGGTGTTGGGCTGTTTCGGCAACGTGATGACTATAGTGGTGATGCGTGCAATGCGGGCTTCAGAATCCACTGCCTGTCTGTCTGTCTACTTCACCGCTCTGGCCCTGTCCGACCTCTGTCTCCTCTCCAGCTCTGTGGTCTGGCTGTGGCCAGAAATGGCCTTCAACACCCCCTTGGCCTACTTTCACCATCTCTCCTGCGCCACCCTCTCCTTCCTGTGCTACGCGTCATCCATGACGTCAGCGTGGCTCTTGATGACGTTGACGTGTCAGAGGCTGACGTCAGTGCTCGTCCCGCATCGGGTGGGGGTTTTGTGCACCGTGAGGAGAGGGAAGGGGATCGTTGTGGTGATTGTGTTCTTCGCTGTGTTGATGAACACGTATGTTTTCCTTCATTATCGAGTGGAACAGGCGGAAACCGGGTATGAAGTATGCGTAAACACTGACACCCAAAATGCCTATACCTACAGGTTACTGGACCTTTTCCTTGCTTCGGGAATTCCCTTTCTCTTCCTGATAGTTGCGAACTCTGTTCTGATCTATCACGTGAGACGTTCCATCAAAAACGCTCACAAAACTTTAGGAACCAACCAGACTGCGTCACAATCCGGGAAAATCTCGTCCATGACGATAACTCTGATTATGACGTCAGCCGCGTTTTTGATACTCAGTCTTCCACTCTGTGTCCTAGCTCTCTTTCTGGACCAAGTCGGTTTTTACGAAGGCGACATTGCTGATGAAAATCTGAACCAGATCTTAGCACTGGTCGAATCAGCGTGTGTGTTACTGTGGATATCTAACAGCGCTGTGAATTTTTATATCTATGTATTGAGTGGCAGCAGATTTAGACAAGAGACAAAACGGTATCTGTGTCTTTTTTTCAGGTGTTAGCACACAGCTTTGTAGACAAATACGAAAACGTTCCTCTCTCAAAACCAGAGAAAGTCGTGACGGCTACGAATAAGTCACCGGTGAAAAAAATAAAAACGTTAAAAGCTGGAAAGAGATATCAAAACATTTCATTAAAATAAAATATCTTGTAGATGTATTCCATTTTCAGTCACAATGGATTTTTTTTTTTGCGCAAAGCTTGTTCGGACTATTTTTTTCCAGAGGAAGAGCGCGTGGCCACAAGAGCAGTGCCACCCATTAATCAAATTGTCTTTGTGGATGTAAAATTTTCTTTTCAGAGAGTCTATGAGTGTGGGAGTTTTTTCCCCACAAAATTTTGCTAAAAGACTACTCTCTTATAACCGTGGTGTCTTCTCATGCTCTAAACGTATGTTGCAGATGTGACATCAGTTTCTTTGTCTCATCCAAAAGACTAGTACCCACCCCACCACCTAAGGTCTTGTGGATGACGGAATAGTTGAGATTCACATGGGGGACCAAACCAACGACCTTTTACTTTCAAGACTGAAGTGTTACCTCTTGACCACCGATCCATAGTGTTACTTTTTGACCACCGATCCACTTTTTACAAAATAATAAAAACACAATATTATTCCAGCATCACATATACCTTCACATACAGGCGTGCTCATGCACGCACGCACGCACGCACGCACGCACTCTCTCTCTCTCTCCCCTCTCTCTCTCTCTCTCTCTCTCTCTCTCTCTCTCTCTCTCTCTCTCTCTCTCTCTCTCTCTCTCTCTAACACACACAACACACACACACACACACACACACACACACACACACACACACACACACACACACACAACAACAAAATCACACACACACACACACACACACACACACACACACACACACACACAAAATACACACACACACACAAAATACACACACACACACACACACACACACACACACACAACACACACACACACACACACACACAACACACACACACACAACACACACACACACAGAGTAGATCTTGAAGCACAACTGTGTGATGGTAGTCTTTCTCATTCCCACTCTTCAGTCCTCCATCTCCTCGGCTCTCTTTCTGCAACAACAGCTTCTTAGTCCAGCCCTCTCCCATGCCACTGGTAAATTAATAACACCACATTATCTGAGATCATTGAGGCAAAAACTCCAGAAACTCCCCATACAAGGCCCCTGATGCAGAAACCCTGTCGAAAGGGACAGAAGAGTCTGCAATATTTTTTCTTTCTTTCTTTCTTTCTTTATCTATCTATCTATCTATCTATCTATCTATCTATCTATCTATCTATCTATCTATCTATCTATCTATCTATCTATCTATTTTATTTATTAATTCATTTATTCTTTTATATCGAGGATAATCTAATAAGCACTCATGTGCTTTTTAACATCGAGTCCTCGAGTGTATACAGTTATGTAAATCTTTGTCATCTCTTCCCACCAGCACATAATGGCCGGCTCTTACGAAAAGCGGAACAGGATTTAACGTGTGCGCAAGATGTTCTGCGCGCGTTCGCACGAGGGGTCTCGGTTTATAGTCTCATCCCAAGGACTTTTGGGGAGAGAGGAGTCAGCACTGATGTGAACCTCAGGGGAAACCTCCCCCTGAACGGGACTCGAACCTGGGTCGACAAATTGCGAGCGCAATGTTCTGACCACCAGGCTAGCTGTCCGTTAGCAATACGCTAACGGTAATGATATCCCTCCATGACCAAAGTAATAATTATGACATCATCAGTACAAGCGTCATCAAGAGAAGAATGTTAACACTTATTAACGCATAACAATCTCTATAGACTATTATATCTATAGTAAACTTTATGCAAGTTATACCAGGAATTCTATTAAAAAATAAAGATAAATTGATAACTAAAAAAGGAATTAAACAATCTTTAATCCAAACCCGAAAAAAATGAATCCAGTAGTAGTTTTAAAAGTAGCAGTTGAAACAAGAGTAGTAGCGGGTGGTGGAAGTGGTGGTGGTGGGTGGTTAGTAGTTAGTAGTAGTATAGTAGTAGTAGTAGTAGTAGTAGTATAGTAGTAGTAGTAGTAGTAGTAGTAGTTGCTGTTTTAGCTGTAGTAGCATTGTTGTTGTTTTTCTTGTTATTCATGTTGTTATGGAAGTTACTATCAATATCATCACCAAGATCATCATCATCATCACCATCACCATCACCTATTATTCATTTGCAGCAACCACATCATTATCATGGTCTTTATCTTTATCAACTTCATCATCATTATTATCATCATTATCACCATTATCATCTTGATATCATGATTATGACATCTAAACCATTTGCTAGTTGTTATGTATGTCAGTGTTTGTTTGCGTGCAGTTGACGTCTAACCGTCTTGCCGCCAAACCATTGTCATGACATGTCATTCTTATTCTTCGTAATGGAACGCTCAATGTTCAGCAATGAGCAACAATGCGTCGTGCTGCGTTTTAGCGTCTGACAAGTCAGGCCATGTGCATTCGACTTCGGCATGGGAGAGAACTGTAATATAAAAAAAAAAAATCTTTATAAAAAAAAGAAGCAGAATAGATATAAGGAGATGACAGGAAGAAAAGCAACAAAGCAAAAACAAAGAGAGGGATAAAAAAAAAAGGGGGGGGGGGGGATTCCTTGCACCGAATTTCCAGAAGGTGGAGATGCTATTTATACTGATAGGCTCACTCTACGTTTTGCTTCATGAATCCCATTTAAGGTTATGATTATCAGGATCTTACTTGCATGACAGATAAGGGTTATTGTTCTGTAGTTACTGCAGTCTTTTACATTTCTACGCTTCTGGAACATGACAGATTCTTGTGGCTTTCAGCCTGTTGGAGAGTGACCAGTCTTCCAGATTTCACAACATAGGTCATGCGTGGCTCTCAATCAACCTTATTTATTCATTTATTTATTTATACCACCCTATGTCACAGAAGATTTCTCTGCGCGAAATTCGGGCTGCTCCCCCTGGGGAGAATACGTCGCCACAAGTGCAGCGCCGACCCTTTTTTTTTTTCTGTTTCCTTTCTGCAACTGTATTTGTTTCCCTATCAGAGTGGCTTTTTTCTACGGAATTTTACCAGGGACAACCACCTTGTTGCCGTGGGTTATTTTACATGAGCTGAATAGTGATGTGTAACACACGGGACCTCGGTTTATCGTCTCATCCGAAAGACTAGCGCCCAGACTAGATCACCACTCATGGTCTAATGGATGGGGGAAAAATTTTTAGGCCCATACGGGATTCGAACTACCGCACTCTCCGACCAAGACTTTTCGCTTTCTAGTCAGATGCGTTACCTCTAGACCACCGATCCACTCGAACCTTCTCCTGAATGCTTCAACAGCACAGGAGTGTTACCCAGGCCTGGTGACTTTTTGCATCGAAACTTTTGGATGGCTGCCCCGACTTCACTGCTGATGGGTTCTGGCTCTGATTCAGAGCTGTTTGTGTTGTGATTGAAATCGTTATCATTTTGAAATATATGTGTTTGGTTTTTTTCTTGATTGTTTAATACTGTTTGACCTTACTCATGCCATCTCTTTAGATTGTTTTTGTTATTGTTGTTGTTGTCGTTTATGCTCAGAGTAGTTTCGTATGAGGTATTGATACACTGTCTGTAGGCTTGAAACGTATATATATATATATATATATATATATATATATATATATATATATATATATATATATATATATATATATATATATATATATATATTTACAGAGACAGACAGACAGAGACAGACAGAGACAGACAGAAGACAGAGACAGACAGACAGATAACACAGATACACAGACAGAGAGAGAGAGAGAGAGAGAGAGACATACAGACATACAGACATAACATACATATACATACATACATCATACATACATACATACATACATACATACATACATACATACATACATACATACATACATACATACATATACATTCTGTAGGTGTCTGTAAATTCACAGACTTAAACTAAACAAACAAATCGAGCACAGTGGAGAAGAGACTGCAACTATATTAACAGCATTTTTTTCTTCTAAATCTGGGACACCAAGATTTAGCCTCAAGAGTCAATGCAGTCCTCTTATAATCTCACTTTCAAAGAAAGGTGACCTTAGACGATGTCAGAGCTACAAAATAGTTAGCAGTATAAGCACATAACCTAATTTAGATAATACTCAGAATCATTCTGAATACACCCAAAGAAGCAGAAGAAATGGTCGCGGAAGAACAAGCTGGCTTCAAACCTGAAAGTAAAACTGAACAAACCTTTAAACTGCAGGCTCATCAGAGAGAAGCATCTCCAACATCAGAAACAATCTGCTTCACAACTTCATTGATTTCAAGAGAGCGTTTGACAGAGTGTAGCATGATGGACTGTGCCAATCCCTCAGAACTTTCAATATGTAGGATGGATTGGTGCAGATCATTAAAACACTCTTTTACAATGTCAGAAAAGAAGTCTTGGTGAATAGCTAGTCAGAGTTCTTTCGAACAACGGTTATCTCATACATAAGACTGTAACACAAACATTTGACCCAAATAAACAACCACACGTAGAATTGTGAACATTAACCTAGTACAAAAGCACCTGTCATAGTGTGAATTCGAGACATCACCCACAGAGATCCGGTATTTGTTTTCGTCCAAAGTGTCAAGATGAAGGACCTTACTCCCAGCTAATTACCCTCATTTAAAATTACATACACAGCAGTTGTCCACCCTGATACAGCTCACCATTCTCGTAATCCTCGCTTTTTGTATTATCTCCCGTCTTCACCTTTTGGAGCGGGATAGCTCAGTGGTCAGAGCACTCGCTTTCCCCCAGTCAAGTTAAGCAGCGTCGAGCGTGGTTACCAGTTGGATGGGTGACCGTTTGCTCGCCTTGGCTTCAGTACATCCCCCTCCCCCCCCCCCCCCCCCCACCCCCTCAGTTCACCCAGCTGTAAATGGGTACCTGCCCTCTTTAGGATCAGGGAAAGTAAAGCACGAGGGAGAGGAGATGGGTGCCGCCCTCAATAATGCTGGCCCCTAGAGAAGCTGAGGTCTCTGATGCCTCGCTCCCCTGCGAGCGCCTAGGTTATGGGACACTTTACCTCTACCTTTTTACCTTCACCTTCACCATCATCTTCACCTATCCCCTGTCTAGTAGAGAATTTTCATGTTCCTGGCCATGCTCTGTCTTCAGTCTGGTCCAGATGGATAATTCCACAATCTGCCGAGCTGAAGATTTTGCAACCAGCTTCCTTTAACTCCTTGTAAAGTTATGGGGTTTTTTTTGTGGGTCCCAACCTTTTTTGAGGCGTGTCTCTTAGGCAGGTTAAACCTGGCGTGCCCATCCCTCTCCGGTTCCAGGATGCTATGCTGGGTATGTGTATGTGTCCATAACCCGTCAAACGTTGACACAATTTTGGGATTGATTTTAACTTAGTCTTCTGCATGTGACACACACAAAGAAAATGAAGACACTGGTAGGCCCGCATTTTAAATTGACTCGGAAGATCGTTAAAAAAAACACACAAAAAAACCTCTTTTAATTAACTACACACCGCAGACAAAGGGAATGGTAAAGGAATATTCTTCATCTGAGTTCCCTGCTCACTCATGCTCAATCATCAATGAAGTTTATTGATATGTGCCAGAACCTGTGAGTGTGTGTGTGTGTGTGTGTGTGTGTGTGTGTGTGTGTGTGTGTGTGTGTGTGTGTGTGTGTGTGTGTGTGTGTGTGTGTGTGTGTGTGTGTGTGTAAATCATGATTCAATTCATAAAAATTGTTATGCATTTTTTTTAAAACATCTGGGATGTTTTATGTAATTTGTTATTGGAAATATCCCCCCCCATCCAATAAAGGTATTGTTGTTTTTTTCCCTTTTATCAAATGTATTATTATATGACTTATCGTATTGATAGATGGTGGTGGATTGATGTTTTCGGTTGTTTATCTCATTATGTTCTCTTGTTTGCTCCTTATCTATTAGCCCTTTTATTATTATTTTTTATAATCAAAATCATCATTTCATTGTGATTTCTGTTTTTCATCTTCTGAATGAGTGCATTTTTTTTACCTTATTATTATTTTAGTCTTGCTTCTTATTTTTTTGTCTGCAACTGGGTATAGTTTCTTGTCCTTGGTATTTATTATTGTACTAGGTATCGTTCTTGTTCTTGGTATTTCATTATTGTACTAGGTGTCGGTTTGTTCTTGGTATTTCATTATTGACATGGTATAGTTTCTTGTTCTTGATATTTCATTATTCTTGTTATTGTCTAGTATAAGGAGTTTTTTTTATCTTGATTTTGTCCCTGATAAGGGCGGGGATGATGTAAAAATAATAAAAAAAAGCACAGGAGTGCTTCATTCATTATCCTCGAATAAAAGAATTTGCCTTGCCTGCCTTGCTTCATTGTCTTGCCTTGCCTTGCCTTGCCTTGCCTCAATCTTTAGCCCGGTCCTGGATGGTGAAGTGCACAGTTGGCCGCAGCAGTCCTGCCTGTCCGCACAGCTTTTTGCCTGCAGCTCTGCAGGGCTGGGCCACGTCTGGTGTTTCCCGTGTTGAAGGTAGGACAGGACTACAAGACATGACAGGGATTTTGATTTTTTAATTAAAAAAAAACAATTCTTTTATATCGAGGATAATGGAATAACCATCCAGTGTGTATGCAGTTTTGTAAATCTTGTCATCTGTTCCCACCAATGGTGAGATTTTCCATAATTATGCTGGCCGTTTTTGCCCACCATTAAGGTAGCCGCATTTCGACTTCGGGGATGAACTGTCATCTGACTGATGTGGCAGGATTGTTGATTCCCACTGACTGACAAGTGAAGAGTTTGAAAGCAGGAGTCAGCCAGTCCTGTAACTGCACACACAGAATGCTGGGTCTCAGGATGATGGTGGGGTGGATGGGGGCAAGGGGGAAGTGGGGTGGGTGATCCACTGTAATCATTAAAAGAAGGAAGTGCCAACCACTTATCTCCAGATCCAATCCAATCCAATGCAATAATTGTGTTTATAGCCCCGCCGACCACAGAGGTCATCATTATCAGAGTTATCACCTGGTTGAATGTTAACTCTCAAGATTCAAACTGTGCAACACATACGTGCGATTTGTTTTGCACAGTACGCCATATTGTCTTTCTTTTTTTTCTTTCTTTTTTTTTAACTGCAAACTCCATGAAGATCCTTTTTCATGATGTTCCACCGGACACTATTTTTAACTTCCTGAGAGAATCAGGTTTTTTCCGTCTGATATGAGTGAAAGTACAGTGCTATAGTTGGTCTCTAAGGACATGGTTGTTTTAAGGAATCTGGTTTTGGTTTTATCTCATTTTATGCGTGATCGATGTGGGTTTTCCCACGATGCGGTGGCCGTCCTGGGCTGACCCTTATGGTTGACCAGGGCGTCGCTACAAGCAAGCACAGTAAAGTTGGTTTTATACCCTGTTTTTAACTGTATATAATTGTAATAGTTTTCATTGGAGTTTTAAAATTTGACGAGGTGATAGCCCCGATGTGGCCTTGTATGATCGGTAGGGCTAAAAACAAAACAAAACCATGATTGGATTGGATTGGTCTTTTGTTTTAACGAAAGATTCTTACTTTTTGATCCGGTCATGGGCATCTAGACATCCACGTTTCTGTTTCTCACTCTGCAATCCTGTGTCTGGTGTGTTTCTGCACAACAGGGAAGCATCCTGGCAGTGGAAAGGGAGAGTTTTCAAACTTGGGACTCCTATTAATTCATTTATTTATTTATTCTTTTATATTGAGGATAATGGAATAAGCACTCATGTGCTTTTTTTTTCATCCAGTCCCCCTGTGTATGCAATTTTGTAAATCTTGTCATCTGTTCCCACCGGCACACAATGGCCTTCTCTTACGAAAAGCGGAACAGGATTGAACGTGCGCGCAAGATGTTTAGCGTGCGTTCGCTCGGTTTACAGTCTCATCCGAAAGACTTTTGGGGAAAGTGGAGTCAGCGCTGATGTTAACTCCAGGGGAAACACCCCTTCGAACGGGAATCGAACTTGACTTGGGGGGAAAAGTGAATACTCTGACCACTGAACTATCCCGCCACGCACCTGAGAAGACCAGAACCAAAACTTGGACTTTCTGGCCCAGCCCAAAGGTCAGTTGTGTAACAGTAGTGGTCAGTGGATAGATAATAGGACAGAGATAAGGAAGGAGCGGTGCTGCTGCTCTGCTGACAGATAAGAAAGGGAGTCAGCTGTTAGGAAAACTCAGAACTTCTTTCTTGGAGGGACATTGAAAGATAGGAGAAACACATTGTTCCCTCTTTTTTCCTCCCTCTACCTCCCTCTCCTCAACCTCGTCCCCTCCCCTTTCTTTCCCCATCCATAGTGTGTGTGTGTGTGTGTGTGTGTGTGTGTGTGTGTGTGTGTGTGTGTGTGTGTGTGTGTGTGTGTGTGTGTGGTGTTTCTCTCTCTCTCTCTCTCTCTCTCCTCTCTCTCTCTCTCTCTCTCTCTCTCTCTCTCTCTCTCTCTCTCTCTATCACAGACACTCTCACATATATATATAACCAATGTCTTGAAAAGAACTATTTTCCCAATGCCTTCAAAACTGCTAAAGTGATCCCCATCTACAAATCTGGTGACACTTCAGATCCCTCAAATTATAGGCCAATCTCTATTATATCCCTTCTTTCAAAACCCCTGGAAAAACATATAAATAAACACTTAGTCAGTCATATAGAAACTAACAACCTACTCCACCCTAATCAGTCAGGATTCAGACAAAATCACTCGTGTCATACTGCACTGACTAGTCTCATAGACAATTGGCTAACAAACATTAATGAAAATAAATTTTGTGGAGTATTATTTGTAGATTTCAAAAAAGCATTTGATACAATTGACCACACACTTCTCATCAGAAAGCTAGACCTGTACAATATATCGTCAAATAGTCTAGAACTACTTGCTTCTTATCTCAAGAACAGACAACAGTGTGTTTCAACAACTACATCCACATCCAATCTAAAACCCATCCATTACGGAGTACCACAGGGATCTATACTAGGACCAATTCTCTTTTCTTTATACATAAATGACCTTCCTCTACATATTGCATCCAAATGTGAACTATTTGCTGATGACACAACCATACATACGAGCCATAACGACATTGACTCTCTTGCAACCATATTACAACAAAGCTGTAATGATCTTGTCAAATGGACAGATCTGAACCACATGTCTATTCACCCCCAAAAAACAAAATGCATGCTTATCACCACCAGACAAAAGCGACAAAATTTACCTCATCATCAGTTTCCAATACATATAAAAAAGGAAGCAATCGAACAAACCTCTCATCACAAAGTTCTAGGAGTGACAATTGATGAAAATCTCAGCTGGATCTACCACATATCTCACCTATGCAAATACTTGTCCCAAAGAGTATACCAGTTGACTAAAATTAAACACTTCCTTGACTACCATTCAAGGAAATTATTCTTTCAAGCTTATATACAATCCTCAATAGACTATGCCTCAACCCTATGGGATTCTGCCAGTGCAAACACTATGAAACCCTTATCAAGTCTGTATAAACGTGCTCTCAAACTTATCCTCCTGAAGAAAACAACATTACTTGACGTGGATTATACTCAGTTAAGTATTTTCCCCCTACAACAAAGACTAAAATATAACAAGGGCATCCTGATGTTTAAGATAATGGCAGGAGCTGTCCCCACATCCTTAAGAGATAAGTTCCCAATGAATCGTTCCAGAAATACTGAAAAGCCAAGTATCCCAATCCCAAGAATAGACTTGTTCAAGTCCAGTTTACTATACTCAGGCCCTGTACTGTGGAACTCCCTTCCCGATTCAATTAAACAGCACCAATCATTGTCGACCTTCAAAAATCACCTAATGCACTTGATGCATCAAAACTAATGAACCAGTACTCATCCTGTTGGCTATATATAATTCTCCCCCTTTCTCTCTCTTCTTCTGTGTGTGTGTGTGTGTGTGTGTGTGTGTGTGTGTGTGTGTGTGTGTGTGTGTGTGTGTGTGTGTGTGTGTGTGTGTGTGTGTGTGTGTGCGCGTGTGTGTGTGTGTGTGTGTGTGTTTAAATGTATCTGATATGTATCTTATCTTTGTGCACTTGTAACTGATTTCAAAGAGTAAATTTTTAATATTTTATTTTCATGTCACATTTATCATATAGTATATTCTTTATATATGCATAAGTAAAAGATAGGGAGTGTTAAGTGATGATATTATTGGTCAGTTGAAAATTGTGCGCAATACTACCTGGCTAAAAATGTACTGTGTACTCTCTCTCTCTCTCTCTCTCTCTCTCTCTCTCTCTCTCTCTCTCTCTCTCTCTCTCTCTCTCTCTCTCTCTCTCTCTCTCTCTCTCTCTCTCTCTCTCTCTCTCTCTCTCTCTCGTTGCCTAAACATGTTATCATCCATATTGAGAAATACTTTATTCACTTTTGTACTATTTAATAATCACGTGTTGAATGCAGTTGATTTTGTATATTTTTTTTAATTCTCAAGTAAGCTGAATAATTATGTTCATTATGATTACAAAATGGCTATGAACGCGATATCTATGACCATAAATACATAATCATAAGATTCAGGTATTAGAATATGTATGTTTTAATATATATGCCTTACAGCGGATGGATTCTTTTTGTGTTCCGTTACATGACTTGATTAAAATTAGGCATATATTTCTTTTAAAATGAAGTTTATTGATGACATGAGCGCGAAATTTGTGTGTGTGTGTGTGTGTGTGTGTGTGTGGGTGAGTGTGTTTGGGTGTTGTGTGTGTGTGTGGGGGGGGGGTGGATAATTGTTTTTATTTGTCGTCTCCCCTTGTATTAAAATATTATGATTTGCATGACTTTTTGTTGTTGTTGTTGATGGGTCCTACCTCAAGTTTTTGATGTCTTGTTCTTGTTTATTTTCTGTTTTAACTTTGCTGCTTGCTTTTGTTTCTTCTTTTTTATATGAAGTATGAATGTAAAAGAAAGGATAATATTGTCACCTGATATGATTGTTTGACTTGTATCATTCTTCTTTTTTCTATGACTAATTTTTTTTTTTTTTTTAAAGAAAAAACAACAACACAAAAACCTGCCACCTCAAGTACATGTGCGCCTGCGGATATGTGCTTATAAATATAAGTGTGAGTAAGTGTGTGTGTGTGTGTGTGTGTGTGTGTGTGTGTGTGTGTGTGTGTGTGTGTGTGTGGGTGGGTGTGGGTGTGTGTGTGTATGTGTGTGTGTGCATTTTGTGTGTGTGTGTGTGAGTGATTTGTATGTGCATTTGCCTGCGAGCGTGCATGCGTGAGTGAGTTGTATGTATGTATGTATGTATGTATGTATGTATGTATGTATGTATGTATGTATGTATGAATGTATGAATGTATGAATGTATGTTGTGTGTGTGTGTGTGTGTGTGTGTGTGTGTGTGTGTGTGTGTGTGTGTGTGTGTGTGTGTGTGTGTGTGTGTGTGTGTGTGTGTGTGTGTGTGTGTGACCTACGTGTAGGAGTGAGTTTTACGTGTATTATTATCATACTATTATCACTATTGTTGATATTATTCTTATTGTCATCATTATAATCATTGTATTATCTTTAGTTCCTTCTGAGTTCATTTTGTTGTTATGAGTTGTAACAATGTTGTAGCTAAGTATTTTTGGGTGGACTTTTCTTGGTTGCTAAGTTGTTTATTTCATTATGTTTCTTTGGTTGCTCTTTATCTATTAACGCTTCTCTTTTCTTTTATTATCAAAATCATTTTATTGTGGCTTCTGATTTCGTCTTCTGAAAGTGTGCATTTTTATTATCTTATTATGTATAATGTCCTAATTCCTTTATGTTGTTTGGTACTGCATATAGTTTTACTGTTTAGTATCTTTTTATCTTGATGTTTTCCCTGAAAAGGGCGGGGACTGGATGTAAAAAAGCACATGAGTGCTTATCTATTATCCTCGAATAAAAGAATTTTGCCTTGCCTTGCCTTGCCTTGCCTTGCCTTGTCTCTCTCTCTCTCTCTCTCTCTCTCTCCTCTCTCTCTCTCTCTCTCTCTCTCTCCTCTCTCTCTCTCTCTCTCTCTCTCTCTCTCTCTCTCTCTCTCAGGGGGACGGATAGCCTAGTGGTCAGAACATTGCACTGGCAATTTGACGACCCGGGTTCGAGTCCGGTCGAGGAGATTTTTCTCCTTGAGTTAACATCAGTGCTGACTCCACTCTCCCCAAAAGTCCTTCGGATGAGACTTTAAACCGATGCCCCGTGTGCGAGCGCACGCAGAACATCTTGCACACACGTTAAATCCTGTTCCGCTTTTCGTAAGAGTAGGCCATCGTGTGCCGGTGGGAACAGATGACATTTACAAAACTGCATACACTCGGGGACTGGACGTAAAAAAGCACAAGAGTGCTAATTCCATTATCCTCGATATAAAAGAATAAATCAAATCAAATCAAATCAAATCAAATTTCTTCATTTCTTTCCGCTAATTGTACTATAAATAAATCGTGGCTTGACTCTTTATATGGGCAAACCTTTTCTTTTCTAACTTCAGTCGAATGTCTCAATGACTTACGGAACGACTCATGCACAAACATGTGATGTGTGTGTGTGCGTCCCAGTTTACATAAGTAAAGATAAAAGATTACAAAAATAGGTGAAAGTATATTCTGAGTGAAACGTGGACAGGCACGTGTGTAAGTGTGTGTGTGTGTGTGTGTGGTGTGTGTGTGGTGTGTGTGTGTGTGTGTGTGTGTGTGTGTGTGTGTGTGTGTGTGTGTGTGTGTGTGTGTGTGTGTGCGGGAAGAAAAAGAGGGGAGGGGTGACGAAAGGGAGGAGATATACATAGTACACAGAACAGTTCTCTCACAGAACGGACAGTCCAGCTCCTTTGGTTGACCAGTCGTACTGATCATCGCTTTTAAAGTGACCATTGCAGAATGGAGATGTTTCTCGATTTTCTGATCCTCTTTTGTGGTAAGTGTTTAATTCCCTGAAATATTTCGCTTTATCTGATTATATTTTCTCTGCTACTGCTAC
>CM060346.1:25975272-25982772 GCA_030674155.1 Stramonita haemastoma
TATGTGAGAAATTAATTCGAGCTGTTCTCCCAGAGAGTACATGTCGCCCAAAGAGCAGCGCCACCCATTATTTTTTTCTTTCTTCCTGTCTGTAACTATATCTGGTTTTTAATTTTCTTTTATATTTTCTATTTTATTCTTTATATAGAGGATAATGGAATAAGCACTCATGTGCTTTTTTCATCCAGTCCCCGTGTGTATGCAGTTATGTAAAAATTACCATCTGTTTCCCAAATAGAGTGGCTTTTTTCTACAGAACTTTGCCAGGGACAACTCTCTTGTTGCTCTGGGTTCTTTTACGTGCGCTAAATCATTGTATGTAACACACAGGAACTCGGTTTATCGTCTCATCCGAAAGACTAGTACCCAGACCACCCTCATGGTCTAATGGATAGCTTAGAGGAGAAGTTTGGGGCCCAAACGGAGTTTGAACCACCGCACACTTCCGACCCAGATGCTGTACTTTCTAGGCAAGTGCGTTAGCCTACCTCTAGACCACTATCCACTACTTGTTATTCGCAAGGTGTTGTTATTATTATGGTGGTGTTGTTGCTGTTAGGGATATTGTTCCTTGCTGCTGTTGTTGTTGCTATTGCTGTTGTTGTTATTGTTGTTGTTAGTATTTGTTTGTTCACCAGAAACTCTGTATCTGTCATGCTCCTTACTTTTTTTTTCTTTTAAATTCTCATCGATTTCCTTCATCGAAAGCATCAACGTTACTAATCAGTGTACGTGTTTTGAGTGTTATTTTCCATTCCTCTGTATAGTGTGTGTGCTGTGCGTGCGTGCGTCCGTGCGTGTGTGCGGTGCGTGCCCGCGCGCGCGCGCGCGTGTATTTTATTTATTTTTTATGTTATTATTTATTCTTTATATCGAGGATAATGGAATAAGCACTCATGTGCTTTTTTCATCAGTCCCGTGTGTATACAGTTTAGTAAATGTCATCTGTTCCATCGGCCGCGATGGCCTACTCTTACGAAAAGCGGAACAGGATTTAACGTGTGCGCAAGATGTTCTGCGTGCGTTCGCACACGGGCTTCAGTTTACAGTCTCATCCGAAAGACTTTTGGGAGAGTGGAGTCAGCACTGATGTAACTCAGGGAAATCCCCTCGAACGTAGTCGAACTCGGTCGTAAATTGAGAGTGCAATGTTCTGACCATTATTGGTGTTGTTTTTTTGTTGTTGTTGTGTGTGTGTGTGTATGTGTGTCTGAAGTCAAGTTGTCAGTCAGTTTATTTCAGATGGCATATGGTGTGTGGTGTGTGTGTGTCCGCGTGCGTGCGTGCGTGTGGTGTGTGTGAGTTGTGATGCACAAAATTCACATATGTACACTGCTGCTGTTTTAAATGTTTGGGCTTTGTTTTCATAACATTATGTTTCAAAAAAAAATTGTTCATTGTTGTTTCTATGCATTGAATGGACAAATGTTGTGTTGTTGTTGCTGTTCAGAAAGATACATTAAATATCATCTGCTTCATTTTTTTTTATCATAAGAGGGTGAAATGTGTGGTGTGAGAGAGGGGGGAGGGAGGGGGGGAGGACTATGGTACTAGGTGGTGATATGGTTGTGAAGATGATCCTTTTTGGGTTTTTTTTTTCAAGTTCGTTTGTTCTATCGCATATTTTCTGTTTTTTCACGTATTTTTCTTTTTTTTTCATTTATTTTTTTAAATATTTTTTTTATTTAGTTTGTTTGTATGTTTATGTTATTTTTATATTATTCATTCATTCACTTATGTACCATGTATTTATTCATTGATTTTGTTATATAATTTATTTTATTCCTTTGACTTTTTCAAACGTGCTTTCTTTTGTTTTTCAGGCTCAAGGAAAAGAAATAACGTAATGATGACAGGCTGTGACACAAACCAGTGTGATGTCAACATTGTTACGTTATCTTTTTTGAAGTGGCGTCACTTAGAAGGCCAAATGTGAACTTTCTGTGTGAATGCTGAGCAGTCAACGTTAACAAAATCTGGCGGTGCATTGTGTGTGTGTGTGTGTGTGTGTGTGTGTGTGTGTGTGTGTGTGTGTGTGTGTGTGTGTGTGCACGCGCACGCGTGCGTGCGTGCGTGCGTGCGTGCGTGCGTGTGGCGCGCGTGCGCACGCGTGTGTGTGTGTGAGAGAGAGAGAAGAGAGAGAGGAGAGAGAGAGAGAGAGAGAGAGAGAGAGAGAGAGAGAGAGAGAGAGAGAGATTCATTCATGTCTTCAATGCATTGTGTAAAACCTGTATGTGAATATACCGTTCTTTTCTGATGAGTAAACTTAACATAAGAAAAATGATACTGAAAATAATAAACATGAAATTTTGGTAACAACAAATATTAAAGACTGGATTGTATTAATTCTGTTCTTTTGTCTGAAACTGTTCCTTAATTTTCTTTCTCACTCTTCGTGTCATGTTAGACAATTGAATCTTGAATCTGGATAATTATATATACGGAACACCAGCTGAAAGGAGTGCTATGAAATGGCTAGTGTCTTCAGATGAGACTATAAACCGAGAATCTTCCGCACACGTTAAAACCCGCTCTGCTTTTCGTAAGAGTAGGCCATTGTACGCCAGTGGGAACAGATGACAAGATTTACAAAACTGCATACACACGGGGACTATATGAAGAAAAAAAAAAGCACACGTGCTTTTTCCATTATCCTCAATATAAAAGAATCAAAGAAAAAAAAAAACAGCTTAGGTTTATAAGCCTGAAGGAATGAAATGCTGTAGTATTGTGTAATCTAAGTTTATTTTAGATCGATGGTGCTGTGGACACGTGAATAGGAGGATGTGTTGCTTTTAAACTTGAAGTTGAAAGTTACTGAAGCCACTGAAACTGAATGAGGTGACAGCCCTGAATATGGCCTTCGTGGTCGGTAGGGCTATAAACATGACATGAATAAGGGTTTTTTGTTGTTGTTGTTGTTGTTGTTGGGTTGGGTTTTGTTGTTGTTGTCTTGTTGTTGTTGTTGTTGTTGTTGTTGTTGTTTGTTTTTGTTTTTTTACCACAGTCAGAAACCCAGAGAGCTGCTTCAAATCACAGTATCATGAAAGTATAAGTTTTCTCCATCATACTTGTATTGTATTCTATAGCCCCTTCCAATCACGACAGATTTCTCTGCATGCAGTTCGAAAAACTTTCCATGGGGAAACTGCCGTCACAAGACCACTGCCACTTCACAACATACAAAAGAAAAGCTGTCAATGTGTGTGCTTGTTTTCCTGTGAGAAGTAGTTGTTTCTATAGAGTTTTGCCAGGGACAACTCTCTTGTGGCCGTGGGTTCTTTTACATGTTCTTAATGTGTTGAACACGAGACATTTGTGACTTGTTCATTGTCTTAACCGAAAGACTAGCATGCACCAAGACAACCATTGAAAGACTCGTAGATGGGGATGGGGGTGGAGTTGGGGAGGGGGGGGGGTGAGATTCGGACCTGTGACTCTTAGCTTTCTAGATAGGTGCGCTACTTCTAGATCACTAATCTACTTTTAGTTCAGGCCACACATCACAGTTGAGTTTTGGGGCTCCAACCACATGATGTTGCTGTCACACTCTAAATTCTGCCTAACCCTTCAGTGTATCAACAATAATCACATTATTTTATCCAAAAAAAAATATGTAGTGAAGGAAAAACAAGTGAAGCTAACTAGTTACCACTTCTTTGTCATTTTGAAACTAAATCATCAAAGATTGAATTAATACCCCCCCCCCCCCCCAAAAAAAAAAAAAAAAACTACATAGAAAAAAGTGCTTTTTTCAATGACAGGAAAAATAACATTTTCAGTCACCACCGGGACCTCTCAAGAGTGCTCAACCAGGAGCGAAACTCCAGTCAGATCAGGCCAAAGGCGTGGTCCTGTCTGAATACTTCCCCAAATGCTGCCTTTAAAGGGTCTTATTTTATGGTCAGTTTATCCTTTCATCTTTGACAAAAATCATGTTTATGATGAAAATGAAGCTGTAACTTGTTACCTGCGTATGTTTTTCTCCACTATAGTTTTTTCTTCAATTTCACACACACACACACACACACACACACACACGCACGCACGCACGCACGCACGCACGCACGCACACGCACCACGCACCACGCACGCACACACACCACACACACACCACACACACACATGCACGCACGCACGCACGCACGCTTACAAACACACAGATCTCTCTCTCTCTCTCTCTCTCTCCCCTCTCTCTCTCTCTCTCTCTCTCTCTCTCTCTCTCTCTCCTCTCTATCTCTCTCTCTCTCTCTCTAATTCCAAAATACTTCGAGTTTTAATACCTTGTACTGATTAAGGGTTTTTTTGTTGTTGTTTTTTTAATAACCAGCAGCACTTAACAACAATAATAAGGACATCACCAACCAAACGTTATCGATCATAAAACAGCTTGTAATAATTGAGTTAAAAGAAGAAAAAAACAAACCAAAACGTCACAGTTGATGCCACTGGAAACTCACGCATATAAGAGTTAATAACAAAATTTTCTGAGGTCACGAATAGCTTTGCCCCTTGAGTCGGTGACCCAGACACTCGCATGCAGGGAGTCGACTGTTCGAATCTTTCTAGCGAAGCGGTACCGGTTACGCCATTCTGTTTCCTCTCGGGTTGACGAAAGAGACGCGTTTTCTGACGTAGAGGTTGCCATTAGAACAGATGCCGTAGACATTGCCAAAAGCCGAGGAGACGTATGTCATTTTTAGTTTGTCAACCTGTGCAAAAGAAGAGTATTAATTAGTCCAGGAAAATTTTGCCCAAAAAGGGCTCTGGCAAAAAGTCATTGCTTCAAATTTATATTTTTTTTACTTGTTTTATGTTTTAGTAGGTGTACTTGACCATCCGAAATGGTTTTAAATACAAATTTAGTGGCGGGGATAAGATTTAATTCGTGTTTGAAAAGAGTAGTGGAGTACAGCTGAGCTGAAAGGTATTTCCTATTTGCACTGCTTTGCAAGCTGTTCTGACTGTTAGTCGGGAATTCTTACCTTTAATTGCAGCAGGCTTTATAAATTACATTTCTAAACTAAAACTTTGTACTTTGACCACCCAGTTCCTTTTTACTGGGGAAAACTAATTTAATTGCACTTCCGGTTTGCAAATTTGAGAAAAGTTTACAGATAACATTACTGTAGGCAAGAAATTTTAACACTGTGCAATTATTATAAGTGTAATAATCTTAATCACTGAAAAAGGGATTCATATGACGCAAAGAAGATGATGTTTGATGCATGCTGTTGTCGTTTTAACTTATTTGCTTACCCACCCCCCTAAAATTAGTGACCAAGCCTTGAAACCATGTACAATTTTCAGTCAATACAAAACTACTGGCAACAGGCAATCACTTGTTATTATTTTCCTTAGTTGAATACGCTTTGTCAGCTTTGTATTCATTACCAAAAACTACTCTATTTGTCATTTAACGACATTTAAGAGGTGCTTGTAAAAATATTTACCAGTCTGCCAATGATTAAATTATTGGTTCACAAAATCACTTGTAACATCTCTAACAGATGTTCACAGATTCAGTTCCAATGTCATGAAGATGGCAGTTCAACAAAATGTCAAAATCCAACATTTTAGCATGAACTGTGCAGTGTGTGTTCCTAATCTGATAGTCCAGACCTTCAGCAACTCTGAATAAGTGCAGCCCTCTGCATTGCCAACAGGTAACTAAAGACACAAGACCATGTTTACAGCATGTACACCTTGCTGTTCGGTATTCAGTCAGACAATGAAATCTTACAATATTTTTTTAAGACATCTTACAATATACAGAAGAACTTCAGGGGATATCTTTATCAAAATCTTTATAGGTTGGAAACATGACTCATGTATTATTTCCCTCCCAGTCCTGGGGTTCTAACTGGAAACTATGTGAATTTAATGCAACCATTCATGGACCTGGAAATAGGTCCTCATAGACTGGAACTTTGCAGCTAAGGATGTTGGGGGCAGTTTGTTTGGGTGTATCACACATGTCGGAGCTCGTCCAATGAAACTCCCTCCATACCCCTTCCTCCCCCACTCCCCCCCTCTTGCTTCCAGCAGTCTGACAAACGTTCTTTATACACACGTAGAAACTATTTTACATGTTCCACCCCCTAGTGCAGGCAAACAAAACTAAATCCAAATATACACAAATTCTTTTCAACATCTGAGACCCAGGTGCCCTTGCGATTATCGTTAATATTAAGGAGCATATTGTACGCCTTTCGTTGCAGTCTTTTATTTTCCAATCTAGTGAGACGGATCCAGAATCGAATTACACTTACCTTTGCATCTATCCATGTAGTTATCTACCAGTTTCACTATATACCATGTCATTGGGTATTTTAGACGAAACATTCAGTAGCTTTTTAAGCATAAACAAATGTACTGTTTTGATACAGCGATCTTCTTGTGGTCCCCATATCTCAGGCTTATAAAGGAGCATAGGTATTAGTTGGGGGTCAGATAACTTGAACCCAATAGGTGGTGTAAGAGAGAGTGCAAGAGAGAGAAGTTTTGAAAAATTTCCTAAATAACTACCACTGCTGCACCACCACATCACAACAACAACAATAGCAAAACAACAACAACAACAAGATAACAACAACAATTACTCTAATCAACCGTTGTCCAAATCGTCATAATCTCCGTAAGTAATCAAAGCAATAAAGCATTTTTTTTAAACCATCACCATCACCACCAACATTACTAACCCACTACAACTTCCACCATCCAGGTACGGGATAGTCCTAGTGGTCAGAACATTGCGTTAGCAATTTGACGATCCGGGTTCGATTACTGTTCGAGGGGATTTTTTCCCTGGAGTTAACATCAGTGCTGACTCCACTCTCCCCAAAAGTCCTTCGGATGAGACTATAAACCGAGGCCGCGTGTGCGAATGCACGCAGAACATCTTGCGCACACATTAAATCCTGTTCCGCTTTTCTTAAGAGTAGGCCACTGTGTGCTGGTTGGGAACAGATCACAAGATTGACAAAACTGCATACACACGGGGACTGGATTTAAAAAAGAACCACATGATGCTTATTCTATTATCCTCGAAATAAAAAAACAAAAAGAAAGAAAGAAAGCAAAAAAAAAAAACCCAACCTACCCTAAATCAACCAAACTCCAGGAAAACGCCTATACAATACCGAACGTCATCACCACCACTCCCACTAAAAACAACAACACCACCATAACTAACAACAACAACAATTACAACAACCTACCCTCAACCAGGCGCTGCCCAGGGGATCGTAATCCCCATAGGTGCCGATACGATACAGAACATCGTCTGTGTCAGACACTCCCCACAGTCCCGAGGTGCCTGCAGAGACTTGTCGCAGCCTGCCTGGAATTCTCTGCCACTCCTCTCCCCCCGGCCTTTCTTTCGTCACTCCTGTTGAGTGTGTTATGTGTGTGATGAGGTCAGGTGTTGCTGCTGCTGCTACTGCTACTACTACTGCTGCTGCTGCTGCTACTACTGCTACCTGCTGCTGCTGCTACTGC
>CM060346.1:25987772-26087772 GCA_030674155.1 Stramonita haemastoma
TATATATATATACGAAAACTGGTACCCTGGAGTGTTGCCTGTACACTTCTGTGACTGGGAAAAGCAGTATTGACAACAGCAGTCCTTTTTATAGCTGTGTAGGTTGCAACTACGGAGCATCCATCGTCTTCAGGGGTTTGAAATGCAGTTTAATGATATATCAAACGATCACTGCCTGCGCTGTTTCATCCATGCCGCTGTAAATTCACATGGCATACGCCATTGTACGTGTATCGCACTGTGTGGTGTGTATTCAACCTCATTAAACGATTCACAAGTTGTGACATATAGACAATGATGAGAGAGAGTGTGGAGGAGGATGGAGATGTGGAGAGGAGTGATGAGAGTGATGAGGGAGGATCAGAGGATAGAGGAGAGAGAGAGAGAGAGAGAGAGAGAGAGAGAGAGAGAGAGAGAGAGAGAGTGGGGGAGGAAGAGTAGAATCTTGGTTGGTGATGTAATGAGAAAAAGAATTCCAGGATCATTGATACATGTGAAATGATGAAAAAGGAGAATCTTTATGTTTTAAGTACTGAACTACAATAAACACAAAACGAAAAACGCAGTTCTAACAACTCCTAACAAAAAGTACTTCATATGAAAATGTTAATAAATTACAATTACCGAATTTACATGAGAAAAAAAAATATCAAAAACGTAAGTGACACCCCCACCCCACCCTCTCCAAGAAAAAAAAAACAAAAAAACAAACTCACTCAACCCCCAAACAAGAACAAGATCACCAAGCAACAGCAATTAAAAACCAACTACAAACAGCATCTCCTATGCCCCCCTCCCTCCCCCCTCCCCCCCCAAAAAAAAAAATAAATAAAAAATAATAAATAAACACTAGGAATGCAAATGCCGCGAACAGGAGACCTATTAAAAAAACAACACTACAAACAAATAAAAGACGTTACTAGATTAGAGTGTTTTTAAAGTCCAAAACAATCACAATAACAAACCAACTGGACTGTGCATCAGCGATCTATAAAAAAAAAAAATTAAAAAAAGTCATACATAATTGACAGACTGTTAGATATTGCTGATGGAAAGATACCATCAAAACGGGAATGTGCCCTTTTAAACTGCAGCACGTTGTAAGATAATATATGCTATTTATTACTTTTTTTTTTTTTTACAGGCATATGCAAAGATCCCTTTCCGGCATGTTTTGTCTTAAAGCAATTCAATTTCCATCTACAAGCTTAGGAACAACAATCTGCTTTGAACAATACAATTATATCACGTTCTCGTGTTTTAACAAAAGACTCAAATTTACGTAGATCTTTGTGAGAATCTAGACAGCCAAGCCTTCTTTCCCCACAATGAAATAAATTTTGTTGTGATTATTATTGTATGATAACACTCTTGTAAAGAAAAGGGGTATTCTATTAATTTTGTGTCACCTTTTTATGAACATTTTGCTCCTTTTTTTTTTGGTAGGATGTCAACTTTCTTATTGTAGTAAAAACTACTGTCAGATGGAACAAGCAGAAAATTAGTTCTCAGCCCTTTAACGATAAAAGATTAATCAAATGACAAATTTCAATGACTTCAAATCTAACTTTTGTTTGTAAAAAAAGAACAAAGGCATAAATTACTGATTTGGAGTCTACACAAAATGTGTGTGTGCGTGTTCCCCTCCCCCAAAAGTCCTTCCGTCGAGACTATAAACGGAGGCCCGGTGCTAACGCACGCAGAACATCTTGCACACACGTTAAATCTGCTCCACTTTTCGTAAGAGTAGGCCATTGTGTGACGGTGGGAACAGATGACAAAATTTACAAAACTGCATACACACAGGGGACTGGATGTAAAAAAGCACATGAGTGTTTCTTCCATTATCCTCGATAGAAAAGACTAAACGTAATAATAATAAATAACAGCTCACCCTTCCTCAGTTAATTAAATAACCAGGTGTTCTCTCAAATCACAGAGAGGAGAGAGAGAAACACAGAGAGAGAGAGAGAGAGAGGAGAGAGGAGAGAGAGAGAGAGAGAGAGAGAGAGAGAGAGAGAGAGGAGAGAGAGAGAGAGAGAGAGAGAGAGAGAGAGAGAGAGCATCTGGTTCTTTGATTAACTGACAAAGGGTGCCCTTACTTTAATTAATGCCATTGTGTGAAATTTACTGCTTCTTATTCTTTTGGCTATCCTTAAAATGGATGCATTTACTTTAAAGAAAGAAGAGGTGTGTGTTGTGTGTGTGTGTGTGTGTGTGTGTGTGTGTGTGTGTGTGTGTGTGTGTGTGTGTGTGTGTGTGTGTGTGGTGTGGTGTGACAGACCTATATCGGTGTCAGTCCAGGATATGGGCAGAAACTGTTATAATTTTTTTTGAAGTAGATCAGTGTTTATCTCTTATTCTTAAAATAGAGAATTTTGCCTCCCCCCCCCCCCCCTTAACACACACACACACACACACACACACACACACACACACACACACACACACACACACACACACGCACGCACGCACGCACGCACGCATGCACAAGCATAATACACATGATACCTATGAGCACCATTCCCTCCAGCAATTGACACACAATTAAACCACAGCCATTAAAAACCCTGACATTTAGAAGAGATCAAAATGAACAAAAACGAAAACAAAAACAAAAAAATCCACAAAAGCCATCAGCATCTGTTAATAAGTCGTTGACTTTTAAGACCCTGGCTTTTTTTGGGGGGTTTTCTTAGTTTTTGTCCAAAAGGACGCAATTCATGTTTTGTGCACGTCACTATATCTTGTCTTATGGGGGACGGGATAGCCTAGTGGTCAGAACACTGTGCTGGCAATTTCAGAACCCGGGTTCGATTCCCGTTCGAGGGTATTTTTCCATTGGAGTTAACACCAGTGCTGACTCCACTCTCCCCAAAAGTCTTTCGGATGAGACTGTAAACCCAGGCCCCGTGTGCGAACGCACGCAGAACATCATGGCACATGCTAAATCCTGTTCCTCTTTTCGTAAGAGTAGGCCATTGTGTGCCGGTGGGAACAGATAACAAGATTGACAAAACTGCATACACACGGGGACTGGATGTAAAAAAAAAAAAAAAAAAAGCACATGAGTGCTTATTCAATTATCCTCGATGTAAAGAATAAATGTAATAAAAAAATAAATTGTCTTATGTCTACCCTGTCACCACCAGACTGGGTAACCCCGTGACTAGGTGTGTCTGTATCATTATCTCCCTGATTTGAAAGTAACTGTAGTGCAGAAGTTATGGTGTAATGTGGCTCGTTGATCTTGTTTCGTGTTTTTCCATTATCCTGTATGAACAGTCAGTCCCTTGGGTTTGTGTGTGGTGTTGTGTGTGTGTGTGTGTGTGTGTGTGTGTGTGTGTGTGTGTGTGTGTGTGTATTTTTATTTTCCTTGTTTCTTTTCATTACTCCTCGAAAAGGTGGAACAGGTTTTAACCTCTGTGCAAGATGTGCTGCATGCGTTTGCACACAGGACCTTGGTTTAATAATTAAAGTCTCATTCGAAGAACTTTCGGGGGAAATGGAGTTGGCATTGATGTTAATTCTATGGGAAAATTCCCCCTGAACGTGGCTCGAATCTGGGCTACAATCTGGCCTACAGTCTGGCCATCCATCCACAACGCTCTAATGGAACACTGCATATCAGGGGGGGGGGGGGGGGGGGGGGAGGGCGGTAGCTAAGTGGTCAGAGCGCTCACTTTCCCCAAGTCAAGAAGCAGTGTCGAGCGTGGTTACCAGTTGAATGGGCGACCGTTTCCATACACACGGGGACTGGATGTAAAAAAAAAAACAGCAACAAAACATATAAGGGCTGATTCCATTATTCCCGAAAAAAAAGAATAAAACAAACCAAAACAAACCACAAGGCTATCTATCCTCTGTGCGTGTTGTGTGTGTGTGTGTGTGTGTGTGTTGTGTGTGTGTGTGTGTGTGTGTGTTGTGTGTGTGTGTGTTTATTTCTTCTTCTATATAGAGGATAGTGGAATAATCACTGTTTATTTTTTCTCTCCTTAAATGGACTTTTAATTAGTTTGTTTCATCGTGTCTTTCTTTCTATCTTTTCTTCGTTCTTCCTTAATTTCTGTCTTTATTTTTGTTTTTCTTTTCTTTTGTTTTTCTCTCTTTCTGTCTGTATCGTTTCCTTTGTACTTGTTTGTATCAGGGCTTTCTATCTCTGTTGGGTTTTTTTCCCAGTCTCTCGAGCTTTTCTTTCTTCATCCTTACTTTCCTTCTGTCTGCCTTCCTTCTTTCCTTTTCTTTATTTAATTCTCTTTTATTCTTTCTTTCTGCCTTTAATATTTTTACTTCATCATTGTTTTTCTTTCGTTTTACTTTAATGTTTTCTTTACTTACTATTTCTGTGTTTTGCTCTCTCTCTCTCTCTCTCTCTCTCTCTCTCTCTCTCTCTCTCTCTCTCTCTCTCTCTCTCTCTCTCTCTCTCTCTCTCTCTCTCTCTCTCTCTCTCAAGGGTCTGATGTAAAAAAATAAAGAAATAAATAAGAAATATAAAAAGGATGTCATACTTGATTATTATCCTAACAAAACTAAATTCGTTCAAAAATCAATCTTCATTCCATCTTTTTTCTTTTGTTTTTCTGTCCTTTTTTTCAAATTCTGTTCTCGTCCTCAACTCTTGATTACAGCGCTGTGGTTAGCGGGGCTATATATAATCAATGAGACTGGATTCTTTTCGTTTTTTGTTTTTTTTTTGTCTTTACACAGTGCTTATTTTCATGTACAGTAACACAGCTTCCTATCTTAGCCAGCAAACAACTGTATAATATACAGGCGGCCAAAGCAAGAAGTTTGGATATATATTATACAAACAATTCAATAAAAACTAATCTAGCCAGCCAGTTAGCTCGCTAATGACAACCAGTTATTAATTTTTTTTTTTTAAAGGGAGAGAGAAAAAAAAAAAGAAAAGAGAAAAAAAAGTTATGACGTCAAGGTTGATGCTCCGTGGGGCACGTGGAAACGAACTTTACTCACCTACCAAGGGTGTCAGTATTGTTTCACCCAGCTGATATTCCTATTCATTTTCTGCTCTGGCGACGACAGAGACAAATAACGTTTTGTATTCGCAAGCAGAAAACCCAAGTCTATGAACTTTCGCCACATCGTGCTATTTTCACCTGAGCCTACAGGTAACTATTATATTGGTTTTGTGAAGTGTTTTTGTCTTGTTTTTTTTTATGATTATGCTAAATGTTTGAAATGGAAATGTATTGAAAAGTAAGGGGGAGGGGATGGAGAGGAATTGTAGGCCTATTCAAAAGTTGCATGGAGTATCATTACGCTGGGACAAGATTTCCGTTGTTCTGGATCCTGTGACTTTTGCTTTCTTTCTTTTATTTCGAGAATAATGGAATAAGCATTCATGGGCTGTTTTTTTGTTTTTTTTAGTCCCCATGTGTATGCAGTTTTGTGAATTTTGTCATGTGCCCACCGGCACACAGTGGCCTACTCTTCCAACAAAAAAAAAGGAAACGGGTTTTAACGTGTGCACAAGACGTTCTGCGTGCGTTCGCACACGGGACCTCGGTTTATAGTCTCTTCTGTAGGACTTGGGGGAGGGGGGGGGGGGGGGGGCGGCTCTGATTTTAACCCCAGAGAAAAATCCTCTTGAACGAGGTTCGAATCCGGGTCACATCACGAGTGCAAGCCATCACTCTAACCACCAGGCTATCCCGTCCCCCTTAGAATTTTAGGAATCTTGGGGGTCACTGCACTGAAGTTAAGCATAATTACGACCACCAGAAAGAGAAAACCCCAAAAGACGTATAACCCTAAATAAAGTTTGTGCAAAAGAAGTGGCTGCGGCATATTGCTGTGCTCAAGTTGTGTAGATTTAAATCCTGATTAAAAAAAAAAAAATCCAGCATGGCAACGCTCGTCACAGAATAGGGCAACCTCCTTTCCCTCTCCCTCATGAACTTAGCAACAGAGAGTTACCCACTACATCCTGCATAAAATAAAAGTTAAAACCTACCAAATTTTGCGCAAAATTACATTAGTTTTGACTCAGAGGCTTCACAGAACGTTTTATTTTAAATTCTGTGGATGTCTTAGTATGTGCGGTATGAATGCAAAAGTAGTATAAGAAAATAGAAGGAAAGGTGGCAATAAGTAAGAGAGAGTATTGCAAATACCATTATGTGCGAGCTGTTGCACTTAAAATGGCAGAAATTAGGTGACTTCTTATGCTAATTACAACAATTAAATGCCTGTTTTCATTGTCGTATATATTTTTTTTTTATTCAGAAACTATTGCACGCCAAAGTCCCAAATGTATACATACATTGAATATTGAACTCCGTGAAGGCGCGATTTTTTTTTTTCCTGAAGGCAATCGTATACGAAACGAAGCGATACGAAGCTTACGTCTTTGCGCTGTCACTGGTTTAAACTCCAATAGTTGGAATTAGGCCTACACCTCTGTCAGATTCAAAGACAAACTTTGCAAGTTGTGATTAATTCTTAGAAAATAAATATGAAGATTCCGATTTGGGAAATCTTTTTTTTTTAATCTAAGGGGGAGTTAGTGTGGCTGACTCCGGTAGCAGTGCACCAGTGCCAAGCATGTGTTCATTTTGTTTTGCATACTTTTTTTTTTTTATGTAAAGACCGAATGTTAACTGTTGGTATCATGAATGTCTCCAAATGTTAACATTGATGATAAAATGATTGAGATTTTTTTTTCAAATACGTTTGAAATCACTGTAACAGCGCTTGCATGTAGGCCTATGGCTTCTAAATTTATTCAAATCGAAAGTCCGTCACCAAGGGCAGGTAACCACATCGACGATTACAATCAGAATAATAAATCGGCATGACTGGCATTTCACACTCAGATTTTTTATCAATATATTCACACAAGAACGGCTACAGATTATACAAAGTAGATTTGATTGAAAAATGAAGTGCAAACAGTAGATCTACACATTTCCAGCCAGGCACAGTTGTTTGTTTTAGTCGAATTATAGTCCTTTCCAGATTTCTCCGATATCAGGACTGTAGTCAGAGGCCAGAAAGTCGGAGGTCCCACGCTTCGGCAAGTTCTCCCACTTTAGCACCTCGGGCCACCCCAAAAATGTTACGATTCTAGAAGCAACGTCATGAGATGAAACTCCTCTTTAAACTAAAACAAAACCTGCCAGGCACAGGTGGATCAGTGATAGCTTTTATACTATCTAGGGGTATATGGTATGGCCATAGGTAAAGGCTTGTTCAAGTTGTTGTACTGTGTTGTATTGTAGACAAAGTATTCATTATCATAGCCAGTGCTTAGTCATAATTGACATGTTACTAATAAATGCAATAAAAAATTGCTCTTCTAATTACCAAAAAAATATCGAGGATAATGGAATAAGCATCTGTTTTTTTTTCATCCAGTCCCCATGTGTATGCAGTTTTGTAAATATTGTCATCTGTTCTCACCGGCACACAATGGCCTACTCTTATGAAAAGCGGAACAGGATTTAATGTGTGCGCAAGATGTTCTGCGTGTGTTCACACATGGCCTCGGTTTACAGTCTCATCCAAAAGACTTGGGTATTTTTAAACATGTTTGAAAGCAATTAAAGAAACAAACTTATGCTTTGACATTTCAGTATAAGGTATATAGTGGCTGCAGTTTTATAATCAGTCAGAATCTCAGAATCAGCAATCTGACACCCTTCCTAAAATGGCTTCTAGTGGAAAAGTGGATAAGGTGCAAAGTAACTCATTACATGGTGGAGCATGGTATCTTCTATATCACATCAAAACACACACACACACACACACACACACACACACACAACACACACACACACACACACACACACACACACACACACACACACACACACCAAATATAATGAAAACATTATTTATGCTACTTTACACAAGCTACAGTAAAAAAATTTTCCTTGCATAAAAAAATCCAGTGTTTCCTTAGGAGTATTGTGTAAACACACACACACACACACACACACACACACACACACACACACACACACACACACACACACACACACACACACACACACACACACACACACACATAATTCCAATAATTTAACACAAAGCTTGATGTTTACAGGAATGCACGGAAAGGACATGCACTCCCGAAAGAAATGGCCACCCTGTGTATCATGGGCATACCTGCTACCTTGGGGTGACATGGAAGCAGCAGACCACAAAAACGAGCCATGCAAAGATCCTCCCAAGCAACAAAGGGACAACTGAAGACATGCGGCCTTTTTCACCAGAACCAGTGCTTTCAAGAACATCGGCACGCACGACGGGAGCAGGTCGTACACTCAGGCTTAGGATATGCCACACACCTGTAAAAACCATGTACAGGAACTCACATAGACATAGAGCAGTGCCCACAGACTGGCAGCCACACAACAAACATGTAAATTACTTTACACGCGCGCACGCACACACACACACACATTGCGCACACACACACACACACTCTCTCTCTCTCTCTCTCTCTCTCTCTCTCTCTCTCTCTCTCTCTCTCTCTCTCTCTCTCTCTTTCTCTCTCTCTCTTTCTCTCTTTCTTTCTTTTAATCAGACACTATATAATGTACATATATCAAACAATTGTCTTTATTTTCAGATACTTTGTTGCAATCTTCAGGCTTCTCTCACAAACGCCATGATGCTAACTAGCATGTGACACCTTGTTAGGCCCATGTTGTTAGAGGGTAGGGAATGGATGAGAGGAATGCTTGACAATGCTTGTCACAGAAAAGGGCAACCCCCTTTCCCTCTCCCTCACGAACTTAGCAGGGAGAGAGAGTTCCCGACTACGACAGAACAAAACCTTTCACTAGCGCTAACTTCAGATTGCTTTCAGTATTCCTTGCTCAAAAAAATATTAGTATGAAATAAAATGAATTAAAGTAAAGTAGGATGAGATTTTTGAAAATGAAGTAAATTGAGGTAGAAGTTGAGTAATAAAATCATAAAAATGAATTAAAATAAAACCATAAAAAATTGAGTAATAAATTATAAAGATAAATAAATAAAACCATAAAAAGATAAATTGAAATAAAAGTCAGGTGAAATGTAAAAATGAAATAAATTGAGAAAAAATTAACGAAAACAAAACAATGTGTAGAATAAAATAAAATATAAAATAAAATAAACCATAAAATGAGCCACAAAAGCTTAAGGTATGAAATAAAATAAAAAATAAAAACCAACAATAAAATTAGTCACAAATAGAAATAAAACAAAATAAAATAGGGAATAAAACTGCAACGAAATCTGAGAGCAATCTGGGTGACAGTGATCTGGTTGAAATTGATCTGGTTGTCCGAAAATAGCACTTTGAACAATGGCATGAGACATTGCGATTTGTGTCCTTCAATTTTTGAGAGTTTCCTTTGTCTGAATCCACTAACGGTTTGAGTCTGTGTCATGAGGATTATTTGGTCACCCCTTCCAATTTTTGAGAGTTTCCTTCTGTCTGAAAATATCCCAGCTACAAAGTTTTTGAGACTGTGGTCATGAAGCATTAGGACTCAAGTCACCTGATGCATTTCCTCATCCTCCCCATCCTTTATCAAACATGGATCCTAACGTGGTGAGTTATGCAGATCATCTGGGAGTTCTCGTCTGCTCCGTCAAGTCCTCGCATGTATTGATGTGTAAGTACATTAAGAATTATACAGCTACAGTAGACCTTGTCATACATGATTCTGGTGTTGGTTTTATTCAGTTCTATGTTGTTGTTTTTGTTGTTTTTGTTGGGGTTTTTTTTGGGGGGATGACATTCTCTTAAAACAATGGTTGCTCAGGTTTTTACTTATAAAAAACTTGTGGTGTTTGGTTGCTGCGGCGGGTATGGCAGCTTCTACACCTGGAATGGAGAGCTCCAACATGATTGTGTTGACAGCGGTGCTTCCTTGTTTTGCAAATTATCAAAACGTGTAATGAGTTAGTTTATTTGATTAGAATAACTTTATGGTTCATTCATATATTAGAATATCTAACATTATAAATTGGGTAGATGCAAATTTGTCCGAACTGTTGAAGCTGCTTTTAAGTAATGAAATCAGATTTTTATATCTGAGCCAATAAATTGACTTGGCCTTTCAGTTACTCTAAATGATGACTTACTGCTTCCAGGGGTTCTGGGGCTGGAATTGAGTGTCAAGTTAACTGACTCGTGCGAGGGCAGCCATCATGACCTGTGTTTTCTAAAACTAGTGAAAGGTAGATAAGATATTTATACTTTTCCTTTTTTTTTTCTTTTCTGGGTTTTCTTTTTTATTAATTTTATTTGACTTAATATATTACATTCAGTCCAGGATTTTTTTTTTTTTTTTTTGGGGGGGTGGGGGGGGGGGTAGAGTTGTTCATTGTTTCTGCCCTTTTTTTCTTTTTTTAAATTAGAGAATTGGAGATATGTTTGGTACTTTATATGTACCCATTCTTTATTTCTGTTTTACTCGTTTCTCATTTACTTGACTCTCTCCGGTACAGTCTTTAAATTGTATTGTTTTGTAGTTGTGTTTGTGTTCTCTGTCCATCATTGTTTCTCTATTGTTTTTGTTTTATTTTCCCCTATTTTTAATTTTCTGATGTTTTGATTTGCCAGGTACCAGATGAGACGGGAGAGAGCCACTTGAAGCCCCAACACCACCAAGCACTTCTCATGACAGGCAGCAGAAAGGAATTATCAGGTAATAGTAATAATAATAATAATAATAATAACGCATGGAATTTATATAGCGCTATATCTTGTAAAAACAAATCAAAGCGCTTGCATTCGACCTATACAACACACAAGCAATCAATAACAATTTATAGTTTTAGCAAATTCGAATGTACACACGCACGCACACACACATGCACACATACACGCGCACGCACACACATACACACTTTTAAATGTTATACACTTTGTCAAGTAGATGTTGAAGGCAGGGACAGATAAAATGGAAACAGAAGGTGAAAATCTTAGGTTTGAAATAAGTGTGTCTTGAGGTTGGATTTAAAAGTGTCATAAGTAGCCTTTTGCTGGAGGGAGAGAGGGAGGTCATTGCAGATCGACAGACCTTTAACTGTATTACTCAGTCTGCCTGACCTAGTATGTGTCTGTAGTTGTTATTTGTCTCGGTGTATATTGTTGACTGTGCCTGCCTTTTTCTGTTTAGTTTCTCTGCCTCCCCCCTCCCCCCTTTTGATTAAAAAAAAAAAAAATCTATTTTGAGGATAATGTAATATGCATTCATGTGCTTTTTTTTTATTCCTAGTCCCCATGTGTATGGAGTTTTGTAAATTTTATCATCTGTTCCCACTGGCACACAATGGCTTACTCTTCCGAAAAGCGGAATAGGTTTTAACGTGTGTGTGTGTCTGTCCATAATTGTTTCTCTCTTGTTTTTTGGTTTGTTTATTTTCCCCTATTTTTAACTTTCTGGTGTTTGTTTTGCCAGGTACCATACGAGATGGGGGAGAGCCGCTTAAAACCACACCACCACCAAGCACTTTTCATGACAGGCAGCAGAAAGGAATTATCAGGTACCTTTAAAATGTAAGTAGTATTAAGTATAAGTAACATACCCACTTCCTGGAAATTCTGTGCTAGAAATGTCCCTTTTTTATATCACTCTGTTCTCTGCACATTTTCTCTTATCTCCTTATCGCCTCTTCTTTTCTGCCTACCCAGCCCATTCTCCTCTCTTTTTACAAACAAGTCTGATATCTATTCTTATAAACCTTTTAAAAAGCTGCCACAAAGTTGGAAGATGTTGGCTAAGGCCAGCGGGCAGACCTCCTGCAGTGTTTCAAGCACAGGAGAAGACTTGGCACTCTGCATTCTACCAAGATTGCCATGCAGACATTTTCTCTGTCCTTGGTTGTATGACTTGTGTTTATTTATTAATTTTTTTAGCTCATTTCTGCTCTTTTTTCTCAGAGTTTGCATTTCATTTCTGTTCCTTTCATCTTCTTGCCCATTTTTGTCTGCCTGTCCTCATCATGAAACGGTATGGACAACTCGAAAGTCGATCATGAGATCACAAAGGGGACACCGAATCAGAAAAGGTAAAACTTGTTAATGTGAATGATACACACTGTCATACACACACACACACACACACACACACACACACACACACACACACACACACACACACACACACACACACAACACACACACACACACACACACACACACACACACACACAAAACGCACACACACACAAAACACACACAAACACAAAACACACACAAACACAAAACACACACAAACACAAAAACACACAAACACAAAACACACAAACACACAAACACAAAACACACAACACAAACACACACACACACACACACACACACACACACACACACACACACACACACACAAAACAATTAAAAAAAAAAAAATTAATTTAAACCGAAACAATGCATTGTAAGGGTTATGATTTTATGAACTACCAACTAGGAGTCCAATGTGTTAGCTACTGCTCCATCTCAGCTGGTCAAATCTTAGTATTTGTAAATAAATAAAAAAAAGTTCTTCTAATGTCAGATTTTTCCTCTATTCTAAAGTTTGTGATTTTTATCTATTCAGCCAGATACCTTATAAGCTGGAACAGTTCCTGTGAAATTCAGAATCAAGTGGGACTACTGTACCAGGCCATCAACTCGCCATCCAATGTTGTCTGCCACGCACAGGTTAGACTATTGAGCCACTCCAGAGGTGGTTCCCAGTACGACTGAAGTAGAAAGAAGACACAACCATCGTCTCCCAAGACAGGAGCTTGACCGAAAGGAGCCGATTTCATCACATCATCACTTCATTTGGTCCATGTGTGTACTAGTATATTTTGACAAAATCTAGTTAGAAAATTGCTGTCATCATTTGTAATTGTAATCAAAAATTTTTTTTTGTCTTCTTAAACTCACTGTGCCCCTGATTGCTCATAAAAAAGTGTAAAATGTTATGGTTAAAAACATAATTTTTGTTATATGGCTGGGAAATTAGAGGTTATGAAAATATTGCTATTTTGAAGAAATTGCAACTCAAGTTTTTGAAACAACCTCTTCAGACTTTAAAGGAACACAGTGACTAATCTGACAATATATGGTAAACTGAAATATACTCTTAGTGTTAAGATTGGCGCACGGTTAATCAGACTTTGGTCTGATCTTATTACCCACACGTACATTAGTAAGTTGCCATATAGCAGCATGAATTCATTATTTAGATTCAGTAGTATTCATTATTCATTACTGATTGAATAGGACAAGTGAACGGCATTCAATGTGAAAATTGTCTTTGTAAACAATGTAAAATGAAAACGATAGGCAATAATTTCACTTTATAATGGAATGTCAGTTTAATGAGCTTTGGAAGATATTCTACCCGATGAAAAATTTGTATCCAAGATCCATGTACACATTTTGTAATTTGTTCTCCTCTGACAGAAACTTACAAAACTGAGCAAATTTATAGCCAAGAGTAAAGTTGCTCCCTCCTCTCCATGCATTCCTCAGCTAGAGCTCCAAGGTTCACCAATGGTGATTTTTGTGTATGCAACCAAATGTAATGGATGACGATAAGTTTATAAAATTTAATTTACAGTAACTGTCCTACTGGTGACTGGCAAATACTTTCTGCAACTGATACTAGTACATGCGACTCAGAATCATACAGAACACTTTGGATATTTCCCTATTTTTTTCTTAGATCTATCCCTTTGCTTTTATACGAGGCAATGAGCACAGGGCAATCGAACAATATGTGGACGCTCCACCACATAATGAGACGGAGTGCACTGAGGTCAATTTTTGAGTTATTGACATGTTATTAATGTGCAATAAAGTGGCTATCAAATACAAAAAACAGATTGAAAATCGGACAATTCTTTGCAACATTATTACAAATTGAAATGATAGACTCCAGGATGGGACAAAATGAGAAACGGGCAAGTTTATTTTAGTAACAGGTTGTCAGAATGAGTGCTTTGGTATTTTCAAAACACATTTAAAAGCAAAAGGAACAAAAATTATGCCTTGATATTTCATTATAAGGTAAATAAACAGATCTAGTTTAATAATCAATCAAAATCTCAAAATTGACAACTTGACCCCCACCTGCCTTTAAAGGCTCCTAGCGCAAAATTGGGTAATGTGCTAAGCGACTCATTTCGTGGTGGAGCGTCACATATATGATGGACCGATATAATAACAGAACAAATGCAGGAAACATTTGTTTGAATATTTAGTTTTTCAAGCATTTAGATGTAGTTTATGAATTATAATTTCTATATTTCGTGGGCAACACAGATTTAAGTGAAGTCTAAACTTTAAATACATAGTTTGCAAGAATTGAAATAATTTCAAATAAAGATAAATGTAGACCTATACTATTTATCATTATGTCGCTTGTACATTCTGAAGCACCGCGTTTTGCCAGAGAATCTGCCAACTCGTTCCAGTAAAGACCACAATGTGATGGCACCCAACAAAAATTTATCCCAATACCTTTAGAAACGAGAATGCACAAGAAACTTGATTTTTAAAATATTTCTCATTTTAGAGTCCCAATGTTTCAGAGCAAGTAAAACTGATTTGGAATCAACACTAAAAAGCAACATTGTTAATTGCAAGAGAAATATTTGAAAGATAATTTAGTTGCATAAAAGTTGCAAGCAATTCAGATGTGAATATTGTAAAACTTTTTCCAATACAAAGTCTTTTTACTTTTATGTCGGGTATAATGAATGCAGCCCCACATATGCCCAATTCTAAGACAAATCCATCCGTGTATACTTTAAGTGGTTTAAATACTGACAGCTTATATGATTTTGAACCTCAGTTGTGAGTAGGTTTTGATTAGTGTCCTTTTTTGTTTCTGTGTAATTAATATAATTTGCATACTTATGCTCCCATGGTGGAATCTGGGGAACTACTGGTAAAACTGGGACGTTTGATATATCGATATTATTTTCCTTCATAAGGTCTTCGGTATTTCTTATGGGCAAGTGAGTGTTATATCAACAAAATATTAGTGTAGTATTTGTGTTGTGTGTGTGTGTGTGCGCACATGTGTGTGTGTGTGTGTGTGTGTGTGTGTGCGTGTGTGTGTGTGTGCATGGGGGAGGGGGGGGGGTTGCACATGTGTGTGTGTGTGGGGTGTGTAGATAGTAGTGGGGTGGAGACATTGGGTTGGAAGGAGAGACGAGGAAGCAAAACATATTTAGGCATTGTACAGGCGCACATTTAGAGCAGTGGGGATGGCAAAAAAAAGTAATAGATTTTTTTTTCTGACATAGTTTATTTTTGTAGTTTATTTTGGAAGGGAAAGGGGTATTTGGGAATTGTACAGATGCACGTTTAGAGCTGTGGAGACTGCAAAAATAGAGGGCAGGCTGATAATATTTTTCAGACAGTTTATTTTGGAAGCGAAAGGGGTGTTTAGGAATTGTACAGATACGCGTTTAGAGCTGTGGAGACTGGAAAAAAAAAAGAGGGCTTTTTTCAGTTTATTTTGGAAGGGAAAGGGATGTTAAGGAATTATACAGATGCACATTTAAAAAAGAGGCTGGCTGATAAAAAAAAATTTCTGATGTGGTTTATTTTGGGCTTTTTTTTAATTAAAAAAAAAAAATAAACGCAGTTTGTTAAAAAAAATCTTAGGTCTGAAGTCATTTTGATAGGGAGAACTGTAAATTTGTGGACGCTGAAATTCAGTACATAGTCTCAGCTGTTGATAGGAGTGGTGGCTGTGATCAGAAGCTCTGTACCATCACAAGCTACATATGGCCCTCATGGTCAGATCATTGGGGCTGTAAACATGAAATGAAATAATTTACCATTGTCTATGGCTACATACCATTTTGTCTTATGTGCTATTGTGTCCACATGTATTCTAATATTCAGACCGACCAGCTGACAGACAACCCTTTTTAACCCGTTTTTTATAGTAACCCTAACACTAACCTCAACTCTAACCAACCCTGGCCCCACATGTGGACACAAAAGGCAAGTGGATAATGTGGTGTGTAGTGAACAGTTGCTAAACTTTTTTTTTTTGGGGCTGAATTGAATTGTTTGAGAGTAAATGGACAAGCTGGCCTGTTTCTTTACACCATGCTGAAAAAAAATTTGGAGCGTTAAGAACAGTAATGATTGATTATAAACGCACAAAAATGAACATTTTAAAGTAATCGCAATCAAATCCCAATACTTTTTTTTTTCTCATTCCTGGGCTAAAGCTCCAAGGTTTACCAATGGTCATTTTTTTTTGGGGGGGGGAACCCTATTTGCTCACCATTAAAGGTGGTAGCATCCCAGCTTAGAGGATATTAGACAGAGATGTATCATAATCGAATACTTCTGTTAGGGTAGGTAGGAGAGAGGGGTGTTAGAATTTTCTGCTATACATGATGGGCAAAGATGTGCAAGACCTGAGCCGCTGAGGATGGAATGAATTTCATGTTTTTGAGATGGAGTATTTTTATTTGTATTGTATGGGGATAGGGGGCAGGTGGTCGAGCTCGCTTGATTAGTTTCAGGGAGAGGGGGAGGGCGGGAAGCATTTTTTGGGGGGAAAAAATCAAAGAACAAAAGTAGAGGCTGCTGGTTTTAGAGTGCATGTTTGAATCATCATTTGAAAGGGGTATGTTTTTGGAAAATTTATTGGAAACGAAGTTGGGGTGGGGGGGAGGGAGTTGGTTATAGAAGGCATAATGATCATAGGGTAAGGTACTGGTAAGATGGTGGGGGCGCATGATGGAAAAGGAGCGTTATTAAAGATGAGGGTAGAAAGTATGCTTGGAGCAAGCTGGCAGAGTGTGCGTGTGTTGTCTGTGTGTGTGGTCTGTGTTGTGTGTTGTGGTGTCTGTGTGTGTGTTGTGTTGTGTGTTGTGTGATCTGTGTTTGTGTTTTGTGTCTGTGTGTGTCGTGTGTGTGTGTGCTGTGAAGTATTTGTGCTGTAGGCAAGCAGCGAATGGTATACCACGTGCATTTGTCATTGCCAGTGTATCTGTATTGTGCAACCAGCACAAAAATTGCATATCTCTGTGTGTGTTTTTAATAATTTAAGGTTTGAAGTGGAAAATAGCTCTTCCTGAAATAACAGTATGAATTGAGTTCTGTGTGTGTGTGTGGTTGAATTTTTTTTTGATTGCTGCTTTGCAGCTGTAACCAATACTGACTTAGGAAATATTGCCATTAATTTGAAGGGAGGAAGTATTGGATAGTTCCATAGAAAAAAAATTGCAGAATCTAATTTTTTTTTAATGAATTTGCTGTGTTTCCTCATGTTTTTACATCTTGCATTAGAGAAAGCCTTTTTCCCTTATTTAAAAAAAAAAATTTTTTTTAACCAAATCTTGTATAGAAAATTTTTGCCTTTTACTCTATACAGTGTATAAGATTGCAGACATCTTGTTTTGGTGTGTCTGTCGCCTCATTTCCTCCTTGCCCGTTGCTTTGCCATAGGTCAGGGTCATGACCCTGGTCATATCACCCCAGTCCATTGATAAACCACCCCATCTGCATCTCTCCCAGCAGTATTTGATTTCCACTGTCAGATGAATGTGCTCAGATCACGCGATTTTTGTGTTTTTTTTTGTTAAATCGAAAAGAGAAAAGGTGGGGCTGAAGAGGTTGGAGGCCCGCAATTTAAAAGAATAAGAAAAACAAAACAAAAAATACCCAAAGAATAAGATCAGATTTTTTTTTTTAATGTAAATACTTGGGAAATGGGTTAGATGCTCCACACAAAAATCTGGTTGTATTGGCAAGACTAAAGTGAAAGATTGGTATTGACCAGTGCTCATTGCAGCATGATTTTTATCAGCTTTCTGGCATTTGTCCAGCATTTATACTGTCTGTTATATCAGTTTGTTGCTCTTTTGTGCAAGTGTAGAACTTTAACTTCGAATAATTATGTGCATTCTAAAATTCCAGTGTAGTAAATGTTGAGGAATAATGTAATCCAGCAGATGACTGGGATAATACAGTGTGGTACAGGTTGGGGCAGGGTTTTTTTGTTCAGCCTTTCTTCTTGATTTGACATTTTAGTTCTCATGAAACCTTGGTTGTGTAAAGTAAAAATATGGTTTAGCATGTGTGGTTTTATCTCGGTGGTGGTTCAAAAGTGTTTACAAGCAGTTTTACAAAAAACTTAGTTGTATTAATGGTATTTTGCTTTTGTTCAAGTTGAAGACAAAGGTTCATTTTAGCTAAGGAATATGGTGAACAGTCGTCTTGCATTTAATCAAAGTGCTTGTCTTTACCATTTTTCTTATGCTCACATCTTTGACATTTTGTATCAAAACATTTAGCATAGTTTTCTTGGATTTGATTACCAAAAGCTGGTGTTTTTATCCTTGGCCTTTTTGATGTAGGCCTACTCAATTTAAAGGGCTGAGGCAAAGTTAGGACTTTATTGCTAATGCCCTTTTTTTTTTTTTTAATTTGTAGATGTAGAATTTGTGTATTGCTAACTGCTGTGTTACCCACTGTACCTATAGATCATTATCACAACATACCATGCCTGAAGGTTATTTGTAGTGATTAAGTTTGTAGTGACTTTATGGTTTTTGTCATGAAGCATTGGCTGGTTTGGGGCTGATCTTTCCCCAGCTATAAGGGACATGTGTTCCACTGTTGGGTAAAGTTGCTCAACTTCATGTTTTTTGTTTTTCTTGGTTTGCATTAAACGGCATGCATGGGGTAATACTGCTAAGTGTGACCTGAAAAAACTTCCTCTTTAGTTTCTTCCACACACATTGCCCTCTCGCTCCACCCTGCCTTTGTTTTTTATGGCTTTCGTGGTTGGTAGGGCCTATAAACAAATTGATTATAATTTACATAAGTTATTGAATTTACATGTTCAGGGGTTTTTTTGGGTTTTTAATGAATTACATGATGCTATTAAATTTACATGTTCAATTTTTTTTTCTTTTAACCCTCTTGCATTCAGTGTCTCTGAACACAAACTGCCCCAAGATTTGCATTCCATCACGAAATCGGGTCAGGCACACATGCTGTCTGGCCTTTTCCTTTAAGTACATACCAGCAGCTATAATTACTTCCAGACACTCTACAGGGTTTCTATTCTGGCCTGATAGAGCTTTGACATGTGTCAATTGTATGTACAGAGTGAGGAATCTGTGTGAATCATGGCAATCCGGATTGGGACTTAGGGGGGTAATTGTTCAATCCGGCAAATCCCACATGGGGACTAAGAGGGTTAATGAATTACATGATGCTATTGAATTTAAGTGTTCACTTTTTTTTCAATGAATTACATTATGCTATCAAATTTACATGTTCAGTCTTTTTTATGAATTACATGATGCTATTGAATTTACATATTCAGTCTTTTTTTTTTTCTTTTTTTTTTTTTAAATGAATTGCACAATGCTATTGGATTTACATATTCAGTCTTTTTTTCTTTTCATGAATTACATGATGCTTTTGAATTTGCATATGTCTTTTTTTCTTTTTGTTATACGATACTATTGAATTTACGTGTTCAGTTTTGGGTTTGTTTGTTTTTTTTTAAATGAATTACATTATGCAGTCAATTATGTTCTATGCATGATTCAGTCTTTTTTTTTTGTTTTTTAGTGAATTACGATGCTATTGAATTTACATTTGTCTTTTTTTTTGTTTTTTTTATGAATTACTTGAATGCCATTGAATTTACATGTTTGTTTTTTTTTTAATGAATTACATAATGCTATTATTGAATTTACATAATTCAGTCTTTTCTTTATTGTAATGAATATGATATTGAATTTACATATTTTTCTTTTTTTTAAAGAATTACATAATGCTATCAAATTTACATGTTCAGTCTTTTTTTTTTTTAAATCACATGATGCTATGGAATTTACATGTTCAGGTGTTGTTGTTTTTTTAATGGATCACAGAATGCTATCAAATTTACATGTTAAGTCTTTTTTTTTTTTAAACGAATCACACAATGATGCTGAATTTACATGTTCAGTTTTCTTTTTTTTTTTTGAATTGCACAATGCTATTGATTTTACATGTTAAGTTTTGTTGGGGTTTTGTTTGGATGAATTACATGATGCTTGAAATTTACTTGTTCAGTCTTTTTTTTTCAATGAATTACATGAAGCTATTGAATTTACATATTGTCTTTTTTAATGAATGCACAGCGAATGCTATCAAATTTACATGTCCAGTCTTTTTTTTAACAAAGCACACAATGATGTTGAAATTACTTGCTCAGTTTTCTTTTTCTTTTTTTTTCTTCTTTTTTTAATGAATTACACAATGCTGTTGAATGTACATATTCAGTCTCTTTTTTTTAATGAATCGCACAGTGCTATTGAATTTATATGTTAACTTTTGTTGGTTTGGGGTTTTTTTTTGATGAATTACATGATGCTATTAAATTTACATGTTCAGTCTTTTTTTTTCTAATGAATTACATGAAGCTGTTGAGTTTACATATTCAGTCTTTTTTACATTAATCATACAATGCTGTTGAAATGCTTCTGATTTTACATATTCAGTCTTTTTAAATGAATCACACAATGCTATCAAATTTACATGTTCAGTCTTTTTTTTTTTTAACGAATCTCACAATGATGCTGATTTACATGTTAAGTTTTCTTTTTCCTTTTTTTTTTTTAAAATGAATTACACAATACTATTGAATTTACATAGTCTTTTGTTTTTATGAATAAACACAATGGTATTGAATTGTACATGTTAAGTTTTGTTTTGGGGGGGGGGGGGGTTGGATGAATTACATGATGCTATTGATTTTACATATTCAGTCTTTTTTTATGAATTACACAAAGCTATTGAATTTACATGTTAGTTTTTGTTTTAATACGCACAGTGCTATCAAATTTACATTTTCAGTCTTTTTTTATGAATTATATGATGCTATTGAATTTACATACTGTCTTTTTTAAAAAAATGAATTATGCAATGCTTTGAATTTACATAGATTTTTTTTTTGTTTTTTAATGAATTCCGTGATGCTATTGAATTTACATGCTCAGCCGTTGTTGTTTTTCTTTTTCAATTACACAATGCTATTGAATTTTCGTGTTCAATTTTTTTTTTTTTTTTTTTTTAATGAATTACATTATGCTGTCAAATTTACATGTTAAGTCTTTTTTTTTTTTTAACAAATTCGCAATGCTATCAAATTTACATACTGTCTTTTTTATGAATTGCATAATGCTATTAAATTTACTTATACCTTTTTTTTTTTTTTAATGAAGTACACAATGCTATCAAATTTACATATTCAGTCTTTTTTTTATGCTATTGTCAGTGTTTTTTTTTTTTAATTACAATATGCTTTTGAATTTACGTGTTCAGTTGGGTTTTTGGTTTTGTTTTTTAATGAATTACCTTATGCTGTCAGTTTACTCCTTTTTTTTTTAATGAATTACATGCTATCAGATTTACATTTTGTCTTTTTTTCTTTTTTTTAGCGAATCACAGTGCTATTGAATTTTCATATTCAGTCTTTTTTTTTTTCTTTAATGAATTACACAATACTACTGAATTTACTTGTTCAGTTCTTTGTTTTTTTTAATGTATATTATGTTATTGAATTTTTAAAAAATGAATTGCATGATGCTATCGAATTTACATGCTTTTTTTTTTTTTTTAAGGAATTACACAATGCTATTGAATTTACATATTCAATTTTTTTATATTTTTTTTTTAAAGGAATTACACAATGCTATTGAATTTACATATTCAGTCTTTTTCTTTTTTGATGAATTACATGATGCTATCAAACTTACGTGCTCAGTCTTTTTTTCTTCTTTTAAAAATTTGTTTATAAAAAATTACATGATGCTATCGAATCACATGATGCTATCAAATTGGAAAAAAAAAAAGAATTACCTGATGCCATTGGAATTACAAATTGAGTCTTTTTTTTAAATTACACAATGCTATTGAATTTATATGTTAGTCGTCTTTATTTTAAATCTGACAATGCTATTGAATTTACATGGTTTTTTTTAAAGGAATCACACAATGCTATCAAATTACATTTTCAGTCTTTTTTTTTTTTTTTAATGAATTACACAATGCTATTGAATTTACATGTTAGTCTTCTTCTTTTTAAATCTGACAATGCTGTTGAATTTACTTTTTTTTTTTTTTAAAGGAATCACACAATGCTATCAAATTTACATTTTCTGTCTTTTTTTTTTTTTTTTTTAATGAATTACACAATGCTATTGAGTTTACATGTTCAGTCTTTTTTTCTTCTTTGAATGAATTCCATGATGCTATTGAATTTACATGTTCAGTTGTTTTTTTTTTAAAAAATTATTACACGATTATATCGAATTTAGGTGTTAAGTTTTTTTGCTTCTTTTTTTAAGTCACTCTGGACGGCCAGTTGTCTCCCTTGGACTGCCCATTTGTAATGGTTCGTAAAAAATCTTTAAAAAATATTAAAAACACATAGAAAGAAAATGAAATTTTCTGAACTTATGAATATATGCTGGGCTAGCACATATTAAAAGATTGAAGCTCTCACTTTAATATTTAAGCTTTGACAAGCATGAAGAAAAAACTCCAAATTTTGTACTCCGTGTCACTACTCTGTATCCCTACTCTCTGCAACGGCAGAGTTCGGAACACATGGACCAGGAATCACCCCACAACACTGCATTCCATCTTGGATAGGCTCACGAAGCTATGTTAAGCTGCTGCACTAGTTTTAGTATCATGCGGATGCGACATGAAAAATCTGCGAAGAAGAGCAAATCCGCTATAGCGACGGCCGTCCAGAACTGTTGCTTTACACAGATCTGCTATAGCGGATGGCCGTCCTCTGAGAGTTAAATTACATTATGCTGTCATTAATATGTGCAGTCTTAATGCTATCAAATTTACATATTCAGTCTTTTTTTATGAAGTACATGCTATTTACATATTCAGTCTTTTTTTTTTTTTTAATGAATCGCGCAATGCTTTCAAATGTACATATTCAGTCTTTTTATGAATTGCATGATGCTATTGAATTTACATATTCAATCTTTTTTCTTCTTTTTTTTAATGAATTACAATGCTATTGAATTTACATTTTCAGTCTTTTTTCTTTTACATGATGCTATTGAATTTACATGTCCAGTCTTTTTTTTTTTTTTTTAATTACACGATGGTATTGAATTTACATGATCAGCTTTTTGGGTTTTTTGTTGTTTTTTTAATGAATTACATTATGCTGTCAAATTTACATGTTCAGTCTTTTTTTTAAATGGATTACATGATGCTATCAAATTTACATGTTGAGTTTTTTGTTGTTTTTTAACGAATAACACAATGCTACTGAATATGCATTTTCAGTTTTTTGTGTGTTTTTTTTAACTCGCTCAGAATGACCGATTTTCTCCCTTGCTTTTCCCCACAGACGGCCCATTTGTAGTTAGTAGAAAAAAAATTTTTTAAATACAAAACACATAGTAAGAAAATGAATTTTTCCGAAAATTATGAATAACATGCTGGGTTAGTACATAGCAAAAGATTGAAGCTCTCACATGAAAATTTTAGCTTTGACTAGCATGAAGAAAATACTTGGAATGTTGTACTCCATGTTGCTACTATGTGTCGGCTACTCTCTGCAACCGTGAACAAAGAGTTTGGAACACACGCAATCACCTGACAGTTCTCTGCATTCAACCTTGGATAGTCTCATGAAGCTATGTTAAGCTGCACTAGTCATAGTATCATGCGGCCGCCGTGTAAAATATCTGGAAATAGCAAATCCGTTATAAAATAGAGGACAGACGTCCAAAACCGTTGCTTTAAACTAATCCGTTAGTATAGTGGATGGTCATCCTCTGAGAGTTTTGAATGAATAACACAGTGCTATTGAAATTTATATGTCCAGTCTTCTTTTTAATGAATCAAGCAATACTATTCAATTTACATATTCAGTTTTTGTTTGTTGTTTTTTGTTTTTTTAATTAGCTCAGTGATATTGAATTTGACATGTTCGGTCTTTTTTTTTTTTTTTTAATGAATTACAAAATACTGTTGAGCTTACATGCTCAGTCTTTTTTTTATAAATATATTACATGATGCTATTGAATTTACATATTCAGTCTTTCTTTCTTTTTAAAAAAAAAAAGAATTACATGATGCTATCAGATTTACATGTTCAATCTTTTTTTTTTTTTTTAATGAATCACACAAAGCTATTGAATTTACAGTCTTTTTATAATGAATGACACAAGTACTATTGAATTTGTTCAGTCTTTTTTCTTTTTTTTTTAAGTGAATCACAATTGCTATTGAATTTACATGTTCAGTCTTTTTTTCTTTTTCTTTTAAAAAAAATAAATTACATGATTCTATTGAATCACATGATGCTATTGATTTGAAAAAAAAACACCCTGATGCTATTGGATTTACAAATTGAATCTTTTTTTTAAATTACACAATGCTATTGAATTTACATGTTAGTCTTTTTTAATCTCACATTGCTATTGAATTTACATGTTTGGTTGCTTTTTTTAAAAGAATCGCACAATGCTATCAATATTTACATTTTCAGTCTTTTTTTTTAATGAATACACAATGCTATTGAGTTTACATTTTCAGTCTTTTTTTTTCTTCTTGTAATGAATTACATTATGCTATTGAATTTACATGCTCAGTCTTTTTTTTTTTTTTTTTTTATTACATGATGCTATTGAATTTACATGTTCAGTTTTTTGCTTTTTTTTTTTTTTAAACTCACTGGGGATGGCCAGTTCTCTCCCTTGCTTTTCCCAATGGACTGCCCATTTGTAATGGTTCATAAAAAAAATCATTAAAAAATAAAACACATAGAAAGAAAATCGAAATTTCTGAACCTATGAATATATGCTGGGCTAGCACATATCAAAAGATTGAAGCTCTCACTTTAATATTTAAGCTTTGACAAGCATGAAGAAAAACTCCAAATTTTGTGCTCCGTGTCACTACTCTGTGTCCCATACTCTCTGCAACGGCAGAGTTTGGAACACACAGAATCACCCAACAACCCTCTGCATTCCACCTTGGATAGGCTCACGAAGCTATGTTAAGCTGCTGTACTTGTCATAGTATCATGCAGAGCGACATGAAAAATCTGCGAAACAGTAAATCCGCTATAGCGACGGCCGTCCAGAACGTTGCTTTACACAGATCTGCTATTGCAGACGGCCGTCCTCTGAGAGTTAAAGAATTACATTATGCTGTCATTTACATGTTCAGTCTTTTTTTCTTTTTTTTTTTAATGAATCACACAATGCTATCATATTTACATATTCAGTCTTTTTTTTATGAAGTACATTCTATTGAATTTACATATTGTCTTTTTCCTTTTTTTAATGAATCACACAAAGCTATCAATTACATATTCAGTCTTTTTTATGAGTTACATGCTTTGAATTTACATATTCAATCTTTTCTTCTTCTTTTTTAATGAATTACAATGCTATTTAATTTACATATTTAGTCTTTTTTCTTTTACATGGGTGCTTTTGAATTTAAGTGTTCACTCTTTTTTTTTTTTTTTAATGAACGATGGTATTGAATTACATGATCAGTTTTTGGTTTTTTTTTTTTTTTTAATGAATCACATGATGCTGTCAAATTTACATGTTCAGTCTTTTTTTTATGAATTACATTATCTGTCAAATTTACATGTTCAGTATTTTTTTTTTAATGAATTACATTATGCTATCAAATTTACATGTTCAGTTTTTTTTTTGTTTTCTTTAACGAAAACACAAGTATGAATGACAATCATGTTTACTACTCAATACCATCTTGTTAAACCCCTTTTAATTAAAAAAAGAAAAATTAATAAAAACTAGTAAAAAATGAATTTTTCCAATGTGTAATACATCTTAAAAGTAAAAGAACCTCCATAGAAAAACTGACTAATGAAAAAATTAGAATTATTACTATTGTCGGCTATTCATGAACCGGAACAAAGATAACACACAATAGACACGTCTGATTCCTTGAAAGACTCACGGGCATGACCACTGTCATATACATGCGTGATTAAATTCTAAAAGCAACCGTTTTAGGACAGCCTGTCCCGCTCAAAACAAGTTGCCTAATTGCAGATACATTGGACACAGAGAGTCAATGATACAATGCTATTCTTATATTCCTGTCTTTCAATTGAATCAACCAATCTAATTCTTTTATTCCAAGTTTTGTTGGGTTCTTTGGAGAATTATACAAGTATGAATTAATTATCTTATGTATTTTTTTTTTTAATGCAATTACAAATGCTAAATTGAATTTAAGCTCATCTTTTTGTCTATTTATAACCCAGATCATTGATTACATGCAAGTTTTTGAAATTATTTTTTGTACATGATGCTATTTTAATTTACAAGTTTTTTGTTTTTTTACATGAATCACAATGCCATGTGGAAACAGTGAGAATCTTTCTATTTTATTGTTAAATGAATCCCCCACAATCATGAACCTTCACCCCGCCTTAATGAATATGATACATTGAATTAAGTCATTTGTGTTATTTTGTTTTTAATAAATAATGATAAGAACTTTACATTGTTATTTTTTAGAATACAAATGATTGAATTCATGTAAATTCAATGAAAAAAATTAATGTAATTTACAGCATAATTGGTTAATTTTATAAATGATAACATGTGTAATTTTAACACATCATGTTGTTTTTTTAACGAATTCATAATGCTTTGAATGTAAGAATAATTCATTTTGGGGGGGGGGGGTTACTCGCTGAGGATGGCCAATTTTCTCCCTTGCTTTTCCCCACAGATGGCCCATTTGTAACTTAGTAAAAAAAAAAAAAAATTTAAATACAAAACACATAGTAAGAAAATGAATTTTCCCAAACTTATGAATAATGTGCTGGGTTAGTACATGGCAAAAGATTGGAGCTCTCACATTAATATTTTAGCTTTGACTAGCATGAAGAAAATACTTAGAATTTTCTACTACTTGTCAGCTACTCTCTGCAACCGTGAACAAAGAGTTTGGAACACACAGAATTACCCGACAACGCTCTGCATTCAACCTTGGATAGGCTCACGGGGCTATGTTAAGCTGCACTAGTCATGCTATCATGCCGCTGTGTCAAATATCTGCAAATAGCAACTCTGTTGTAGCGGACAGCCGTCCAAAACGGTTGCTTTAAACTAATCCGCTAGTATAGCAGATGGTCATCCTCTGAGTTTTAATGAATCACACAGTGCTATTGAGTTTATATTTCCGGTCTTTTTAATGAATCATACAATACTATTCAATTTTTATATTCAGTTTTTGTTGGGGTGTTTTCTTTTGGATGAATTACACAATGCTATTGAATTAACGTGTTTAGTCTTCTTTTTTTTTAATGAATTACATGGTGCTATTGAATTTACATGTTCAGTCTTTTTTTTTTTTTTTAATGAATTACATGATGCTATTGAATTTACATGCTCAGTCTTTTTTTTATAAAATGAATCACATGATGCTATTGAATTTACATGTTCGGTCTTTTTTTATTTTTTTAAAAAAATGAATCCCACAATGCTATTGAATTTACATGTTCAGTCTTATTTTATGAATTACACGATGCTATTGAATTTATATGTTCAGTCTTTTTTTCCTTTTTTTTTTTTAATGAATTACATGATGCTATTGAATTTACATATTGTCTTTTTTTTTAAAAAATGAATTACACAATGCTATTGAATTTACATGTTCAGTCTTTTTTTTTAATGAATTACACAGTGCTATTGAATTTACATGTTAAGTTGTTGTTTTTTAATGAATTACATGATGCTATTGAATTACATGTTCTATCTTTTTTTTAATGAATTGCATAATGCTATTGAATGTTAAGAGATGAATCACATGAAGCTATTGAATTAACATGTTCAGTCTTTTTTTATATTTTAAATGAATGACACGATGCTATTGAGTTTACTTGTTAGTCTTTTTCTTTTTTTTTAATGAATTACATGATGCCATCAAATTTACATATTCAGTCTTTTAAAAAAAAATTTAAATGAACTACATGATGCTATCAAATTTACATGTCCAGTCTTTTTTTTTTTAATGAATTACACGATGCTATTGAATTTACATATTGAGTCCTTTTTTTTTTTTAATGAATCACACAATGCTATTGAATTTACATGTTCAGTCTTTTTTTTTTTTTTTTTTTTTAAACTGAATCACAATGCTATTGAATTTACATAATCAGTCTTTTTTATTTTTAATTACACAATGCTATTGAATTTACATGTTCGGTCTTTTTTTTCTTTTTTTTAATGAATTACATGATGCTATTGAATATTTACATATTCAGTCTTTTTTTTAATGAATTACACAATGCTATTGAATTTACATGTCAAGTTTTTTTTAATGAATTACATGATGCTATTGAATTACATGTTCTATCTTTTTTTTTTAATGAATTGCATAATGCTGTTGAATGTTAAGAGATGAATCACATTAACCTTCCCCATACGCTCTGGGTGTGTGTACACCCAGACCCCTATATTTTGCTCTGTAACTCAAAAACTATCAAACCTACAGCCTTGAAATTTCATGACTTTGTCAATAAACATCTGATCTACACTTACACAAAAAATGGTTTGTTTGTGTTAATTACAAATGCGCTTAATTAGCATTTAAACTCCGAGTACGTCCTGGGTATGCACACACCCATACGCTGAAAGAAGGGTTACTCATTACATCAGAATGACATCACTACCTTGTGGCCTCCCTACCTCGTGGTTGCTAGGACACCTGTCCTTGTACTGAGAATTTTTGCTCGCTGCTAAGCTGTGGTGGTAGGCCCTACATGATAGTACTTTTGAGAGTTTGAGGCAAATTGTGTGTGTGTGTGTGTGTGTGCGCGTGTGTGCGCGCGCGCATGCGTGTGTGTGCAAATTTGTGTGTGTGTGTGTGTGCGCGCGCGCGTGCGCATGCGTGCGTGGGTGCGCGAACGTGGGCACATGTATGTCTGACTGCATGCGTGCCTGTGTGCATGCATGCATGCATGCGTGCATACATGTGTCCAAGTCAAAGTCGGTCAAAGTCTATTTTTTATTTCTGGATGATTCATTGAATAAGCTTTGAGTTTCTTTTTTGAAGTGGATGGCATGTGTGTGTGTGCATGTGCGTGAGTGTGTGCACATATCTTTGAATGTGTGTATGTATGCGTGTGCATCTGTGCACATAATTATGATATTTTATTTTTATTTTTATTTTTTTATGAGGATAATGTAATAAGCACTTTTGGGTTTTTTATGTCCAGTCCCCGTGCGTACGTAGTTTTGTAAATCTTGTCATCTGTCCCCACAGCACATGATTGCCTACTCTTATGAAAAGCGGAACAGGATCGTATATGTGTGCAAGATGTTCTGATGCAATTATTGTTGTTGTTATTATTATTATTATTATTATTATTATTATTATTATTATTATTATTATCATTATTATTATTATTATTATTATTATTATTATTATTATTATTATTATTATTATTGTAACAATTATTATTATAACAATTATCAGCATCATTATTATTATTATTATTTATTATTATTATTACTATTATTATTATTATTACTATTATTATTATTATTATTGACTATCAACTCAGTGGTAAACCAACGGCCATAAGACTGCAAATCTATGCAGGTGCACAGTAAAGTAACAAGCCCTTTTTTTCTTTAGGCATAGCTCCAGTGCATACGGGCATATTTTGAGTGCATACCTTTTATGCACCTCAAGTACTAGGCCCTAGATCTTTTGTAGGAAGAGCACTCTCCCTTCTTACAAACCTTACACATAAAGGCAGACTCCCCTGTATGCAGATTAGGTTACTCAACATCCAGGATGTACAGTGGGCTCTTCAAGTCATGGGGTTGCTATGCAACCAGGATGTAGGGAAAGAGCTTAGTGATTCAAGCAAGGCAAGACAGAGGTTTAGTTCCTTTTCAGACAGCCTGGGTGTGTGTACACCCGGGAGATATGGGAGCGGGTTATGCCTTCACTAACGGTATGGGTGTCTGCACACCCAGGAGATATGGGAGCGGGTTATGCCTTCACTAACAGTATGGGTGTCTGCACACCCAGGAGATATGGGAGCGGGTTATGCCTTCAATAAAAGTATGGGTTGCTGTACACCCAGGAGGTACAGCGCGTCGAGGCCGAGGCGACGTACGGGGAAGGTTAAGCTATTGAATTAACATGTTCAGTCTTTTTTTTTTTTAAATGAATGACACGATGCTATTGAGTTTACATGTTCAGTTTTTTGTTTTTTTTAATGAAGTACATAATGCCATCAAACTTACATATATTCTTTTTTTTTTTTTTTTTAACATGAATTACATGATGCTATCAAATTTACATGTCCAGTCTTTTTTTTTTTTTAATGAATTACACGATGCTATTGAATTTACATATTGAGTCCTTTTTTTTTTAAATGAATCACACAATGCTATTGAATTTACATGTTCAGTCTTTTTTTTTTTTTTAACTGAACCACAATGCTATTGAATTTACATGTTCAGTCTTTTTTTTTTTTTTAATGAATAACACAATGCTATTGAATTTACATATTGTCCCCCTTTTTTTTTTAATGAATTACACAATGGTATTGAATTATTGTTCTATCTTTTTTAATGAATTACATAATGCTAGTGAATGTTAAGAGATGAATCACATGAAGCTATTGAATTTGCATGTTCAGTCTTTTTTTTTCTTTTCCCTTTTTTTTTTTTTTTTTTTTTAAATGAATTTCATGATGTTATTGAGTATACATGTTCAGTTTGGTTTTATTTGGGGGGGTTGCCATTTAATGTTTCAATATTTGCCAGTAACATAAGTATTTTTTTGCTTTTGGGTTGCAAGTGTTATCAGTCACTTCCTTACATTGTAAGTACACTTCATTTCAAAAGAGCTTTTTTCCCCTAAACTTTGTCAAGCTTGTTCTAGAAATTCAACTGGAAATGCATGAAAGTATGGATAAACTGTTACATTCCACTTTGATTACCAGTCATATGTGATCAAATCTAAGCTTGCCCATCTGTTTGAGTGGAGAAAATATTGTATGTTCCTTTACAGGATCAACCAAAAACGTGTTTATTGTAACCAGTATTGCTTCCATTTTTTGTGTATGAAATTAAATTTTTACCATAAAAAGTTTTAAAATGAAGTAGTGCGCACACACCAGTGGCACTTGACCACCCAACTGACTTTTGTTTTCTGAGAAAAATGCAAGTTCAGTAAAACTTGCAAGCTGATGTTTTGGGCTTATTGATTCAGGCTGTTTGTGCTTTCTGGCTGTAAAAACAGCAAGGCTGTATACTCCATCCCATTCCCTTCGTTTAGCCGCAAAACGCCCAGAACACCCAGATTCAAACCAGCCACTGTTGGCCGTCATTCTTTTCTCTTTATGTCCATCCCTCTGGAATGACCTCCCTCTCTCACTTCACCAAAAGCCTACATTTGATGCTTTCAAATCCTGCCTGAAAATGCAATTATTTCCTACCCCAAGACTTTCCCCTCATATATGCCCCTACTTTTCAACAGCTCTCTTCATCTCCACCGCCTCACCTAAGCATGTTTGCACACGCACATCTGTAAATCCTAATATTTGTAGAAAGCTGCATGTGTGTGAATGATTTGAATGCAAGCACTTTGAACGTTTGCTTTTACAAGATTAAGGACTGTGTTGATTCCTTTCTTCTTTTTTTTTTTTAAATCAATAGAGATTTTTTCATTTGTTTTAAAAGCTTATGAGAATGAACACATCAGTGTGGTATGAGATATTTTAGATAATGCATGGGAATTTTAAAAGTGAAACAAAAGTCGGTTGGTCAGTCATTGTGTCACTGCTGGTCAGAGTACTGGGAAAAACCTACCTCCCCCTTCAGCAGAGAGGCTGAAGTAGGGTTGGGTAGCCTGCTTGCAGCTGAAATAAGATAAATTGGAAAGGAAACTTAAGTGTATTATCAAAATGTGATGGTTTATATATATAATATAAAACAAAAACTTAACCAAGGCCTTTGAGTTCCATTCATGAATGACTGAAGATGTGGAGTTTGTGCACAAAATCTGATACATACCTTTCCTCTCTCTCTCTCTCTCTCCTCTCTCTCCTCTCCTCTCTCTCTCTCTCTCTCTCTCTCTCTCTCTCTCTCTCTCTCTCTCTCTCTCTCTCTTCTTCTTCTCTTCTTCTGTCTGTGTCTGTCTGTCTGTCTGTCTGTCTGTTCTGTCTGTCTGTCTGTCTGTCTCTCTCTCTCTTCTCTCTCTCTCTCTCTCTCCTCTCTCTCCATCTCTCTCTCTCTCTCTCTCTCTCTCTCTCTCTCTCTCTCCGTGATACTTGGCAAAGTTCGATAATTATGGTTCTAAATAGTGGGGTATGAACAAAAAATGAGTTCACAAGGTGTTTGTTCATTTACTTGGTCTCAAGAGGTTTCTAGTTGTTGACATGAGAACTCTTTTGATTTAGTTATGGAGAATGTAACCGGTTCTTACCTACATTAATTCTGCTGTTTGGTGTTTCCATTATTGGCTCAAATTATTGAAGATGAATTGTGAAAGACTTCAGCAAAATGTGTGTAACATGTTATTGGACTTAGTCTCAAAGGGTAAAATCAACTGGGTTTCAGACAAATACTCTGTTTAAGGTGGAGTTTGGATATGTATGGATGTTTCAAGGGTAGCAGAAAAAAATGTTTATACAAATGTTTCACCAAGGCTTTATTGACTGCAGATGGCAAAACCGGGAAAGTCAGATTTGATATATACAGAACATACAGTTCTACCCACGTTGTGAAGAAATATCTTTCCTTAATTTGGCTCGTTTGGTATTTCACAAACGAAGAAAAATGCATATGTTTTTGCACAGCTGATATCTTGTGCCCATTATGTAAAAAGAGGTGAAGATGAGGTTCATTTTGTTACCTGGTATGATCTCTGTGTCAAAAACTTATCCTGTAAAAATTCTATTTGCAACCAAACTTATTTTGTTTATGTATGTTGATGTCATCTAGAAATGAAATATTGTTCATAACTCAGCAATGTACTTATCTAAAGGTTTTAACCATGAGAAAAACTCTTCTTTTGTGGTTTTTTTTTTGGTTTTTTGTTCCTCAGCTAGAGCTCCAAGGTTCACAAATTGTGAGATTTTTGTGTATGCTAATGTTTGCCACCTCATTCTTGACTTCTTTATCTGTCATAGGGCAAGGGCCGGATGAAAAAAGTATGTAATGCTTACCTCTGTAACCCATAGGGCATGTAATATTTTTTTGTTGCTTTTGTATCCAGATCTATTCTCTCTCTCTCTCTCTCTCTCTCTCTCTCTCTCTCTCTCTCTCTCTCTCTCTCTCTCTCTCTCTCTCTCTCTCTCTCTCTCTCTCTCTCTCTCTCTCTCCACACCACAACACACAAAACACACACATTGTGCACACAATAACCTGTTCCACCTTCTGAAGAGTGGGCCATTGTGTGCCAGTGGGAACGATGACAAATTGACAAAAATGCATACACATGGGGATTAGTTTAAAAAAAAAAAAAAAAAAGAAGCATGTGAGTGCTTATTCCTTTATCCTGAAAAAAAAGAAAAAATATGTAAGTATGCACACAAGCACAGGATGAAAAAAAAAAAATCAATAATACAAAAAAACTCATCTAAAAATCCACATGAGTGTTTATTCCCTCATTCTCAAAAGTTAAAAAAATGAACAAAAATAAATAAAATACACAGTACACACAACACACACACACAACACACACACACACCACACACACACACACCCATGAGGATAATAAAAAAAGCGCTTGTTTACTTTTTTACATCCAGTCCCTGCCCTGATCAGGATAAGGTAAAGATAGAGGAAGAGAGATGATTTATTTATTCTTTTATACAAGGATAATGGAATAAGCATCATATGCTTTTTTTCATCCAGTCCCGTGTGTATGCAGTTGTGTAAATATTGTCATCTGTTCCCCCTAGCACACAATGGCCTACTCTTACGAAAAGTGGAACAGATTTAGTGTGAGAAGTTGTTTGGCAGATTCTGCTGTTCGCACACAGGGCCTCGGTTTACAGTCTCATCCGAAAGACTTTTGGGGAGAGTGGAGTCAGCACGATGTTAACTCCAGGAGAAAAAAAAAAGAGATAGCGACAAGGACAAAGAAATTTCAAGCATAGGCTAAAAATAGAATCTTTCTAAACTGGAAATACTACCTGTAGTATGTATGACAGATTTCCTTGTTTATGGGGTGATTTAAAATAGAATAATATGTAATACTATCAGATTATAATTATTTGATTTAATATGCTTAGTAAAAAATGTCCGCATGTCACAATCCGTTAATTATTAGTAAATGAACTTTGGCTTGGGTTGCACATGAGGGTATACAGATAAATATAAAAACCTGTGCACCCCCATCTCCCTCCTTTTGAATTCTAGGTTGGATTTTTCTTGAACACAAAAGTTGACCTTGAGTAAAAATCGATGTTTTTTTGTTTTGTTTTTTTTTTTATAGAATATCATAAAAGAGGCAAGACTAGGCTTAATCAAATCTGGACTAGCTTGAGGGGGGGTGGGGGTGGCGTAGAACAAACAAAAAAAAAACAGGGGTGTTCTGAAATCTCGATAATCATCGCCGCGACGTGGTTACCCTTAACATACAAACCCTCCCCACGACCTTCTGATGGCTCCGATTCCGTGATAAGGCCTAGCCTATGAGACTGGACGCGCTAGCCTAGGCCTGCCTACTTGCGCTATCGAGGCACTAAAAACCCTCCCCCAACCCCCACCCCACTTTTGAACTTGGAAAAATTTGGATCCGCCTTTAGGCTAGGCTAGGCCTGGTTCAAAGTGACTAGGCCTATCGCCTGCGCATGTCAGGAACGAAAAGCCTGTTAGGGGAATCCCCGTCGTTTTCCCAAACTTTCGGTTGCTACCTGTACTTCGACGGACGACGCAAAAGAGAACAGAGTCAGATTCTGTTCTCAAAATTTGGATCTTTTCTGCTGATTTGTTTGTTTGAATGCTTGTGGCTCTTTCATGGAAGCAGGAGATATCTGTAGTGGCAGCAATGGATCAGAAACACGGTAAGAATGCTAAGAGAGTGGCGGGCTGCCCCATCGCTCTCCGATTCTTTGGTCTTTCTGTTGCGCCATGTTGCCAGAGCGTTGCCCTCGTCCGACCTCACAGTTTTCGTTTACGTCTGCTGATCGTGCCTGTTTGTCGTGTCATCTAGACTGCTATCGTGAAACAGATGCAATCTGGAAGACATTTTTGTTTTATGCATCATGATATTTTAGATGAAATGGGAACATTTGATGATTTGGGGTATGGTGTTGTTTTTTTTTAATGAAAGAGGAAGTTGGTTTATTGCTATATTTAGAAGTTATCGCTGGTATGACGTCATATGTGTTATTCCCCTGCCCTCCTCTTCTGGAGTCAAGTTTAGTCAACTCTCTCTCTCTCTCTCTCTCTCTCTCTCTCTCTCTCTCTCTCTCTCTCTCTCTCTCTCTCTCTCTCTCTCTTGTCTGAATAAAAGAATGAAAAATATATTTATATGTCAGGTCTCTGTCTGCCTGCCTGCCTGCCTGTCTCTGTCTGTCTGTCTTGTCTGTCTTGTCTCTCTCTCTCTCTCTCTCTCTCTCTCTCTCTCTCTCTCTCTCTCTCTCTCTCTCTCTCTCTCTCTCTCTCTCTCTCTCTCACATGTAAACAAAAAGTGCAATTCGTCTTCTTCTTTGTGGAGAAGAAGAAGAAGAGGAATTGCACTTTTGTTTACATGTCGAGCTTACAAAGAAATTTGTCAAAAAGTTACTTTTTTGACAAACCCAACCAACAGGTCCACTAGTCGTGTACAAAAAGTGTTTACTTCAAATAATATGTCGAGATGATATCTTTAGCAATATATGTAACTCAGGCTCTAGAAAAACGCAAGCAGACTATGAACCAAATAGATTCTATAAGTAATAACTAAAAATAGTTGTTGATATTTGTCTGGATTTCGAGTTATTATTCATGTTTTATTAACCCCCTTTGACTGATGGGCTTGTAGCTTTTGTCAAATAAAATTCGTTCATTCGTTCATTCATTCTCTCTCTCACACACACACACACACACACACACACACACATGTACACACACACACACACACACACATGCACACATGCACACACACATACACACTCACAGTCACACACACACACACAACACACACACACACACACTGGCACAGACACACACACACAAAACACACACACACCACACACACACACACACACACACACACACACACACACACAAAACACAACACAACACAACACAACACAACACAACACACACACAAACACTCTTACTGTCTTAGCTTCCTTTTTCCTTTTTCCTTTTTCTTTTCTCTTCTCTCAGTGTTTCCCCATTTCCTTCTTCCTGTCCATTTTGATTACTGTTTTTCTTTTGTTACACTGTCTTAGTAACTTAGTCACATTCATGTACAGTACAATGTTTATATATATATATATATATATATATATATATATATATATATATACTATATATGGCCATAGGGTATCACTGTGTGCATGTGTACTTATGCGTTTCTCTCTCCCTCTGTATGTGTGTGTGGTGTGTGTGTGTGTGTGTGTGTGTGTGTGTGTGTGTGTGTGTGTGTGTGTGTGTGTGTGTGTGTGTGTGAGCCACTGTGTGTGTATGCCACTTTGTGTGTGTGTGTGTGTAGAGGGGGGTGGGGGTATGTGTGTTGATGTGGGTGTGTGTAGACATACTTGTGTGCATTTTATTTATTATCAGTAGTGTTTTATTGTATTGTACAACCACTTCAAGTTTACTAATACTTAATGTGTGGTATTGCAGTAGCAGTCAGTAGTATTTTGTATGAATACTATATAGTATACTGTGTAATACTAATAGTTACTGTAGTGATACCATTAATATTAATAATTAATATTATATATAGTAATTATAGCAAAACCAGTTGTGCAACTTTTTGTTGCTGTTTGCAGTCATTGATTTATACAAACTTTAAAGTATTTTAACTAAGAAAGAGAAAGAATCTGAGGAAGAATTGATAATTAGAATTTCTTGTTGTTTTGAAGGAATTTAAGAAAGAACTGATGTAATTTATATTGTTGTTTTTGTTGTTGGTGTTTTGTTATCGAATTGTTCTGTTGGTTTCATAGAATATTTAAATTATGCTTCATTACTGTGCAAATCAGCCAAATGTTTGAAAACACTACCCTTTTTTTGCAGGGGGTCTGATAAAATTTGACAGATGCTATAGCGAAGTGGTGTAAGACCATTTGACCTCAATCCCGAGGGTCCATGACATTGTATGATTCATTGATTGAATATCAGCATTGGTGTCTGGTGACATAACTGAACATTGATTAAGGGTGGTGATTTTTTTTACAATCCCCCTAAGTTATCTTCAATCAAATGCACACCATTCAGTCACCAGCGTCTTAATTCCTTTCATTGTATTACACATGCAGAAGACCAAATAATGCATGTTAAATATCCCATAATTCATGTCTGCATTTGGTGGGTTACAGAAACACAAAGTGTATACTGTTATTTAAAGGGTGGTGATTTTTTTTTTTTACAATCCCCCAGGTCATATTCAATCAAATGTACACACCATTCAGTGCCTTAATTCCTTTCATTATATTACACATGCTGAAGACTAAATATATAATGCATGTCAAATATCCCATAAATTAATTTAATGTTAGCATTTGGTGGGTTGCACTTGCAGAAACACATATATAGCCACCAATTAATCAGCAGGCAACCTGCATAATGAAAGGACTTAGTTTTAATTAATGAGCTGCTCTGAAGTTAGAATGTGTTGGCTGAGGCCAGTGAGGAGACCTCAGGACTGCAGATATAGATCTCGTATTTATTTATTTATTTATTCATTTATAAATTTATTTATTTATTCTTTTATATCAAGGATAATGGAAGCATAGGAAAAAACCAGGCACTACACACCCCACCCAATTAGGGGACGGGATAGCCTAGTGATCAGAACATTGTGCTGGCAATTTGACAGCCACAGTTTGATTCCTGTTGGAGAGGATTTTTCCCCTGGAGTTAACATCATTGCTGACTCCACTCTCCCCAAACGTCCTTTGGATGAGACTGTAAACTGAGGAGGCCCTGTGTGCGAACGCACGCAGAACATCTTGCACACACGTTAAATCCTGCTCCACTTTACCGTAAGAGTAGGTCATTGTTTGCCGGTAGGAACAGATGACAATATTTTACACACCTGCATACACACGGGGACTGGATGAAAAAAAAGCACATGATTGCTTATCCCATTATCCTCGACATAAAAGGATAAAATAAAATAAATAAAATTAGGGAATGCACAGAGAGATGGAGAGAGAAAAAGAATTTCTACTTTTTTTTTTTTTTTCATGATTCAAATTAACAATTTATTAATGATTTTCCTCGTCCATTCTGTTTCCTTAGAATTGAAGGGCCCTCCGTCAGCATGCGACGTGGCGGAACTAGCCAAGAAGATGGCGCTGACCAGCATCAAAGAGCGCAGTGGAAACAACCCTGACCTTGTGACTGGTGACCTCAGCCCATCTGAGACGGAAGAGAAGGACAGTGGGTTTTCAAGCGAAGAGGGGCCGGAGTATGATGTCGCTGACCCCATTGACCACCTGGCCTCTCTGTCAGGCAGAGACGTTGATGACACAGTGAGCAGCAGTTATTGATATAATGATAATGATGATAATGATGATGATGATTGTAGTAATAGTAATGATGATGATGATAATGATGGTGGTTATGATGATGATGATGATGGTGGTGATGATGATGATGATGATGGTGGTGGTGATGATGATGATGGTGATGGTGATGATGATGACAATAAATCATAATGATAATAAGTAAATAGCAGCATTAATAATGATGATGATACCAATCATAACAGTGATGATGATGATGATTGATGATGATGATGATGACAACAACAACAACAACAACAACAACACTAATGATAATGGTGATGATGATAATGATACTGGTTTAAGGTGCTGCTGCTGCTACCGCTGCTGCTGCTACTGCTGCTGCTCCTTCTACTTCTTTTACTACTACTACTACTACTACTAGTACTATTACTACTACTACTAGTATTACTGTGTAGTAGTTATTACTACTACTACTATTACTGCAACTACTACTACTGCTACTACTAGTAGTAGTAGTTACTACTACTACTACTACTACTACTACTACTACTACTACTACTACTACTAGAAGTACTACTATCGCTGCTTCTCTCTATAGATCCATTTGAGTTGTTTATTGCCTTGTCAACTATAGTGGTCATATTGGTGGCTGTCACCTGGTCTGCTACTAATAATAATAATGATGAAAATGATGAAGATGATAATGATGATAGTGATGATGGTGATAATGATAATGGTGATGGTGATGATAAAATAATCCCTTTTTAATAGTGTAATACACCAGTTGTCTAGGTTGAAAACACATCAAATATGCACACACACACACACACAGAGACACAGAAACAGACACACAGAAACAGACACCACACACACACACACACACACACACACACACACACACACACACACACACACACACACACCACAACACACACACAACACACAACACACACACGCACACACAACACACACACGCAGCACACACACACAACACACACACACACACACACACACACACACACACACACACACACACACACACAACACCACACACACACACACACACAACAACAAAATTGATGCACTAAACAGACAACAAGAACAATGCCATGCAGCTTATTTCTTCTTCGTCGTGGAATACTCCTGAAGACAGCCACTATATCTTCATTCATATTTTTGTTGTTATTCTTTAATATCAAGGATAATGAAATAAGCACTCATATGCTTTTTTACATCCAGTCCATGTGTGTATGCAGTTTTGTCAATCTTGTCACCTGTACCCTACCAGCACACAATGACCTACTCTTATGTAAAGCGGAACAGGATTTAACATGTGCGCAAGATGTTCAGCGTGCGTTTGTACACGGGGCCTTGGTTTATAGTCTCATCCGAAGGACTTTGGGGGAGAGTGGAGCCTGTTGCAGGTGTGGACAGTCACCATCAGTCTGTCTTGTGCAGGTGTGGACAGTCACCACCTGTCTGTCTTGTGCAGGTGTGGACAGTCACCATCTGTCTTGTGCAGGTGTGAACAGTCACCACCTGTCTTGTCTTGTGCAGGTGTCAACAAGTCACCACCTGTCCTGTCTTGTGCAGGTGTCAACAAGTCACCACCTGTCCTTGTCTTGTGCAGGTGCTGGAGGAGCTCGGGCCCGGGGAAAAACGCAGCCGGGATCCGAACCCGCAGGAGGAAAGAGAGGAAGGGGTGCCGTCCAAACGATCGTCCCGCAAGACGACCGCCACCCTGGGTATCTGCCCTCCTCCACAATACCTGTCTCGCCTCGAGCTCTCCCCTGTTGATCCCGCCCCTGGTGGTGGGAAGAAAGCTGGCAACCCGTGCAGAAAGCCCGGCTATCATCAGCCCTCCTCCTCTTCCATCACAAACACCACTGCTGCTGCTGCTGCTGCTGCTGCCTGTAGCCCCTCAGGGTACAACATGATGTCAGGTCAAGGGAGTGTGGGGTTTCCCCCGCCTTTCCCCTCCACAAGTGACGGTGCTTCGAACAGAAATAACTACTACACCAACAACACCAACAAGGGGACGGAACGCGCAACGGCTACCACCTGTCTTCCCCCCCAGTGCGGCCGTGAGCTGAACCTGCCTGATGTCACTGACGTGGCTGCCTGGCTGAAAAGTTCTCCTTGCGGTCGTCCACAAACGTGGAGTTCTTGCAGCGGCGAGGAGGGCCCTGTGTCCCCTCAGGAGGGGGGGTCCCCCACACGCAGTCACACCCTCACCACCACCACCACCCTGCCAACAGACGTCAGCGTGGACGGGGGGGCCTCAGCCGCCCAAGAAGAGAAACAGCGACAGATTCAGCGGATCATAAAGGACCTGATATGTACCTCTCCCCAGGGAGACTACCTCCCTCTCGTCGCGGCGACGAGCGCCGTTTCCCAAGGAGTGCTGCCATCTTTGGCCAATCAGAAAAACCCCTTGATGATGATGACCGGTTCTTCGGTTGCTGTCCGGAGTCCTACATCAGGATCAGCTGAGCCCAGTGGTCCGAAGCGGACCGGTGCCTCGTTCCGTGGCCGCCATCCTGAAGGTTTGGCATCAGCGCTTCCCGGGTGGGAAGGGGAACAGCCCATGTACCCTCCTCCCCAGTGCAGGGCTGTCTCGGCGACTCCAGAAACACCGGCGCAAACCTCCGTTCAGGTGTTGAAATCTCCGCAGGTGGGTCTTCGGAACGCCCCTCCCGATAAATGCACCGGACCCCACCCATCCAAGCCAAAGGCCCAGCAGGGCACAACAACAGAGGGGAAGACAGTGTGCGGAGAATCCACAGGCTCTGCCCACAGCCCTGCCGGCTGGAAACGGATCCGCGGGGTGGGGAGAAGCCAACAACATTTTCCGATCGACGGGGTCGGCCAGGACACTGTCCGAGGCGTCATCGGTGTCCGGAAGCCAGGGAGACATTTCCTCCCCGGTGTTCATGCCACCAGCAACAGGAGCAGTTTCTGGCTTGGACAAAGCGTCCTCGCTGAAAACGGGCAAAAGCCCCGGTCGCTATCAGCGCCAGGACAGCAGTTCATCAGAGGCCTCCTGTTCCAGCACACGCAGTGTGAGATCCTCCACAGGCCAAACCACGCACACCTGTCTGTCCAGCATGGCCGCATGCGGTGCCGTGGTGACCTGCAACGACATGGCGCCCGCCAACCCCCCTTCCCCCTTTTCCCCTTCGTCTTCGAGAGACAGCACCCCCCAGGCCGCAGCACCCCCTTGCGGGCCTGAAAGTCCCAACTCGACCCTCTCCCAGGTCTCGGCCTGTTCCTACCCCCCAGCCCCCAGCCCTTACTCCTCCCAGTCTCACGTCTCTCCCCGCGCCTACTCCTTCCCCCCGACCCCGGAGAGCGACTGTCAGTCGGTGAAGAGTGACTGTCAGTCCCCGCGAGGGAGGACGGCGCACGAGGCGGCGTCATCATCCCCCGCGTGGCACGGCTGTCAGGTGCAGCCGAGCAGACCGCCCCCAGACCAAGCCTTTCCTCCGCCCAGCGGGGGGTCGTCCTCCATGGTGATTGGCTCTTCCGGGTTGCCCACCCCGCCCTACCGATGTTTTGTGGACGATTCTACCTCCCCCGCCTTCCACCCCCACCCCCATCCCCTACCCCTATCTCAGGTCCCTCCTTCCCCGAATCTTCCTTCGCAGAGTTGGGTGGGTTCTTCACGATCGTTGTCGTTGTGTGCTGGTGAAATCGCTTTTCCGCCTGGGGGCGACGTGATGGGTTTTGGGGTTTTCCCGAAAGAGGAAGGGAGTGGGAAGAAGGAGGAGGTGGAGGAGGAGGAGGTGGATTTTGAGGAGGAGGTAGTAGAGGGGGTGTTGGATTTGGTGTGTGATGAAAATGGGGTGTGGCAAACTGACGATGATGATGGAGACAAGTGAGTAGTTGTGTGTTGTGTTGTGTGTGTGTTCAGTGTGTGTGTAGTGTGTAGTGTGTGTGTTTGTAGTGTGTAGTGTAGTGTATGTGTGTAGTGTGTGTAGTGTGTGTGTGTGTAGTGGTGTGTGTGTGTAGTGGTGTGTGTGTGTGGTGTGTGTGTGTGTGGTGTGTGTGTGTGTAGTGTGTGTGTGTGTAGTGTGTGTGTGTATGTGTGTGTGTGTGTATGTGTGTAGTGTGTGTGTGCGTGTGTGCATGCGTGCTCATTGCCATGGGTTTTATAATGTATCTTTACATGTAATACATGATATATATATATGTGAAATGTAAGGATTCATACAGAATACAGAGTCCCAGGAGTCTGGAAAATCCTGAAAAATAGGACAACTTTTTTTCTCAAAACCTGAAAAAGACCTGTGAAGAAGTAGTTTTGGCTGTAGGGGTTTGGTAATTTGCCGTGGAATTTTCAGTTCAGAAGTTTATGAGTGAACTCCAAAACTCAAGAAGAATATTTTATGTAATAAAAAGAAGTCATGGAATTTCCAAAGAGAAGACACTCAGAAGTGTAATGGTCAAATCCAAAAGTATTGTAAATCTTTTTGAACAAGAAGAACACGTTTAATAATTTTTTTTTTCGAAAAAGGGAAAAGACAAATCAAAATAACAATGTTATATTTTTGCTGTAGGCCTTATCACTTTTCTTACGTCAGTCACTGAGAAACTTTTAGCCTTAGACCAATTTTGACAAAATATTGTACAGTTAAAAAATGGTTACTTCTCAGTTCCTGGATTGTATTATAAAATACAAGCAGCAGTGATGCACTATTTATCCCCCCTTCCCCCCCCCTCCCCCCTGGAAAAAGTTCCAAATATTTTTATGACAAAAAATTAGGCAATTAATTAAAATGGTGTCACTCAGAATTGGCAGACATTATCAAGTCAGGGTGCAAATTATATTAGGTCATATGTGTGACCCCAAGAGTGTTAAGTTGGTGGAATGCACCGTGATATATATACACTCAGTTTTGTTTGACTTGTTTTTCTTCTTTATTGTCCAACACTCAGACTTACTTTTTTGTCTCTCATAGTCATATTATGAGTGAAAACATTGCGCTTATACGTGGCTGACAAGTCAGGCCCAGTGCATCCAACTTGGCATGGGAGAAAAATGTTTGTTACCTTTTAACATAAGTCTTTCTTAGGAAAAAAGACAGTACAAAGGACTAGGAATGCAAAAAAAAAAGAAAGGCAAGGAGGAGGTGACAGGAAGAAAAGGATCAAGGCAGAAACAGAGAGAGGGATAGAAAAGAGGGAGTTCCTAGCACAACATTTCCAGAAGGTGGGGATGCTGTATACATGTATACATACATAATGACAGGACCCTGGTATCCCCATCAGGGATTTTGTTTGTCTAGTGTTTGTTAGGATTCATGAAATATTGTGTTGTTGCCAGCTTTCTGCATTCGCTGTCGGGCATGCCCAAGGAAATGGTCGCTGTGGAATATCTTCACCGGCTTCGGCACAAGCCGGGCTTTCTGCAAGCTCTGAACGCCTTCAACAGCAGATTAGAGGTATGGGACATCTGTTTCACTGCTGTCTCTGATTCTGAATACTTAGTGAAGTCAAGTCTTCTTCTTCATCTTTTTTTTTTCTTTCATTTTTTTTTTTTTTTTTTGGGGGGGGGGGGGAAGCGGGTATTCATCTTCTTCTTCTTCTTTTTTTGCATTCTTCTTCTTTGCATTCTTCTTCTTTGCATTCTTCTTCTGCTTCTTCTTCCTATCCTCCTTTTTTTCCTCCTTCTCCTCCTCCTCCTTCTCCTCCTCCTCTCCTCCTCCTCCTCTTCCTCCTTTTACTTCTACTTCTTCTTCTTTGCATTCTTCTTCTTTCTTCTTTGCATTCTTCTTCTTCTTTGCATTCTTTTACTTCTGCTTTTTCTCCTCAACATTATTTTTCTCGGAACCTTTTTTTTTTCCACCTCGTTTCACTTTCATCCCCCTCTTCCTTTTTCTTCTTTTGCTTGGGTGTCGTTAGGGCATTGTGCTGAAGAGTGGTCACAGTACTTATCCTCTGTTTACGTCAGGCATGGGCCAAAGCATGGGTCTCAGCATACTGTAGGCTTTCTACAGACTCTCCTATTGATACACAAAATAATATTCTTATTTGCTGCACATGTTTTTCCTGAAGTTGGAATGTGGGTATACATCCTAGTGGTCGGCAAAAACAGTCACATACCATGTACACAAAAACCTCACCAGTTTCCCCCGCTTTCAGCTCCTCTCAGCTGCTGATCATTTCGTCCCATCCCAGCCCAGCTGGGGCCAGCTGGTGCCATTTATAGCAGGCGCTGACCACACATGGGACTAGGTAAAAGGAAGGAGCACGCTAAATTTGGCACTTTTGACTGAGTGAGTGATGTTGGATTTGTGCGCTGTGAGCAGTGAGAGAGAGAGAGAGAGAGAGAGAGAGAGAGAGAGAGAGAGAGAGAGGAGAGAGAGAGAGAGAGAGAGAGAGAAACTCAAACTCAAACGATTTATTCACAAAAAGGCCATTGGCCCATACATGAAGGGGCTTGCCAAACTGCTTTAGTATTTTGTTGTTGGATTATGACAACAGCAATAAAAAAAAAGGAATTATTATATAGCAGCAACATCAGTTACAGAGATATGACTTACGATAATAAGATAGAGAGAGAGACACAGAGAAGAGAGAGAGAGAGAGAGAGATGCTTTGATATTATATTGAAGTTGTCATTTGTTGTTGGTGGTGCTTTTTTACAGACGGCGCTGTACATTGCTGTGTGTTTGGGGAAAGTGACCTTAGTGGGTCACATGCTGCAGGTGGGAGCAGACGTCAACATTCAGTGTCGCTATGGAGATAAGGTCAGAACTTGGGGATGGAGAAGGGGGGGTTGGGGGGGGAGGAGGGGGATATGGAATGGGGGGGGAGATAAACATGTGTAGGTCGGTGGGTAGGTTAGAGTATAGTGTGTGTTTATCAGTGGGATGTTGTGTGTGTGTGTGTGTGTGTGTGTGTGTGTGTATTTTTTTTTCTATTTTATTTTTTTCTTTTATATTGAAGATAATGGAATAAGCACCCGTGTGCTTTTTTTCATCCAGTCCCTGTGTGTATGCAAATTTGTATTTTATATTGTCATCTATTCCCACCAGCACACAATGGCCTACACTAAGGAAAAGCAGAACAGGATTTAATGTGTGTGCAAGATGTTCTCTATGTGTGTGTGTGTGTTGTTGTGTGTGTTGTGTGTGTGTGTGTGTGTGTGTGTGTGTGTTGTGTGTGTGTGTGTGTGACCTGAATTTATTTTCCTCCATTACGTTTTCCTCAATCATGTGTTATTGAAAAATAGTAGTGAAGGAAAACAAGTGCAGGTATTATCATACATGTGTATAACCCAGGGACTTGCAAAACCAGAAACCATCTCTTTCCTTCCCATGATCATCACAGGCAAGAACCAATCATCATCATCAAAAAATTGAAATGTTTGTGATACATTTTCTTTCAAAATTTCAATAATCCCAAAACACTTTTTGTAAGAATTTTCATCAAAATTGGGTGCCTTTTATGTTTTGCCCATGTTCATGTTTCGACTGTGACAGGGACTTCCAAAACAGCAGAGGAGGCAGCTGCTGTTTCGGAAACTGGGTAGAAATTTGATTATAGTGGAGATGCCTTCCCACATCACACCCCCACTCTCTCGGCCAAGAGGGCGTAAGGACGTCAGTGTTGGAAATGTTCTCCATAGGCCAACTAGCCCCCAGGGATGCAGCACATAAGACTGTGCAAGTCAAGCCTCCTAATCAGAGAGTCATAGTTGATCACTTGAGACTAAGCTGAAAAGTGGAATTTCTCGAGTCGGAAGAAGCCACTGATCATACAGCCTCTTACTTTGCTGTTTCCCCCTAGCATCAATGGTTTAATCCAGAAATGTGAAAAAGCCCAAGTGCTGAAGGCATAAAATTGCGCACCTAGTCCCCCCTTCATATGTCAGAAACTACTGTAAAGATCAAGCTTTAGAGGCAAGGAGGAGAAAGAAATGACTGGTGTTTACAAGCTTAGAGGGATGGGATAGCCTAGTGGTCAGAACATTGCGCTCACAATTTGACGACCCGGGTTTGATTCCCGGTCGAGGGGATTTTTCCTCTGGAGTTAACATCAGTTCTGACTCCATTCCCCCAAAAGTCTTTCGGATAAGACTATAAACCGAGGCCCCATGTGCAAACGCACGCAGAACATCTTGCACACATGTTATATCCTGTCAGTTCTGCTTTTCGTAAGAGTAGGCCATCGTGTGCTGGTGGGAACAGGTGACAGTTACAAAACTGCATACACATGGGGACGGGATGTAAAAAAAAAGCTTATGATTGCTTATTCCATTATCCTCGATATAAAAGAATAAATAAATAAAGATAAAATAAATAATAAATAGTTAAAAAGACCAAGGAAAAGAACACACTATGCTACATCTGAGATGACATATTCTCCACACCTAACCCTTCTGTCCACAGGCTCACACCCCCCTGCACAGGGCTGTGGAGAGAGGGGAAATCGCTATGGTGGACGTCTCTGAGGTCAAATCACATCGACCTCAATGCCCGCCGCTGGCTCTGACCGTAAGTGTCCGCTTTCATGTCCATCTCCTCCCCACTGGTGGGTCAGGGGGTGACGTGTGTGTGTGTGCTTAGAAAGGGGCAAGTCATGGGTTCAGTCCCTGTTTGAACCCTAATCTTTTTTTTCCAACCTTAGACTTATTTTTAATTCATTTTCATTTGAATGAAATAAAAAATTGAAGTCCAGAGGATGGAGTAAAAGATTGGGTTCAAACAAAACCTTTTACTCCATCCTCTAAGACTTTTGAGTGATGGTCATGTGCCAGTCTTTTGAATGAGAAGATAAACTGAGTCCCTATGTCCAATACATATGTAGCTCACAGAAGAGAAACCATGGCACTGAGAATGTTGTCTTGGGTAAAATTTTGTAGAAAAATGTCACTGTGATAACATAACGAGATGTACATGTATGTATACAAAAAGAAAATGAAAGATTAAAAAAAAATTTAAAAAGGGGGGGGGGGGGAGGAGAGAGGGCGCATTGCTTTTATGGTGAAGTGACTCCCCTTAGGGAGGGCAGCCCTAGTCTCACACAAGAGAAATCTGCCGTCACTGAAAGTGGTGTACTTTTATGCAATACAATTCTTTGGAATAAATCACTGTAACTTCAAAGACTGCACTGTATAGACGTGCCCAGCATGCATCCTGATACAGGGAGAGGGAATGTACTCTGCAAGGTTCGACTCTCCCATAGCGCACTGCCTGGAAAAATTCAGTGCAGTTACCCAAGGGACTTCTTCAGATATTGCCTGAGAAACGAGTCAGTGTACCATTGTTCAGATTGACAGCTGTCATCATCAAGGAAAACCTGTACTGGTTACTGCTTAAAAAAAAAATTTTTAGTATGTTTTTGTTTGTTTGTTCTGTTTCTCAGCTAGAGCTCTTAGGTACACCATTGGCATCGTATGGGACCCCTTTTTTTTTTGCCTGCTTTTAAGGTAGCCACATTCTGACTTCCGGGATAATTATTGTCTAAGCGTGACTCTTAAGGGCATTTTGAGTTGTGGAGATGCTTATTTACTGATTTATAAAAAATGTTCATAGCATCACTGTTGGTAAGACTTTTGTAGTTTGATGTTAAAAAGATGTTTGTGATTAGTTATCGATGCTGTCGTTTTTTTGTTGTCTTTAATTTTTCAGTTTGATATCATTTTTGTGAAAAGAATTTAGAGAAAGCATTCATTCATCATTCCATCCATCCAATTCATTCATTCATTTCATTCATTCATTCATTCATTCATTCACTCACTCACTCACTCACTCACTCACTCACTCACTCACTCACTCACTCACTCACTCACTCACTCATCATTCATCATTCATTTATTCATTCATTCATTCATTCATTTTCATTCATTTATTCTATTCATTAAGTTCATTTCATCGTTAATCATTCACTCAATTTTCACTCATTCTTTATTCATCATCTTTCTTTCATGCATTCATTCATTATATCAAAAAGTTAATGCTTCCTATCATTAATATATCTTTCCATTCACGCATCATTCATTTATTCAGTTTATTAATTTATTCAATCACTCATTCGATGAATTTATTCATTCTCTCATCATTCATTCATGTAAGTATTCTTTCATTCTATCATTAAGTTCATTCATTCAATTGATTCATTCACTCACATCATTCGTTCATTCAATTCATGAATTCAGTCATTCATTTGTTCATTCAAATCATCAATTCAGTCACATCAATAATAATAATGATAAGAAGAAGAAGAATGATAATGATAATAATAATGATATGGAATTTATAATAGCGTTATATCTTGTAAAAACAAATCAAAGTGCTTGCATTCAGCCTTCTCTTACACATACAACCAATAACAATGAAGAAGAAGTAGCAGACAAAGACATTCCCTCATTATTCTTTATCAGTTCATTCAATGGCTGTTGTTGCTGTTCCCCAGCTTAACACTCTGGGGGTCACCCAGAATGTGCACTCTGACTCACTCATCTCACCTGGGAATCACTGTGAGATTGAAACTGCACACTGAATGAGAAGTTTGCATGTATGACTATTTTTCAAGCACCTAGCCATATAGGCAGCCGTACTCCAACTTCAGATATTTTTTTCTTCTTTAATCAAGAGTGCTGGTAGTTCTGTGAAGAGCTTGTCATGGCTGAAGGCAATCTCTTATAACACAACATTTTACAACATTCTTGTGTAGGCCTTGGCAATGAGCTGACGTCAATAACTGACATGTTAAATTCTGTTCCGCTTCATAAGAGTAGGCCATTGTGTGCCTGTGGGAGCAGATGACAAGATTTACAAAACTGCATACATGCAGGGACTGGATGAAAAAAAGCACATGAGTGCTTATTCCATTATCCTTGATATAAAAGAATAAAATTAAAAAATATTTTTTAATATTTAAAATACAGGCTTTTGACCTGGGCCAGTTCGATGGCTGATTGAGTTTTAAAGTATTCAGTCACAGCCTTGAGTCCTTCAGTCATTGGGTGACGATGACAATAACTGGGGATTGCAGACTGCACGGCCTGATGGTAGCGCTGATGAGGCACATGGCAGGGGATCCTCGTCACGATCGTCTGGACATCATCAGCAAGATCGTGGAAGAAGATGACGGATTGGATCTACAGGCTCGTGTATGTCATTTTTTTGTTTTTTGGTTGGGTTGTTTTTGGGTCATTATTTATTTTAGGTTACTGTCATCACCATCTTTTAGATTGTTTTCGGATGTAGTGGGTTTTTTTTATTGTTGTTGTGTTATTGTCATTGTCATGATTTGCGTTGTCGTCATCATTATCACCAGCATCATCATCACTGGTATCATCATTGTTGTCATTTGCTTGACTATGAATGATGTCTTTGTCTTCGATGTTAGTCATCAGTTTTCTTCTTCTTTGTCTTCTCCTTGTTCTTGTTGTTCTTCTTCAAATTCTTCTTTGTCTCAATTCTTCTTCAATTTCTTCTTACAACACAATGCAACACAAAGTAATACAACATAATACAATACATTGCAACACAAAATGATGCCATACAATGCAATTCAGCACTACACAATACAATACAATGCAAGACAGTATGATGCAATACAATGCAATTCAACTTACACAATACTGCAAGACAATATGTCAATACAATCACACTACACAATACAATGCAAGACAGTATGATGCAATACAATGCAATTCAACATTACACAATACCTTGCAAGACATATATGCAATACAATTCAACACTACACAATACAATGCAAACAATACAATGCCATAATCAATTCAACACACACAACAGTGCAAACAAATAGTCAATACAGCACAGCACAATACAAATGCAGGTGAACAACAACACATGAGGACATCAGTGCTGACTCCACTATCCCCACAAGTCATTCAGATGTGACTATAAACTGAGGCCCCCGTGTGCAAATGCACACAGAACATCTTGCTCACATATTAAATCCTGTTCCACTTTTTGTAAGAGTAGGCCATTGTGTGCCCGGCGGGAACGGATAACAACATTTACAAAAACTACATACACAGGGCAGACTCGCTCAGTGGTCAGAGCACTTGCTTTCCCCCAGTCAATTAAACAGCATCGAGGCTGGTACCAGTTTGATGGTGACCGTTTGCGCACCTTGGCTTCAGTACAATCCCGCCAGTTCACCCAGCTGTAAATGGGTACCTGCCCTCTTTAGGATCAGGTAAGGTAAAGCAGCAAGGGAGAGGAGATGGGCACCACCCTCACATGCTGGCCCCTTAGAGAAGCAGAGGTCTCTGATGCCTCACTCCCCTACAAATGCCTAGGTTATGGGACACCTTTACCTTTACCTTGCATACACAGGGGCACTGGATGTAAAAAAAAAAAAAAGCACATGAGTGCTTATTCCATTTATTCCTCGATATAAAAGAATGTAAAAGATATAAAAAAGAATATAAAAAGAATATATTTGATGCTCCACCATGAAATGAGTGCTTAGCACATTACCCAATTTTGCGCTCAGAGTCATTAAAGGCAGGTGGGGGTCAAGTTGTCCATTTTGAGATTTTGATCGATTATTAAACTATATCCGTTATTCTACATTGTAATGAAATATCAAGGCATGATTTTTTTAAATTCCTTTTGCTTTTAAATGTGTTTTGAAAATGCCCAAGCCCTCAGTCCAACAACCTGTTACAAAATAAACTTGCCTGTTTCTCATTTTGTCACATCCTGCAGTCAATCATTTCAATTTGTAAATAATTTTGCACAGAATTGTCCGATTTTCAATCTGTTTTTTTTGTTGTATTGAATAGCCTTTTTATTGCAGATTGATAACTTGTCAATAACTAAAAATTGACCTCTGAAGCAATGCGACTCCTTATGTGGTGGAGCGTCACATATACATAAAAAGAAAAAAAGGACATAACAATGCAAGTGCAACCAAAAAGCGTTTTGATGATGCAGGATCCGCGCTCAGGCAAAACAGCCCTGATGATGGCCATCGAGACCAAAGACCCCCGCGTGGTGGACGCCATGTTGAACGACCTTGACCTGGACAGGCCCGACACCTAATCAATATGCAGAACAGGGCGGGTAACTCTGCTGTCCACGTGGCTGCGGGGTTGCGGGACCTCTTGCCCTGTGGTCAAAAAGCACATGTTGAGAAAATTGATAGAGCTGGAGTAGTGTGGTGTGGTGGTGGTGTTGTGTTGTGTTGTAGTGTGTGTTGTGTTGTTTGTTGTTTGTGTGTGGTGTGTGTTTGAGTGTGTTGTGTTGGTGTGTGTGTGTGTGTTGTGTAAGTGTGTGTGTTGTGTGGTGTGTGGTGTTGTGTGTGTGTGTGTGTTGTGTGTGTGTGGTGTGTGTGTTGTGCTGTGTGTGTAGTGTGTTGGGTGTGTGTTTGTGAAGTTGTTTTGTGTGTGTGTTGTGTTGTGTGGTGTATGTTTAGTGGTGTGTGTGTGTGTTGTGTTGTGTGTATGTGTGTGTTGTGGTGTGTGTGTGTGTGTGGTGTGTGTGTGTGTGTGTTTGCTTTTTAATATTTATTATATGAGGATAATGGAATAAGCACTCATGTGCTTTTTTACATCCAGTCTCCGTGTGTATGCAGTTTGCAAATCTTGTCATCTGTTCCCACCAGCACAACGGTGGCCTACTCTTACAAAAAGCGGAACAGGATTTAACATGTGCGCAAAATGTTCTGTGTGCGTTTGCACACAGGGCCTCGGTTTTAGTCTCATCCAAATTTGTGTGTGTGTGTGTGGCGTGCGCGCACATGTGTGTGTGTATGTGTGCATGTGTGTGTTTGTGTATCTGTGTGCATCTGTATGTGTATGTTATTTTCCTAACAAATTGCTTGTCATGACAAAATGGTTCAAAGAGAAATGTCAATGGATGAACTATAAAGTTTAAGGCTAGATGTGGCAGCAATTTTCTTAGTTTTTTCCTGTGATTTTGGGATATCTGCTTTTCTGACTCTTCAGTGTTTCTATGCACCTATGCCGGGAAAACTGGCTGACAGGACTGAAGGGGAGAGCGCCGGGTCAGAAATTTAGGATAGGGGAAGTTCATTGTCAGCAGATTTTCAGTCACTGTAAGGGCTAAACCTTGGAGCCCTGACCAAAATCTTACCCTTTGGTGAACCTTGGAGTTCAAGCCAAGAACCAATAACAACAACAATGTAAAGACTGATGTGTTGTGTGCAGGGGACACCAACAAACGGAACAATGAAGGGGAAACTCCTAAGCAATGGGCCCAGCATCTGGTAAGTGTCACACACACGCCATGCAAATCTGGAAGGGACGGTGGCAGGATGGTTAAGGCTTTTGCCTCCAACATGTAAGCCCGCGAGTTTCTGGGTTCGTACCCAGCCTCGCCCTTTTTCCAGTTTGACGAAGAAATCGAACTGAATGTCAAAGTCATTTGGATGAGACTATAAACCGAGGCCCCGTGTGCGAACGCACGCAGAACATTTTGCGCACACGTTAAAATCCCGTTCCGCCTTTCGGAAGAGCAGGCCATCATGTGCCAGTAGGAGCGGATGACAAAATTATTTAAAAAACCAGCATGCACACAGGTGTCGTGTTTAGACACTATCCTTTAGGAAAAAAAAATGGGTAGGCGCTGCACTTGTGGCGATGCGCTGTCCCCAGGGAGAGCAGCCCGAATTTCACGCAGAGAAATCTGCTGTGACATAAAGTGGTATAAAATAAAATATAAAATAAAAGAAAAGTGTGGTCAGTTCCTGCTATAATCAGCGCCAGCTGGGATGAATTGGGATGGGATGGAATGCAGCTGAGAGCAGGTAAAAGTGGGGGAAACTGACCGCTGTAATCAGCAAATAACTACACCCATAGCTTCCTCAGTAGCTGGCCACTGCAGGGAATTTGCAGGCACTGTGGTCTTGTTGTGCTGCATTGTATTGTATTGTATTTTGTTGTGTTGTACTGTACTGTGTTGTAGTGTGTTGTAATGTAATGTATTGTATACTTTTTTCAGTTTCTCTGCACAAAACGCAGGCTGCTCTCCAAGGGAAGAGCGCATCATCACAAGAGCAGCATTCGCGATACCGTTTCCCTGTCAAAATACCTTTTTTTGTACAGAGTTTTGTCAGCGACAACTCTCATGTTGCCATGGGCATTTTTTAAATATTTTTATGTGTGTGCTTAATAATGCATTTTGCACACCAGACCTCAGTTTACTATCTCATCATCGTAATGTACTCGTACCCAGACCACGACTCAAAGTCTAAGTGAATGGGAGAAGAAAGTTGGGGCTCAGACAGGGTTTGAACTCGGCACTTCTTGCTTTCTAGGCGGGTGCGTTACCTCTAGACCATGGATATTCTGCATGGGTTTACACGGAAGAGAGTCTCCTCAAAGTGTGAGCTCCAAAGGAAAAAGTCCCCCTCAACAGACAGTTACTAAATAATTTTTAAAATTTTTTTAAAAAAGCACATGCATGTTTATTCATTGTCCTTCAAATTAAAAAAAAATTGAATTGAAACATATCCTGTTGCATTCTTGCCTCACACACAAGGGAGATCATTTGAAACAACACCCCCCCCCCCCCCCCCCGCTTCCAATCACATTTATGTTTCATATTTTTGTGTTCTTTGTTGCAAGTTGTTCTTTTACTGAGTTGCATTATGATGCTGTGGATTTACTTTACTCTGCCACTCAGAATTTCGGTGGGGGGGGTTAAGTCATAAATAAATCTTTAGGGTTGAATTTCTTCTCTTTTTTTTTTCAGATTGACCAAGTGGCACGGCTTCAGTAGGGAAGATTCTGCTGCCGAAATTCAGATGACGCATCTTGGCAAGTTTTGCTGAAGGAGAGAGAGACGTCAGCTCATCTACGCCTTCATTTTCATGCAGGACCTACATCTCTCTTCCTCTGTACCTCAGCTGCTCTTGCCTCAGTTGTTGTTGTTTTTTTTCCCCCATTTTGAACTTCTGCTTATTTGTTTGTATTGAGGAACATTGGACACTTGGAGAAATTGAGATACACAAGATGTGTATTACTTAAATGGGTTAATTAATTAATCTGGAGGATTGTCCTATTTTGCTCAAACGGATTTACGTGACAGTGTATTTCACATTCTTCTTTAGGGAGGGGTTTTTTGTTGGTTTTTTTTTTGGGGGGGATGCAACACTGGAGAACAGTTTACCAGATACATCCATGTATGTGGGTTGTGTGCCAAAGCCTTGGTCTCTGTGAAAGGCTTTCCTGATTGTTGAACAATGTTGTTGGTCCATATTTTTATATTTTTGGTTGTTGTTTTTTTTTGGGGGGAGGGGGGGGATCCATATTTTTGTTGTTGTTTGGTGGTCCATCTTTTTGCTGTTGTAATTTGGGTACAGGGGGGGATCTTGTTCCCTACCCCTTAGTTTTATATCCTTTGACATTTTACTAAATATGTGCTTGTAAATAGAGATTTGTCAAGTTGTGACTTTGGCTGCGTGGGCCAGAGGTGGTTAATTATAAAAAGAGGTGTGCTGATTGGAAAGGGTTAAAACATCAGTGTATGGAGTTGTGACAGTTTGAGCTTTGCTCACAGGTTAAGTCATGTGTCGACACTGGTGAGACTCAGTGATATGAGGGAGGAGATTCGTTTTTTTTTTCTTCCAGTGTACAAATTTGGCAGCTACGAGCTACATTCCCCATGCTTTTTGAATTATTTTACTTTGCAAATCACAAATAATGATCAATATTCTGGAAAAAGGAAGGTGTGTTTCGGGTTGTTGGTTTTTTTCCATAACTAAGAAATCAAGAACATTGTTGCATCGCTTTTTTGAAGACACAGGGGTGTGTATGGTGAAATGTTATGAAATTTGTGTTCATTGATTGGTTTTTGTCATAATTGGTTTTCATTGTTGGTTTGGGTTTTTTCATTTTATTTTTGTTTGGGTTTTTTTTTTTTCTTTTTTTTAAAGGAGGGGGGTATTTTTTTATACAGGGGTACAGTTTTAATTTTTATTGGTTTTTTTACCCGTATGAATTTTCATGGACTATCTGTCAGTTGCTTGGTCAAAATTATAACAGGGATGTTTTACACTTCCCAAGGCAGGATGTAAGGATAGTATAGTAGTACAGGACCAGTCTGAACAATTGAAGATCATGGTTCAAACCCTGTCTGAATCCAGATTTTTTTTTTTTTTTGTCAGTCCTCTAGACCATGAGGAGTTTGGGTCAAAATTTCTGGCTGAGAACAATAAACCAAGGCCTTGTATGCTACCTGCCTACTTAACCTTCAGTGCATATAAAAGAACCCATAGCAACAAAAAGGGTTGTCCCTTGACAGAACTCTGCAAGAAAAAGGTCACTTCTTTTGGGATGAATGAAACACACACAGGAAGAGATTAGGGAGAAGGGGGGGGGGGGCGTGATTACCTAGAATTTCCAGAAAGTGGGAATGTTGTTCATACTGACAGGCCCGGGGGGGGGTATCTCCAGCCATGGGAGAGTTCTTAATAATCTACAAAAGTAGTTTCAATGTGTGCGCAAGATGTTACGTATGCGTTCAAACACAGAACCTCTCATCTTAAGTAAGGACTTTGAGGGGAGTGGAATGAGTAGTAATGCTGGAAGTTAGCTTCAGTGGACTTAAACTCCCCTTGGAAAAGATGATGGAGCAGAAAACTGGAACCACCCTCATGTTGGCAATTTGACGACCCAGGTTCGAGTCCGGTCAAGGAGATTTTTCTCCTGGAGTCAACATCAGTGCTGACTCCACTCTCCCCAAAAGTCTTTCGGATGAGACTTTAAACCGAGGCCCTGTGTGCGAACGCACGCAGAACATCTTGCGCACACGTTAAATCCTGTTCCCGTTAAAGAGTAGGCCATCGATGTGCCGGTGGGAACAGATGACATTTACAAAAACTGCTTACACATGGGGACTGGATGTAAAAAAAGCACAAGAGTGCTTATTCCATTATCCTCGATATAAAAGAATAAATCAATTAAATCAAAAAAATCAAATGTTCAGTTACTCTCATAGTGCGAGAACAGTGCTCTTTGCCACTGGGCTATCCTGTATCCTTCATAGTATATCCCTTCTAATCATGTGTACAGATGGATCCGTTTTATATCAGGGTAACTGGAGTATATGTGGAGGAATCACAGAAAAGGTTCTGTTTGTATTTTATCTGAACTTGACTTTCGCTTTTTTTTTTTAATTTGAATTTTTTTTTTTAAACAAGTGTAAAGCTTCAGGAAGCTTTAACTTCCTTTCATTGTTATTATTATTTTTTTGTTGTGGCTGTTTCTCATGTTGTTGTTATTGCCGATGTTGTCTTTACAATTTTGAAGGCAGAGTGAGACAATGTGCTTTTTCATGAGGGGGGGGGTGGGGGGGGGGGGGGGGGAGTTGTTGTTGTTTGAGAGGATAAGAGGCATTTGCTTGTTTGGGATTTTTTTGTTTTGTTGGTTGAGGGCCGGGGGGGGGGGGGGGGGAGTGTTGTTGACTTTTGTTGGTTCTTTTGTTTGTTTGCTATTTGTTGTTGTGTGTGTGTTTGTGGGGGGGGGGGGGGAGTGAAGGGGGAAGACAGAAAGGGAGGGGAGAAATACAGATGTTGGGGGGGTGGGGGTTGGAAGAAATTGTTATTGAAGCAAAAAAAAAAGTTATTCTTGTTGAAATGAAGACTGTCCAAAACCATTCCAAATGTATCGATTCCAAGTTTTAAAGCTTTTTGCATTTGGTTTGTAGACTACTATACCAGTTGTGTACATATTTATGATTGTGTATATGTTTTCGATTTTTTATATATATATATATATATATATCATTCATGTCCTACCCACAGCTAATCATGAATATACTGATCGCACTTATGGATTGTACATATGTTTGTGTGGGGGTTTTTTTTGTTTGTTTTATATTTGTGGGTTGAACATATGTTTGTTTTTTTGTTTGTTTGTTTTATATTTGTATGTCGGACAAGGCTCTTCAGCAAAGACTGGAACAGTTAGAGAAGGAGGATCAGGTGGGAATCATTAAGTCCGGCGTCTAAGGCTACAGCCGTAGTAAACCCGGCCCGTCCCGTTGTTTTGACGGCCGTCTCTTTAACGGTAGAACGGATCCGTCAAAGCGGCGTAGTCAACCAGGCTCGTCTCTTTCTGACAATGTGGTCACCCTGAGACTGCGAGTGACACAAAAACAAGGCTGCCGCAGTGTTTGAAATCACAGAAAATGGTTCGACATACAAAGTGTTTTTACATAAAATCCCCCCACAAAACTGTTAACAAAACCACTGGAATGTAATCTGGAAGGGTCAATTTACTAGTTTGTGGAGTCAGAAATTTTGAAGCACCATAAATAAGTTTTTCTTGATCATTTCCCTTTCCGTCCACCCGCAAACGGACGTGTCGCTCGAACGTCAAAACGATGGGTTAAAAATACCGGGCCAGGCCGGCTCTACTATGGCCAGGCTTAGCCGTCATCAGTGACGCCACAGAGTAATTCAGCCAGGCAGCATTTTTCACCCGGCCCGGCAAAATTGACGGCGTCAAAATGCCGGGTTTACTATGGCCGCAGCCTAACACACCAGGCCATTTCCTAACAGCTGGTTGTACATTTGATTGTGTTTATACGATTTCTTAACCTTTTTTTTTTTTTTTTTTTTAAAAATCTTATATACATGTATGTTGTACCCAGAGAGAAACAACACTGTAATACTACTGGTTGTGTATGGAATTGTATATTATGCTTGTTGTTTATTGTTGTTGGGTTTTGTTTTTGTTTTGGGTTTTTTTGGGGATATAAGCGTGCTGTGCATTTTTTTGGCACAAAAGATGTGTTTTGATTTCTTTCTTGTGTGGCAGGTGTAGCGGAATCCTGTAAAATAAATAACGAGATTTTTGTGCATATAGAATTCTCTTGTAGATGAAGAGGAGTATCACGGCTGCTAAAAAACAAATCAAATGGAATTTCTTGTTCTTTGTCTCTTCTCTTTCTTTCAGCAGGGGTTATTTCGTTTTGTGGTATGTTTTGGTTGTTGATTGTTGGGTTTAGTTTGGTTTTTGTTATGTTTTGGGGTTTTTTGGGTTTGGTTTGTTTTTTTTTTTTGGGGGGAAGCTGGGTCTTGGGGGGTGGGGGAGGTAGTAAGATAAATGGAGGGAATTTTTTTCCCCCCTCAAATTGACGATGTTGGTTGTATTTGTATTTTGTATTTGTATATTTATATACCACTTTAAGTCAGGCAGATTTCTCTGCATGAAATTTGGGCTGCTCCCCCTAGGAAGGCAATTGCCACAAGAGCAGTGCCACCTTTTTTTCTTTTTTTTTTTTCCTGTTGCAACTGTATTTGTTTCCCTATCAGAGCTGCTTTTTTTACAGAATTTTTGCCAGGGTCAACTTTCTTGTTGCCGTGGGTACTTTATCATGCGTTGAATATGTGTTCCACACGGGATCTCGGTTTATCGTCTCATCCGAAAGACTGGGAGATTTTGTGGTGGAGGGGATTGATAGTGTTGGTTTGAATGTGAATGACCGTTCCTATGAGTTACTGAACGGAATGAGGGGACAGCCCTTCATGGGGCTCTGAACAACGTGAAAGGAAATCCCTGATATGAATTCTGTAAAAATCAGAAAAGGAGAAAGTGGGATAGTTCACCACAACAACGCTTTTTGTTGTTTTTTTGTTGTTGTTGTTGTTTAGTAGCTAGCTATCTTTCATCATCAACTACACACAGAAAACAAGCAGTTTTGTTTAACACTTTTTTTTTTTTTTTTTCAAAAAGAGAGACGTTGTAATGGGAAAAAAAAAAGTAGACACCAAAGCCAGGGAAAATGCAAAAATTTTGAAAAGCGCTTCCACCGTGACTTTGGTGAAAAAAAAAGGATTACCTTATCAGTTCTGCCCATTATTATTATTATTATTTTTTAAACTAAATACAGTCTTTATTGACAGTACAATATTGTGCAGAGTATATATATATTTATATATCATCATGTTCGCTACCACTTGCTTTGCAGCAAGCATTCAGTCACTTGAAATCAGGGAAAAGAGATTGTGGTTGGCCGAGTGGGAAGAAAGACAATAGGGGGTAGCGTAGCCCGGTGGGTAGGTTAAACTCGCCATCTGACAGCGCCCATTTGGGGGTTGGATTTTTTTCCCCTGGAGCCAACATCAGTTTAAACGTCACTCCAAAAGTTCTTCACATGAGGCTCTAAACCAAGGTCCTGTGCACAAAAGCACGAAAAACGTTGTTTGTTTTTTTTGCACACAAGAAAACCAGGTCTGCCTTTTGGGAAGAGTAGGCCACTGTGTAGAGTAGAGAGTAGAGAGGGAGATGAAGGAAAAGGGTTGGACATGGGGCCGTCTGGAGCGTATTTCAGCCGACCGACATCAGTGGCGGGCTCTAGTTGAGGCCTTATTTGCTACCTGAGCACAAAGAGGACTAGATAGATGGATAGGCCACTGTGTGTGCTGGTAGGCACGATGACATAAGTTTATATTTAAAAATGCATGCTTGCTTGCTACGCTGATGTCATGTGTAGACATCATCTGCTAAGTCAAATGTGAATATTGATGGGAAAACGGTCAACACAAAGTCTCACCATTGGTGAACCTTGGCTCTCTAGCCAAAGTACCAGGGAGAAAAACTGCCAATCCTTTATACGTACCCCTCCATGTTGAAAAATAAGAAGGGGAGACAAGATACTTCATACTGTAACACACTATCGCCTTATGTTATGATCCGTTATCGTTATTACTGTTATTATTATTATTTAATATCATTATTATTACTTTTTAATTAAATTACTTGCAGTGGCCATTTTTGTTGATTTTTTTTCTTCTTTGGGGGGGTTTTCCTTCCTTTTTTTTTTTTTCTTTTCTTTTTTTTTGGGACTTACTCTCATAGATGTGCTGAAAACTAAGGGAGGAAACTCATCAAGCCTATGCTTTTCTATTTCAATTTGCTTAATATGTTTTGTATTTAATGTATCTTTAAGCAGTTAGATGGGGACGAGATAGCTCAGTGGTCAGAGCACTTGCTTTCCCCAGAGATAAACTTAAGCAGCATTAAGCGTGTTACCAAAGTGGATAGGCGATTGTTTGCACACCTTGGCTTCAGTACAGTCGCCCCCCCCCCCCCCCCCCGAGTTCACCCAGCTGTCAATGGGCACCTCTCTCAATAATCATACTGGCCCCTGGAGAAGCTGGGGTCTCTGACACCTCGCTCCCCAATGACCACATAGGTTATGGGAACACATTTTATCTTTGACCTTTAAGCACTTTAGGGGCATTTGTTTCTCTTCTTACATAAGTTGGTGGGTTGGGGTTTTTTTGTTTTGTTATTGTTATTGATGGATTTAGTGGATTTAGGGTAGGGCTTTTGTATGTTTTTTTTGTTTGTTTTTGGTTTGGTGGGGTGGGGAGTGTCAACTTTTTACACATTCCTGTTTTTTCAGCACTTAATTTCAATACATTCCTTTTTACTTGATGAAGGTTGATTCTATTTTGTACAACCAGCCATTGTGATTTGCCTTGTAAATAAGCACAGAATGTGTGTTTTCTGTTGGAAATAAACAATTTTCAGTACGTTTCTAATTTGTTCTCGACTTTTGGATATTTGGTGTGTGTGTGTGTGTGTGTGTGTGTGTGTGTGTGTGTGTGTGTGTGTGTGTGCTTGCCGTCATACCTGTGTGTGTGCAGGGGTGTGTAATGAAAATCTAAATTATACACTAATCAATAAACTTTTAGTCATTACTGTTCAAACACATACTCACGCATGGACGCACGCGCCCGTGAGCACACACACACACACACACACACTGAGCTTTTGCTTTTTTTTTTTTTTTTTTTTTTTTTGGGGGTGTCCTGTGTATGATATTAGTTAGAACGGGTACCGCTGAACCCCATTCAAGTAACCCAACTAGCAGCAGTGCAGGCGCCTATCTGGCTGGTAGCCTTGCATCAGCCTGACATTGATGGGCTCCCTGCGGACTGCTGACACTAAGATGCAACGTAACGAATCTGGGTATGATCGTGGCAGAGAGATTGAAATGAGCGGTGTGGGGAACAGCAAGACCGTAACGTCACAGAATATGAGAATATTTTTGTTTTGGTGGTGGTGGTTGGGGGTGTGGGGGTGGGTGGGTGGGGGGAATCGTCTACTTTTTACACCTTTCCTGTTTTTTCAGCACCTGATTTCAATACATTAGGAAACAAATACAGTTGCAGACAGGAAAAAGGGGGAAAAAATGGATGGCGCTGCATTTGTGGCGACGCGCTCTCCCCTGGGAGAGCAGCCCGAATATTATGCAGAGAAATCTGCTGTGACATAAAGTGGTATGAAATAATAAAATAAAGATAAATTCACAAAGCACCATGAACACACGGCTGGGTGTTAAAAAAAAAAAAAAACAGCCCCCCCCCCACCAAAAAAACCAAACCCCCCCCCCCCCCCCCCAAAACCCCAAGAAAACAACACACAATAAGCAAGCAAAAACAAAGCAAAATACCCCTCACTTGAGAGTTTATTGATTATCCTCGAAACAAATGAACTTGAATGATAACATTGAAAATATCACATGCGTTAGAAATTGAAAATATAAAACGTATCACTGTAAAGATGTTAAAAATCTCTCTCTCTCTCTCTCTCTCTCTCTCTCTCTCTCTCTCTCTCTCTCTCTCCTCTCTCTCTCTCTCTCTCTCTGTCTCTCTCTCTCTGTCTCTCTCTCTGTCTCTCTCTCTGTCTCTCTCTCTGTCTGTCTCTCTCTCTGTCTGTCTCTCTCTCTCTCTCTCTCCCTCTCTCTCTCTCTCTCTCCCTCTCTCTCTCTCTCTCTCTCTCTCTCTCTCTCTCTCTCTCTCTCTCTCTCTCTCTCTCGATGCATCCAAGACACAATACCTGGCCCTCCAAGAATAGCTTACGAATTTGCCACCTAAACCATGTAATTAACAAAATCGAAGATATATCAACACTCCTCACAAATCAAGGCAAACCATTTCACATAGTAGGGCTTTCTGAGTCAAGACTCACAGAGCATATAACCGATGCTGACAAACACATTCCAGGTTATAAAATCCTGCGGAAAGATCCACAAAAGCCAAAAGAAACAGGTATCTTAATCTATATTAGTGATTCTGTAACGTTCAAACGTCTTCCCGTTCTAACGTCATGAAATACAATCTATCTGGATTGAAGTTTCCATGAAATGGCCTATTATAATGGGGTTCTGTTACAGGAATCCAAGAGAAAGAACAAGTTGGATAGACAAATTTAACTCCATGATGAACGAATCTAACACCTCTGCCTTGATAAGAACTATTTCCCCAACGCCTTCAAATGTGCTAAAGTAATCCCCATCTACAAGTCTGGCGATACTTCTGATCCTTCAAACTATAGGCCCATCTCCATTATACCGATCTTTTCAAAACCACTGGAAAAACATATGAATAAACACTTAGTCTGTCATACAGAAATCAACAACTTACTTCACCCTAAACATTCTGGATTTAGACAAAAGCACTCGTGTCATACAGCACTAACCAATCTTGTAGATAATTGGCTATTAAACATCAATGACATTAAATTTTGTGGAGTATTATTTGTTGATTTCAAAAAAGCATTAATTTTGATACAATTGACCATAGACTTCTCTTTAAAAAGCTAAACCTGTATAACATTTCTACAAAAACTCTAGAACTACGTGATTCCTATGTTACAAATAGGCAACAGTGTGTCTCAGTAGCTCTTAATCAATGTCTCTTAATCAAAATATCTGCCCCGTTACAAAGTAGCGATTCTCTAAGCAAATGGTGCAATTATAACCATAATAATAACCGTCACTAAACCCCCAAAAGACCAAAGTCATGCTTATTACAACAAGACAACAGATAAACAGATGACAGGATTTACAAAACTGCATACACATGGGGACTGGATGTAAAAAAGCACACGAGTGCTTATTCCGTTATCCTCGACATACAAAGAACAAATAAATAAAAAAAAATTAAAAAACTATAAACCGAGGCTCTGTGTGCGAACGCACGTAAAGAATATCTTGCGCACACGTAAAATCCTGTTCCGCTTTTTGAAAGAGTAGGCCATTGTGTGCCATTGGGAACAGATGACAAAATTGACAAAACTGCATACACACGTGGATTAGATGTATAAAAAATAAAAAAGCACACGAGTGCTTATTCCATTCTCATCGATACAATAATAATAATAATAATAATAATAATAATAATAATAATAATAATAATAAATAATAATAATAATATATTAATAAATGATGATGATGATAATAATAATAAAAAATAATAATAATAATAATAATAATAATAATAATAATAATAATAATAAAAAATAATAAAAATAATAATAAAAATAATAAAAATAATAATACATGGAATTTATATAGCCCTATATCTTGAAAAAACAAATCAAAGTGTTTGCATTCGACCTATACAACACACAATCAATCAATAACCATTTATAGCTTTAGCAAATTCATCATCAAAGGGTAAAAGGGTAAAAGGATATCATCAAAGAGTAAAAGAAGAATTAAATAAACAGAGAGGAAAAAACAACCTCCACCCCAAAAAGGAGGAAAATACCAACAGCCCCCCCCCCCCCCCCCCCCCCCCCAAAAAAAAAAAAAAAATAGTAATAATAAAAAAAATTTCAAAAACACACACACACACCTCAACAGACAAACACCACCTCTACTACTACCACGACCACCACTACCACGAACCACAAACCACAAAACCACGAACCAGCACCACAGCTAAAAAGCAAATGTGACGCTCCACCACAAAATGAGTCGCTTAGCACATTACCCAATTTTGCGCTAGAAGCCATTAAAGGCAGGTCGGGGTCTTGTCAATTTTGAGATTTTGATTGATTATTAAACCATATTTGTTATTCTGCCGTGTAATGAAAAATCAAGGCATAATTTTGAATCCTTTTGCTTTTAAAAGTGTTTTGAAAATACCCAAGCCCTCATTCTGACAACCTGTTACGAAAATAAACATGCCCGTTTCTCATTTTGTCACATCCTGCAGTCTATCATTTCAACTTGTAAATAACTTTGCACAGAATTGTCCCATTTTCAATCAGTTTTTTGTATTGAATAACCTTTTCATTGCAGATTATTAATAACTTGTCAATAACTAAAAAAACAACAACTGACCTCAGGTGCAATGCATGCGACCTTATGTGGTGGATGGAGGAACCTCACATTAATTAATTCCAAAATAAAACCACTACCACCACCACCACCACCACCACCGGCCATCACTCAGTGACACTCGCAGTATCACGCGTATTCACACTGGAGGACTCCGCAGACGACTGCACTCCAGATACACTGGAATCCTCAGCTGCTATCTGGGCCCCCGAGGGCGACAGAGAGGCCAGATGCGCCGCTGTCCCTGCTTCCACTGGCACCTGGGCCTTCGGCTTCCCCTCAGCCAAACCCGTCAAGTCATCCAAGATGGTGGAGGTACCCTTTTTTGGGGACGCCGGTGTCTGTCTCCGATGGTACACTGCGGCTAGGATGAGCACCAGCACGCTCAAGGCTCCCATGCTAAACCCTACGACCAGGCCGCTTTCATCTCCGGAGTGGGCGTTCGTGCTGTTTCTGTCCTCGTCTAGGGGACCAACGGGAGAATCTTAAGTGGTCAGAACATTGCGGCTCGCGCATTATTATTTATTTTATTTTATTTCTTAAGTTATTACCACTAGTATTTTGTCGCAGCCAATTTCTCTGTGTGAAATTCGAGTTGCTCTCTCCGGGGAGAGCACGTCCTCTCGCGTTACCTCTAAGACCACCCATCATTTTGACGACCCGGGTTCGATTCCCCGCTCGAAGGGATTTTTCCCCCCACCCCCCCCCCCCATGGAGTTTATCATCAGTGCTGACTCCACTCTCTCCCCACAAGTCTTTAGGATGAGACTATAAACCGAGCCCTCAACTCAACCCCCCCCCCCCCACCCCCTCCCGTAAGCGAACGCACGAAGAACATCTTGTGCACACGTTAAATCCTGTTCCGCTTTTCGTCAGAGTAGGCGATTGTGTGCTGGTGGGAACAGATGACAAGATTTACAAAACTGCATACGCACGGTAACTGGATGTAAACAAAACAGCACATGAGTGCTTATTAAATTTTCATCGATATAAAAGAATAAATAATAAATAAATAAGGGACATTTTGCAGTGTTTGGGGGGGGGGTGGGGGGTGGTGGTGGGTGGGACGGTGTGAGTGGGTAGGTGGGTAGGTGGAGTGTGGGGAGGGGGGGAGGGGGGGAGGATAGAGTTGGTGGGGGTGGAGTGGTAGTGGGTGGGGGTGGGAGTGGGGTGTGGATAGGGGTTGTTTGTTGCTGTTGGTTGTTGGGTTTTTGTGTTCGTTCTATTTGCTTTCTTATTTTCTTTTCTTAAAAAAAAAAAAAATCCCCACCCTCTTCAAATATCTGCTTATGATTATCACTTGAAGCACAGTGTTGTGTGTGGTGTGTGGGGGGGGTGGGGGGGGGGGGGGTGGGGGTGTGGGGGTGGTGTGGTGGGGTGGGGGGGGGTGTGGGGGAGGGGGGGGGAGATTACCTATATACGATCATTTTCCAAAAGACTATAAAAATGTGCACTACGATTTTAAAAAAAAAGAAAAAAAAAAGCTTTTGTGTTGTGGTGGTGGTGGTGGTAGTGAGTGTGGTGGTGGTGTTGGTGGTGATGGTGTATGTATAAGTGTGTGTGTGTGTGGGGGGGGATGTTTGTGTGTGTATGTGTATGTGTGTGTGTGTATACGTGCGTGCGTGCGTGCGTGTGTGTGTATACGTGCGTGCGTACATGTCTGTGTACACACGTGTGAGTGTGTGTGTGCGTGGTGTGTGTGTGTGTGTGTGTGTGTGTGTGTGTGTGTGTGTGTGTGTGTGTGTGTGTGTGTGGGTGTGTGTGTGTGTTGTGTCCTGCGTGCGTGCGTACGTTTGTGTGTACACACGTGTGAGTGTGTGCATGTGTGCATTCATTTTTGGTGGGTAAAAACGGTAGCATACACAAAATTTCAGAGGTCTAGTCGCGGAACGAACAAACAAAAAAAGTCGACAATAACTTATTGTGAAACAATGATTCTTCGCTGGAAACTATCTCTGTGATGCATTCATAGCTAAAAAAAAAAAAATTATATTATATTATATATTTATTATTATATATCCTATATAATAAAAAATATAATATATATATAATAAACTGATGGCTTCTGACTGTAACTAGACCTTTCCCTTAGAAACCAAAAAGTGGGGTTCGATCTTTGTTCGTGTCCATGCTTTCACCTTATCCGTTAGCCCTGGGGTGATAGTCTGTGTGCTAGTCTTTCAGATGAGACGATAAACTGAGTCCTGCGTTTAACACATATTCAGTGTAATGTAAAAGATCCCACGACAAGAGACAATGTCTGTGGAAAAATTGTGTTAAAAAAGAAAAAAAGAAAAAAAAGTGCTAATCTCAAGGGGAAGCAACTTCACAAATTGATACGGACAGGTTTTTTGGTTGTTGTTGTTTTTGTTTTTTTAAAGGTGGCGCTGCTCTTGTGGCAAGTCGCTTTCCCAGGAGTGAGCAGATCCAACGAGTTTCACACAGAGAAATCTGCTTTGACTGAAAGTAGTCTACAATACATCCCAAACAAAACAAAGTAGACTCTTGGCTTTCTACACATCAGTGCCGATCCACTCCACCCCCCCCCCCCCCCCCCCCCCCATCAAAAAAAAGTCTTTCGGGTGAGACTATAAACCGAAGCCCCGTGTGCGAATGCAAGCACAACATCTTGCGCACACGTTCAATCCTGCTCCGCTTTTCGTATGAGTAGGCCAACGTGTGCCTGTGGGGGGAACAGAAGACAAATTGACAAAACTGCATACACACGGGGACTGGATGTTAAAAAAAAGCATATGAGTGCTATTCCATTATCCTCGATATAAAAGAATAAATAAATAAATAAATAAATAAATAAATAAAAGTGTGAATACACATGTGTCTACCTCCTTCATGGTCGTCAAGCCAAGTCAGAAATGCTGGAATCATGTCATGGGGTGAAAATACAATACTGACAGACAATAGTTGTCAACTTTCCTAAAAGAGCACACACTATTCGTTCTGTCACCACAGCTAGAATTTATACTCTGATTTATTTAATAAGGACAGAAATAGGTTCTACAGAAATAATCAATCAAATATTAACATCTCATCTTGCCCACCATGGGAGCTTCGAAGAGCTGATTTTGACTTAAATTCTTCTTCTTTACCCTAAAAAAAGATAATGAAAATATTCTTAGCGCGTCAATAAAAGAACTTTATACAGTTACATATCCAGAACATCTAAAAAATTTACACTGACGGTTCACTTTTGAGCGACAACGAGGCGGGAGCAGTTTTGTAATCCATCATTGAAATAGAAAGATCTTTTCATAATTAGGGAAAAACTCGATCTATTTTTTCAGCTGAATTATCTGCCAATTTTGATGGCTTTATATTTTATTCTACACTTTTCCTAAAGGACATATTTCAGACGTTTTTCTGTGTTGATTCCAAGTCGTTTTTACTTGCCCTAAAAAAAAAAAATTCCACTTCAAAAGTGAGACAAGATCTCGAAACTGAGGTTGGACATTGATTCATTTTCTGATGTTACGGGGCACCTGTGCTACCTTTTGCTGGATTCCTTCGCATTGTGGTATCTGTATCTACTTTAATGAAAAAGTTGACAAAGTAGCGAAATGTGGAGCTAAACAACTGGTGGGTCCTGCAGCATAAATGTCCCCTTATCCGTCACCGGAATGATAAGTAACCCATTTATTATCGCATGATAAGATCAAATGCCGTAACTTACATGAATATAGAAATGTTGTATCTCCTATTCATAGCTTCAAGCTCAATGCTTTTAGATCTATTTTTTTTTTTTTGGAAAAAGCTAACATGTATCTGTGGCGAAAATTTTACCATAGCTCCAATCTTTTAGAATGCAGGGATTTGACAAACTTTTTACCGTTTTCACATGCGATTGCTTTAAGCAAATTCTAAAAGACGTTCTACTTAATGAAAGAAGTTGTATTGTCATAAGTCATAGTCGTATTATCAAGTTCTTATAGTATAATGATTTTTACTAGTTATATGAATTGCAAAGTTAAGTGTTTACGCTGTTATTTCTTTCTGTTCGTTATTCTTCTTCTATGGTCTATTTTTAGGTTCTAAACTTGTTTGATGCGGATAATTAGCTATGTGCTTATCCCAACCCCACCCATCCTCCCTCCCTCCCCCCCCCCCCCCCACCCACACACACACACTCACTCACCCATATACACTTTCCCGTTTGATATCATTGATAAGTGGAAGGACATTAAACTGAAGAACTAACTAATTAACATAGTTGATAGGAATTATAATCTTGAGAAGACACAAGAAAGTTACATTTTATACTGGTTTAAACATTCCAAGATCATTTCAAATAATAACAAAACTCAACACACACACACGCGTGCGCGCGCGCGCGCACGCACGCACGCACGCAGCACACACACACACACACACACACACACACACACACACACACAAACACACACACATCCCGTTTAGCCCAAACCTTTCCCCCCCATCCATTAGAACATGAGTGGTGGTCTGGGTGCTAGTCTTCCGGTTGAGACGATAAACCAAGGTCCCGTGTGTTATACATCATTATTTAGCGCACGTAAAAGAACCCACAGCAAGGGGGTTGTCCCTGGCAAAATTGTGTAGAAAAAGCCACTCTGAAAGGGAAACAAATACAGTTGCAGACAAGAAAAAGAAAAAAAAAAGGGTCGCGCTGCACTTATGGCGACGCACTCTCCACGAGGGGAGCAGGTCGAATTTCACGCAGAGAAATTTGCTGTGACATAAAGTTGTGATATGTGGGGGCACACACACACACACACACACACACACACACACACACACACACACACACACACACACACACACACACACACACACACACACACACACCAGAGGACGCTGGAACACGTACAGACAGACAGACAGACAGGAGAAGGCAAGGCAAGACAAAGCAAAGCAACTTCTTTTATTTCGAGGATAATGAATAAAGCACTCGTGTGCTTTTTTTTTTATATTTTTAAATTTTTACTTCCAGTCCCCCGTGGGCCACTGTGTACCACACGGGAGGGAGGGACCTAGCTCGGTTTATCGTCTCATCCGGGAAGACTTAATTAGCACCCAGACAAGAGAAAGGAAGGTGATCAGAGGGACATGGAATTTACCAGAGCAGTTCACTCCGGTAAATGCCGTTCCATTGCAGATGCAGACGCCCTGCACACATTTGAGTGGTCCGCAATCTTTGCCATCACACGGGTCACGTTCCACTCCTTAACACACACACACACACACACACACACACACACATGCGCGCGCGCGCGCGCGCGCGTGCACGCACGCACGCACATACACACCGCGCACACACGCAGCATGCACGCACCACACACCACGCACGCGCAGCACGCAACGCACGCACACACACGCACAACACACACACATACCCGCGCACACATACACCACGCACGCATCACACAACCACGTACGCAGCACGCGCACACACACACACACACACACACACACACACACACACACACACACACGTACGGATGTATAAATTCGCTATCTCTGTCTCTCAGCCCCTCTCTCCTACTGTTACCCTTGAGATTAAAGATTATCAATCAATCTATCAATCAATCAATCAATCAATCAATATCTCTCTCCTCTCTCTCTCTCTCTCTCTCTCTCTCTCTCTCTCTCTCTCTCTCTCTCTCTCTCTCTCGTGTGTGTGTGTTGTTGTGTGTGTGTGTGTGTGTGTGTGTGGCGCGCGCGCGCGCAGAGGAAAGAACAGTTTGTTACGTGTATTGAAAAAAAACCCAACTGGTTTTAAATAACTATTCCTTTGATTTGTTGATTCAGATAATACATATGATGCACAGAACATGATTATAATTATAATTATATAATTACAGTGCTGAAATGTGGAGATTGGAGGCAGCAGTAACACAAAATGAGCCAGCTTATCCATGTACTTTGAAACCAGCTTTTTTTGTTTAAGAAACCTTTTTTTTTCTTACAAAGACCACATTAATAACGAGGAAGTGAGAATCAGAATCGGTCAAGCCATCGGGCCCTTTGAAGATTTCCTGACCACAGTCAAAAAACGCAAACTGAAGTGGTATGGGCACGTCGCAAGATCAGCAGGGCTTGCCAAGACGATTTGCAGGGAACTGTGCAAAGCGGGAGAAGGAGAGGCAGGCAGAGAAAGAGATGGGAGGACAACGTCCGAGAGTGGACGGTCCCAGGCTGAGTGACACCTTGAGAAAGGTCGAGGGCAGAGGGAAATGGAGAGAGCTGGTTGTGAGGTCTTCCGTGGCGCCCCTTACGGTCTAAATAGACTACGGGATAGAAGAAGAAGAAGAAGAAGAAGAAGAAGAAGAAGAAGAAGAAGAAGAAGAAGAAGAAGAAGAAGAAGAAGACTAAACCTAACGATTTTCTTAGGGCCTACAGCCAATCAAATAGGCTAGATATCCTCTTACAATGATGAATTCTGCTGTAAGATGTATTAGGTATTGGTTTTCTACGTTGAGATATGAGTAAGTGGCATGAAAACGTTTTTTCTTAATTTATTCATTTGTTTGTTTATTCTTTTATATCGTGGATCAAGGAACCAGCACTCATGTGCTTAAAAAAAATTTTTTTTTTACATCCAGCCCCCCTGTGGGTATGCAGTTATTGTCAATTTTGTCATCCGTTCCCACCACCGGCACGCCATGGCCTACTCTTGTGAAAAGTGGAACGGGTTTTCACGTGTTCGCAAGGTGTTCTGCGGGACCTCGTTGTATAGTCTCACCCGAAGGACTTTTTTTTAAGGGGGGGGGGGGTAGTGGAGTCATCGCCACTGATGTTGTTAACACAGCAGATGAGAAGAAAGATGAGGAGAGGAGCAGTAAGAAGGCAGAAAAGAAGAGCAGAGAAGGGAAAATTTAATACAGAAGACAGACAGACAGACAGACAGACAGACAGACAGACAGACAGAAAAATGATTAGTGGATCGGTGGTCTAGAGGTAATGTGCATGCCTAGAAAGCGAAAAGTCCGGGTCTGAAGAGTACGCAGTGGCTCGAATCCCCGCGGTGGCTCGAATCCCGTTTGGGCCCAAAACTTTTCCCCCATCCATTAGACCATTAGTGGTGGTCTGGGTGCTAGTCTTTCGGATTAGACGATAAACCGAGGTCCCGTGTGTTCTACATCCTTATTTAGCGCACGTAAAAGAACCCACAGCAACAAGAGGGTAGTCCCTGGCAAAATTATGTAGGAAAAAAAAAGCCACTCTGATACGAAACAAATACAGTTGCAGACAGGAAAACAGAAAAAACAAAATAATGGGTAGGCGCTGCACTTGTGGCGACGTGCTCGCTCTCCCCCGGGGAGAGGAGAGCAGCCTGATATTCCACGCAGAGAAATCTGCTGTGACATAAGGTCAGAAGGCAAAGGTGTCCGTCCCATAACCTGTGTGGTCGTAGGGGAGCAAATGCGTCAGAGACGTCAAGCTTCTCTAAGGGGGCCAGCATGTTGAGGGCAACGGCGCCCATCTCCTCCTCTCCCTCGCTGCAGAGGGACAGTTGTGACATACAGTGGTATAAAAAATAAAATATAAAATAAAAATAATAAATAAGAAGAGAAGAAAAGAAAGAAAGAAAGAAAAGAAGCTCTCGAGACTTGGACCAGCAAGCTACCTTCCACTCGGACTGTGAGGTTGGCAGAACGGAAGGTGCTTGTGTCCCTCTGTCTGGCTCTACACTTCAAATTGAACTGCCAGGCTGTGCCGGACACAGTCAGATTCAGGATGCTGGTTACCATCACGCTGAAAAAAAAAAAAAAAAAAAGGACAGTTCATTCTAAGTGACGCTCCACCACGAAATGAGGCGCTTATAGCTGAGCACCTAACCCACTTTTCCGCTCGAAGCCATTAAAGGTAGTATTGGGGGTCAAGATGGCAATGTTGAGATTTTTTGATGGATTATAAAACTATAGCTATTGTTGTTACCTTGTAATGAAATGTCAAGTCCTAATTTTGTATCCTTTTGCTTTTAAACGCGTGTTTTTTTTTTTTTTGTTTTTTTTTAAATGCCCAAGCCCTCATTCTGACCATTTATTGCGATGCTAAACTCGTCCATTTCTCATTTTGTCATTTTCTGCAGTCTGTCATTTTAACTCGTAATAACTTTTCATAGAATTGTCCGATTTTCAATCTGTTTTTTTGTATTGTATAGCCATTTCATTGTAACTTAATAGCATGTCAATAACTAAAAATTGACGTCTGGTGCAATGCGACTCCTTAGGTGGTGGAGCATCACTTTTAAAAAATATATATTTCTTAGTGTTTGGCGTTCTCCAGCCTAACACCTGTGGGTCACACACTATGATGTACTCCTGACTCCCTCGCGCGTTTAATTCAAATTCCCTCTTTGGGAATCAACTTCGAGTACACACGCACACACACACACACACACTGGGATGTGATGTTTATATGGCTTGACTGCACTGTCGGGGGGAGTGATAGCCTAGTGGTCAGAACATTGCGCTCGCAAGTTGACGACCCGGGTTCGATTCTCCTCCGTTCGAGGGATTTTTCTCCTGGACTTAACATCAGTGCTGACTCCACTACCCCCCCCCCCAAAAAAAAGATCTTTCGGATGAGACTATAAACCGAGGCCCCGTGTTCGAACGCACGCAGAGCATCTTATGCACACATCAAATGCACCAAAAATAATAAACCAGTCCTGACCCTGTTGGATATATATTATATATATATATATATTTTACCGTCTCCTTCTTCCCCCTTCTCTTTCTCCCTCCCTCCTCCCTCTATGTGTGTGTTTGTGTGTGTGTGTGTGTGTGTGTGTTTTTTTGTGTTGTGCAATGTTTACAGTATCAAATGTCTTTTACGTGTATCTTTTCATTGTGTAAATGTAATTGATTTTAAAGATTTTAGTTTTGATTTTGTTTTGATTTGGGGGGGGGGGGGGGTTTGGTGGGGGGGGGGGGGGGGGTTCTCCCTTTTATCAAAATGTTATGTCTGTATATAACTTATCTTGATGATAGATGGTGGTGGATTGATGCTTTAAGTCATTTAAACCTATCATATTCTCATGTTTACTCTTTAATTATTACGCTTTAAAAATTATTATTCAAATCAAAATCATCATTGATTCTTACTTCTTATTTTCGTTTCTGAATGAGTGCCTTTTCATATCATTACCTTATTATTGTATCTCTGTCTTATTTTTACCTGTTGTTTGATACTTATTATGGTTTTTTGCTCTTGGTGTTTGGATCATTATAATTGTTCTTGTTTAATTGGGTTATCTTTTTATCTTGATGTTATCCCTGAAAAGGGCGGGGACTGGATGTAAAAAAGCACACGAGTGCTTATCTATTATCCTCGAATAAAAGAATTTGCCTTGCTTTGCCTTGCCTTCTTTTGTATTTTTCACTGTTCACATTTTATAAATTATTATTATCCTAAACTCGTCTAGTATGTTGTGGGGATTTTTTTTGTTGAATTTAAAATTGTAGTCTTGTCGTCTGAACAAGAACGGGATGTATTTGTTAGTTTGTTTGGTTGGTTGTTGGGTTTTTTTCCCCTTACACATGTTACGCCTTTTTGGACTTTTAAACTCATGCCTTTGAACACGTCTTGAAAAATGCTATGCATCATTACATGATATGTTGTTAATTTTTGAAAAAAAAATTTGCAGTTAGATTTTGTTGTTGTTGTTTTTGATCTGGTGGGTGAAGGAGTTTATCTTTCTTCCTTTTCCCCTTTTCTATTAATGCTTTTTTTTTTTTTTTTTCTAAATCCACCTAAAGTGTGAATCCATGTTTATCAGTGACAGTTGTGTGCTCTCTCTCTCTCTCTCTCTCTCTCTCTCTCTCTCTCTCTCTCTCTCTCTCTCTCTCTCTCTCTCTCTCTCTCTCCCCTAGCAGATCGATTCTCTTGTTTGTTTGTTTTTTTATCTTTATATATAATCATATCCAAATTTAAACAGTATTCTTTTCTAAGCATATTATCTAATATTGCTTTATTATTATTATTATTATTATTATTATTATTATTATTATTATTATTATTCATTATTCATCACATCATCATCCGTTATTCATCATCATCATTATTATTGTTATCATCATCATCATCATCATCATCACACATCATTATTGCATAGTCAACTCTCTCTCTCTCTCTCTCTCTCTCTCTCTCTCTCTCTCTCTCTCTCTCTCTCTCTCTCTCTCTCTGCCCCCTGCCCCCCCCCCCCATCATCCCCCCACCCCAACACCCACCCTCAACCCCACCCCCACCCCCCACCCCCCACCAGTCTTTCGATCAGGTTAAAGTAAATGAAATGATGTCTACTCTTTCAGTTGGTCAGCGTCTCTCGTGGTCTCTGTTGTAGTCTCAGAAGTGGTTCGCGGTAAGGGCTGACCTCCTTAACCCACACTATAATCGGGGCTACGGTGTCCCCGCCTACTGTGCATTCCCATTGGTTCCCAATGTCCGGTTTCACCATTGTCGGGCCTGTTAGCCGTACAGCGTTCAACGGTTCTGAAAAGCAGAAGGAAGGAAGGAAGGAAGGAATGGATGAAGGAAGGAAGGAAGGAAGGAAAGAAAGAAAGAAGGAATGAACAAATGAATGAAATGAATGAACGAATGAATATGAATGAGATTAAATGATTAAATGAATGATTAAATGAATGAACATAAAAAAAAAAAGAAAGAAAGAAAGAAAGAAAGAAAGAAAGAAAGAAAGAAAGAAAGAAAGAAAGAAGGAACGAAGGAACGAAAGAAAGAACGAACGAGAACGAAAGAAAGAAAGAAAGAAAGAAAGAAGAAGAAAGAAAGAAAGAAAGAAAGAATGAATGAAAGATACGAACAGAAACGTAAAAAAAGAAAAAAGAAAAAAAAAAGAACGATAAATGAACGAAAAGAACAAACGAAAACGAACAACGAAAATGAAAAAGAATGAACGAACAGAGGAAGAAAAGGAATGACAGGTCCTCCTATCTTCTCCTGCAATAGTCATGGAATGAATAAACGAACGAACGAACAAACAAATGAACGAACGAAACGAACGAACGACTGAATGGATAGAAGGCCGGATCACTGGTTTGGCTGTCTCATAGAAGGAAAGAAGGAAGGAAGAAATAAGGACACACGGATCCATGATCACCGGTGTGTCTAGCGTTTCAGAAGGAAGGAAGAGGAAGGAAGTAAGGAAGGAAGGAAGGAAGGAAGGAAGGAAGGAAGGAAGGAAGGAAGGAAGGAAGGAAGATTTTCGGACCAGTTATTATCACCAGTGCAATGTGTCTAACGATGCTTAAAACACAGAAGGAATTAGTGAACAAATAAATGAAAGAATGAGTGAATGAGTAAATGAATGAATGAATGATAAGAATGATAAATGAATGATAACGAACATGAATGAATGAATGAATGAATGAATGAATGAATGAGTAAATGAATGAATGAATGAATGGAATGAATGAATGATGAGATGAATGAATGAATGAATGAATGAATGAATGAATGGAGGGAAGGAAGGAGGGAGGGGGAAGGGGGAAGGAGGGGAGGGAGGGCACTGTCCGGTGTAATAACGATTCTTAATAAATGAGTGGATAAATGGCTGAAGGAAGGAGGGAGGAAGGAAGGAAAGAAGGAAGGAAGGAAGAAAGGAAAGACGGGAGGATGGGAGGAAGGAAGGAGATCATAGACCCATCATCACCAGTGTACCTTACTATTATGACAGAATGAGAAGGAAGGAAGGAAGGAAGGGAAGGAAGAAGGAAGGAAGAAGAAGAGGAGAGAAGAAGAAGGGAAAAGGATAAGAGGAGGAAAGGAAGGAGGATCATTAGACCCATCATCACCAGTGTACCTTACTATTATGACAGAAGGAATGGAAGGAAGGAAGGAAGGAAAGAAAAGAAGGAAGGCAGAGGCAGGAAGGCAGGAAGGAAGGAAGGAAAAAAAGAAGGAGGAAGGAAGGAAGGAAAGAAAGAAGGAAAGAAATAAGGAAGAAAGGAATTCAATTCAATTCGATTCAAAACACTTTTATTATCCCATGAAGGGAAATAACAGCATTGATATCTATAATAAGAATGGGTATACAAGCATGAAGAAAAGATCTGATAGACATTTGTTGAAACATTTCAAGATAACTTCAAACCAAAATTACACACAGACACACAGACACACAGACACACAGACACACACACACACACACGTACACACACACACACACACACACACACACACACACACACACACACACACACACCAGTACACACACACACACACACAACACACACACACACACACACACACACACACACACACACACACACACACACACACACACACACACAAAATCACATTCCCACATTCTGAAAATTCTGTTCTAGGAATTATCCTTTTCTCTCTCTCTCTTTCTCTGTGTTTGTCTCTTGTTCCTTTTCTTCCCGTCGTCTCCTTCTTCTTCCCTCCTTGGTCTAGCCTATTCTCCTGCATGCATTTTTTCCCCAGAAAGACTTGAAAGATAACACATTCTCTCTACACCGGAAGTCGGATGTGCTGGGCCTCACTCGTCAGGCGTTAACGGCAAGCGCAACGCTTTTTAGCTCCAAAGTTTGCTGTCTGAGCGTTCGACGAAGAAGAATTAATTTTGCTGCGTATATTTTCTTTTTCTTGATTATTTTTTTTCCACAATCTTTCTACACTTACAGTTAAGTTAGCTTGTCTCAGTTTTCATCTGTTCGATGCGATTTTTGTTCAGCTGCAGCTAGCTGCATGCGGCCATTTTTGTACATAAATGGTTTAATTATGTATGTATGTATGTATGTATGTATGTATGTATGTATGTATGTATGTATTATTATATATATATATATATATATATATAGAGAGAGAGAGAGAGAGAGAGAGAGAGAGAGAGAGAGAGAGAGAGAGAGAGAGAGAGCTAGTAGAGAGAGAGAGACGAGAGAGATAATATATAGATATATGTAATATATATATATATATATATATAATATATATATATATATATATTGTGTGTGTGTGTGTGTGTGTGTGTGTGTGTGTGGTGTGTGTGTGTGTGTTGTTGGTCTGTGTTGTCTGTCTGTGTGTCGTGTGCTGTGTGTGTGTGTGTGTCTGTCGTGTCTGTCGTGTGTCTGTGGATGCTGCGTGCGTGCTGTGTCGTGGTGCGTGCGTGCGTGCGTGCGTGTGTGTGTGTGGTGTGTGTGTGTGTGTGTGTGTTTCCTCGGCTACACCTCCCAGGTTCACCAATACTGACAGTTTGCGAAAGCGACCCTTTTTACCCCACCATTAAGGAAGCCGCGTGTCGACTTCGAGGGGGGCATTGCTTGTTAAGTTGCATTCCTTTCCTGTATTGGTGATACGTTATTCTAAACGAAATGAATTTAGTTGAAATCCAACTCTTACTTTTGTTTTTGCTTATCAAAAAAAACGTGTACTGCCATGCCATACTTGAGAATTTGGGGATTGGGGTTGTTTGCACACACCACCCCACCCCCCACCTCCTGCCTATAAATAGTGTTTCGAATTCATGAGGAGTTGGAAATGTTTCATGATTTTATATTCCCTCCCTCCCTCCCCCCTCCCACCCCCATAGGGATGCCCTGGAGCCTGTATACCTTCTGGAAATTATAATACTAAGGGTTCCCTCTTTTCTATCCCTCCCTTTTTGTTTTTGCCTTGTTCCTTTTCTCCCTCTTCATGTCTATATTCTGCCTTCTTGATCCATTCTCCTTTTTTTTTTTTTCTTCTTTTTTTTTTCTCCCTCAGAGAGATTTAATGTGTAACAATTTTTTTCCCAGGCCGTAGTCAGATGCCCCTAGGCCTGATTTTCAGTCAGCTTAAGGGTAGGGCTTGGCATTGTCGCTCATAAATTATGATTGGCAACAATAGTTGCTGTCTGAGTTTGGATGTTCTTTTTATTTCACAGAGATTTTGTTTCCATGGCTCTCTTTATCAGTTATTTTCTTCCTTTCATTTGTTCATTTTTGGGGTCTCTGACCAGATACCTGATTGTTTCAGGTGTTGTTTGTTTGTTTTGTTTTGAGGGCGCGGGGGGGGGGGGGGGGGGAGGAGGGGTGTCTTTTTTTTTTTTTGAAGGGGGGGAGGGGGAGGGAGGGGAGGTTGGGACGAGAGAGTTTTGAGTTTGAGTATTTTGATAGTAGAATTTTGTGCACAAGCAATCGCGTGTTTTGTATGGAGTTATTGTAAATTCTCCAGCATTGATCCTGGTTGTCGAGTGAATAGGTACGTGGCCGTTTTGTGCGCCTGGCTTCATACAGTCCCCTCAGTTGTAAATGGGTACCTGCCCTCTTTAGAGTCAGGGGAGGTAAAAGAGCGAGGGAGACGAGATGAGGGCCGCCCTCAATATCCCGGCTCCTTTAGAAGCTGAGGTCTCTGACATCTCACTACCCAGTGATTGCATAGGTTATGGGAACATTTTTTTTAATAACCTTTACAGTGAATTATATTTTTCTAGCTTGAACTACCTACGTTTTGTAGTGTGGCATTAAATGAATGTTATTGTTCATTGCATTCACTGTGTATTTAGTGTGACTACTGACTGAGATAAGCAAATCAATTTCACCAATTCTTCTTTAATTCTTTTCGGCTATCTTATTAAAGATTGCTGTTCTTTCTTATCACTTACGGAGTTTGAAGGAGTTTTGATGCATAAAATCTTGCATGGAAATGCTCCATCCTAAATACAAAGTATTTTCTTCTTCTTCTTCTTCTTCTCTCGATCACTTTACACTGTCAGATGTTTCTGGGAAAAATAATGGCATGTTCTTTCCAGCTCCTTTCGTGGGCCGTACAGCTTGGTCTGTAGGGTTATATCTGTGGGCCACACTTTCTTCCTCAGGTCGCTGAATAATAATAATAATAATAATAATAATAATAATATAAAATAATATAACATGGAATTTATATAGCGCTATATCTTGTAAAAACAAATCAAAGCGCTTGCACTCGACCCTCACAACAAACAACCAATGACAATAAATAATTCTAGCAAATACGAAAGCACACACACGCGCGCGCGCGCACGCGCACACACACACACGCACACACCACACACACGCACACCGCGCCACACACACACACACACACAACACACACACACAACACACACACACACACACACTTATAGAGGTTATACATTTTGACAGGGTGAATGGAATTTCAATTGTTGAATAGCGTACACCTTTGAAAGATGCGCTCGCCTGTCTGGTTTTCTTTACTACAGGCACACAGGGGAGAAGGAGCAAGTTTCAGCTTTGTGGACATATGGTGGTTTAGCCTGTTGTGCCCAGTGCAGAGTCTAAGAATTATGACTTGTTCTTCTCTTTTGAGGTGGTGGTAATCATCCTTTTCTACTCTAGGTCGGGCCATATATTTGATGATCGTCTTCTTTTCGTGGAAGGTGAGGCTGCTTTCACACTGTTCTTTCTGTGCCCCTTGTTTTGCAAGTTCATCAGCCTGTTCATTGCCAGGTATGTCACAGTGGGCAGGAATCCATTGCAGCGTTACACGTTTGTTTTATGTAAGAGGATGTAGTTCCTGTTCGAGTTCTGTTTCTTTGTTTGCGGACAGAGCTTGTAGGACTGACAGGGCATCAGTGAAAAAAACTACTTGCTGACACATTCATCTTTGGAGTGTCTGACCATGGTGGCAGCTTGTTTCCGGGCTTGGGCTTGAGTTTCGGCACGGTAGTTGGTATAGTGTGTTCCTGTTGGGATGTTTGCTGTTTTTACTTCTCGAGATGGGTACTTGATCAGTACTCCTGCTCCATCCATTAAAAATAGCATCTGTAGCTGATCCATCTGTGTAGACATGGATCCAGGCCTGTTCTGGATAGAAGTCTTCTACCATGGCCAGGGTGAGTGCCTTCTTACTGGTGTTGCTCTGAGTTCCTTTTGGAGCCACATACTGGACAGTGGTGTGGATCTCAGGCTCCCTGTGGTTGGCTTCCCATGGCCTTGGTAGAGTAGTTGGGTCCCATGGAACAGAATGGGCAGGTAGACTGTTCAGTTGCTGTAGTCTGAGTACATGGCTATATTGGATGAAACTGGATGAAACTGCCGCCCTTTATCCTGTTTCTTGTTGGCTTCTCCATTCTATGGTGCATTGGATGTTCCAAAAGACACTTGTATATCTCTGCCTGCACTAGATTCTTGGTGTCACACCAAGTATTGAGCGGTCGGATGCCTGTCAGTTGTTCCATAGTTCTGATGGGGGTAGATCTTATAGCACCCAAGATGAGTAGCAGAGCTTGATTCTGTACTTTATCCAAGACTTTTTGGTGGGATTCTGCTGTCGTTGCCCAAGCTGGAGCAGTGTATTCCAAGTGGGGCCTTACAGTTCCTGTATAAACAGTCTTGAGAATTCTCTCATTGGCACCCCAGTTGGTCCCGGTTAGCTTCCGCAGAATTGCCAATTTCTGTCTTGCCTTTCCTTCAGCTTTCTCGATGTAAGGTCTCCATGTCAGATGTTTATCAAATTTGACACCAAGGTAGGTTGGTTCATTGTCATTCTTGAGCCTTATGTTCCTTAGTTTTACAGATTGTGGTTTCTGTTTTGTTGAGAGGGTGAACAGGGTTGTGGATGGTTTATCTTCATTGATCTTCACACACCAATCCTCAGCCCAGGCTACAAGCTTATCAAGTGCCATCTGTAGTCGATATGCTGCTGTGGTAGCATATTCTTCAGTGCACCACATCACAAGATCATCAGCGTAAAGGGTAGCTTTGACTCCTTTTGGCAGTTTAGGCAGCAGGTCATTGATGAAAATCAAGAAAAGCGTTGGTGAGATAACGCCTCCCTGTGGAACTCCGTGTCTGATAAGCTTTTTCTTGCTGTAATGATTGTTTAGAGTCACCCTAGCCCTTCGATTGTGTAGGAAAGATTTGATCCAGGAGAGCATGTTACCTTCGATTCCATTTCTTTGTGTCTTCACCAGTAGACCGTCTGTCCATACTCGGTCGAAAGCCTTCTGCAGGTCTATACAGGCAGCAAAGACAAGCTTTTGCTCCTGAAAAGCATCTTCTATCTCTTGTGATAGGTATGTGGCTTGATCTTCAGTGCTCCGGAATTGCCGAAAACCTGCTTGTTCAAGAGCCACGATGTTGTTAGTCTCCAGGTGGCAGAGTAACCTGGCATTGATTATCCTCTCCATGGTTTTGGCGACGCAACTGGTGAGGCTGATTGGTCGGTAGCTTGATGCATTCTTCCTGTCTTTGCCCTTCTTGTATAATTATAGGGATCATGGTTGCTTCTTTCCACACTTGGGGGAGGGTACCTTTCTGCCAGGTGAGGTTGAAGATATGGAGGAGTTTGTCCTCTGCAGCTCTTCCTAGATGGATTAGCATCTCATTGGTTATACCATCTGGCCCAGGTGACTTTTTGAGCTTCAGTTTTTTCAAAGCACTCCGCAGTTCTTGTTTTGTAATAGGATTTGTCATAAGCCCTGTTCTTGGGTTCTTGGTATGTCTTCCTCTCTGTTCCTTGCGTGCTTGTCTTTGCTTTTCTGCATCAATTTGGATGTCACTTTCTTTGGTAAAGCTATGGGCAAGGTGATCTGCAGCCTGCTTCCTTGACGGGATTTTGCCATTCTCTTCCAGGGTTATCTTGGGTCCTCGTGTGTCCTCGTTGCTTAGCTTTTAGTAAGTTTCCATAGCTTGGCTCCATCTCTCTCAAGGTTGAGAGATTCAGTTTTCTCTCTCCAGCTTGCACGGATAGCTTGGAGTTTTGTTTTCAGGTATTTAACTTTTGCTTCTTGAAAGTTGTTGTGGCTGTCTTGGCTGGAATTCTGTTCTGCCTCCAGTCGTGTCTCTTCAAGCTTGTCATGGCGATCTGTAGAGTTTGGGTCCAGTAGAGCTTGTAGTTTCTTTGAGCACCACGGGGTATTGCTTCTTTGGAAGCGGTCAAAATGCACTGGTTAATTTCTTTGATGACTTTGTTTAGGTCTCTGCCCTCCACATAAATGTTTTGTACCAGCATATTGGATCTACACCAGAAGAGGCTCCAGTTTGCCTTTTTGTAGTTCCATCTGGGGTGGACTGGCTATGCTTTCACAGTCTCTCTCCCAATGGTAAGGAAGACTGGTCTGTGATCACTACCACCTAGCTGCTCTCCGACTTCCTTGTTGTGCTTCCATACAGGTCATCCATGCAAAAGGCAAGGTCTGGAGTTGTTGTAGTGTGCCATCTTCTGGAGTAAAAGGAAAGTATTTTCACAGTAAATGGTTACACTCTCATTTGATCAATCTACCTCTACTTCAGATGACCCTGTTTCAATCAAGCCTAGCATATTCTGGGGGCTGTCTGTGGAATAGGCTTCCATCACAACTAAAAATGAAACTAATCTGAAAAAAGTATCATATTATTCTTTTGATGAAACAATGTGATGTAGCATATCTTCTTCCCAAGATGTATTAGTATAAAATTTATATCCTGTTTTTTTCTCTCTCTCTCTCTCTCTCTCTCCTCTCTCTCTCTCTCTCTCTCTCTCCTCTCTCTCTCTCTCTTTGTGCATTTATTGGTATCCATGTGTGTGTTGTGTTGTGTGTGTGTGTGTGTGTGTGTGTGTGTGTGTGTGTGTGTGTGTTCATTTGTATCAATTGCTTTTGTTTTTCTCACAGTGTTTTCCTTTCTTTTGAGGGCTGGATGAAAAACAAAAAAGTCTGGTAACTTAACCTATTACCCTCGTAAAATAAAATTGCGTTTGCATTTACCCAATTAGTAGTGAATCCCGACCCCCTTAGGTATCTAGGGGTCCCTACATTTCTGGTGCCCCAAATTGGAGACTTTTATCATAAGTTTTGTAATCAGCAGCCTGTACGCAAAGCTGCCATTTTGACCGATCCCTCCCACGCTTCAGAATTTCAATTGTTGCCTTCAGGACGTGGTTTTCAATGCCAAAACAGCAAAACAAACAGAAAAAGAAATTCCTTTGTGCCAGTAGCCATCCCAGTTCTAAACTCACAATAACACCGACTACCCACTCTTTTTTCACTTCTCTGATGCACATATACTCATAAAATACGTATGTCATGTTCTTGGCTTTATTGATTTTTTGAATTGTTTATAAAGTCATGTCTTCTAGCAAATGGTTTGAAAACATTGCATTTATTGTTGTGTGTGTGTGTGTGTGTGTGTGTGTGTGTGTGTGTGTGTGTGTGTGTGTGTGTGTGTGTGTGTGTGTGTCTGTGTGTGTGAGAGAGAGAGAGAGAGAGGGGGGGGGGGTGAGGTGTGTGTGTGGGGGGGGGGGGGAGGGGGGGAAGCGTGTTTGTGTGCATGCCAACGTGTGTGTATGTATATGGGCATGTGCAATTGCGTGTGTACATACATGCGTAAATAATAGTGGTTATATATCTTTTCTAGTCAATGGTTTTGATAACATTGTGTCCATAATTATATTGGTGGTGACTCTGTGTGTGCGTTTGTGTGTGTGTGGTGTGTGTGTGTGTGTGTGTGTGTGTGTGTGTGTGTGTGTGTGTGTGCATGCGCGCGCGGGCGCGGGCGCGTAGCGTACGAGTGTGTATTGTGTTATTTTTATTTGATGGTATATTGTTTGAATAAATTTGAAATGTTGCTATCTTGTATCTTTTGATTATGATTCGTATGGATATATGCCTGTCAGTATTGTAATTGCCCATCAGGGATGATTAAAGTGTGCTTGATTTGAGTTGACTTTGACTCAAGGGCTTAGAGGCGCAAGATGATGCGGGGCATGGGGTGGTTTTCAGTTGGGGCTCGTTATGTTTGTTTGTTTGTTTGTTTGTTTGTTTGTTTAGGGTTTTCGCGCCTCGTCTTTTGTGACGTACCTGTCCTATTGTCCCCACGCCACTCATATCAATCTCAACGCCACAGCTATACCCAGAGTCGTTATGTAGCATCCTCAGAGTCGGAAGTCCCCACAGGGAGTGCGTCAATATCAGGCCGCCAAGGGGCCACCAGCCAGAGGGGCCCTGCACTGCTTTTGGGGTCACTTTGGTGGTGTTCTGTGGTCCCTGTTCTAACACACGCAGAACACTTCCTACTGAGCAAGAATACCTCAGTTGCGGAGCCAGACTGAGTGAGACGCCAGGCCAGAGAGATACGGACACCGGCAGTGTTGGTCAGATGGTTTAAGCAACACCGTTGAAATCGTGTACGGAAAGTGGATGAATCTCGACTCGACTCTGTAGTCCCAGTCTTTTCACTAAGTCCATAGCAAACTCACTCAGGGTAGGAGCCGGCCGGTGTCCCAAAAATCCTTATGGCGACTAGTGATTTGAAGTAGTTTGAACAGGTGTGAAGTTAAAACTCTGCTGGAAGTGAAAGTTTGGCCCCAGTAAAACAACAGGGAGGGGGAGGAGGGGTGAACAACAACATCAACAACAACAACAACAAAAACAAAACTATCAAACATTGCACCATCAGTTCACCAACTAAACTCGAACAAGCAACAATCATCTCTCCTCGCCCCCCCCCCCCCCCCCCCCCCCCCCCCACAAAACAAAAAAACAAAACAACAACAAAAAACACAACAATAACACAACAACAACAACAAAAAACAACACCACCACCACCAACAACAACAAAACCCACAAAACAACACCAACAACAACAACAACAAACTTACCCCCAATTCAACCATAAAAAACATCATCTTCTTACTTCTAACATGTACAATGTAGGTCGCATTTTCAGGTCCGGTGTATGTATAAGACGTACACACGATGGTTGCATTTTCAAGGGAAACTGTCACCGTGTAATTCAAAAAACTTGAATAGCGTTTGGTATTTCCGGAGATGGTGCTGTTCATCTCCTTCGTGGAAGGAATTGATCTTCCAATTCCTCGTATATGCCATGTCAAGGGACGGTTGTAAACCTGTTTGTCCGTCTCAATAAAACAGACCAAAGGGAAATTCTGGCCGACAATAGGTGGACCCAAGGGTCTGATTTGGACTGCAGAAAAGCAACAACACACAGACACACAGAGACACAGACAGACAGACAGACAGACAGACAGACAAAGACACACACACAGACACACAGACACAGACACAGACACAGACACACAAAATGATCCCATAATTATCCAATTATCCTCGATATAAAAGAATAAATCAAAACACACACACACACACACACACACACACACACACACACACACACACACACACACACACACACACTAAAATTCCATTCCTTCCTCTGCATTAGGAGTATGGAGGATTACAAACAAATGTAACAGAAGACAGCTAACAGCAATGTCATCAAAAGGAAAAAAAACATCTGTCATCTTTGCCATAATGAACTGAAGGGCAAGTCTTCAGCATAGAAGAAACAGCCGTGTGAAGACACTCAAGAGAAAAATGAATACAACAAATGATTTAAATCTAAGAAAAAAACTAACTTTTAAAAAAACAAAATTCAAGTCAAAGTTGAGGGGGGGGGGGGGGGGGGCAACTTTTTAAAAAACAAGTTTCAGCAAAGGTTTTTTGAGAAAAAAACCCCCAACCTATCCATTCCCACAGGCACATACAATGGCCTACTCTTTCGAAAAGTGGAACAGGATTTTAACTTTTTGCGCAAGGTTCTCTGCGTGTCTGATGGCATGACTTGCATGCTTCATTGACTGCCAGAGCTATGTGGGCAGGGTCTTTGGCCTCTGGCAGGTTCAACCAAGCTCAACAGGTCTGTGGGTTAGGAGCCAGACTAAAGATGCACCCTGGTCCTCCAGGTTGGGGGTTAGGCTTTGGGATAACAACCCACTCATTAAAATGTAGCTTGCTACAGAAACTGCAACATCGTCTCCAAACCATGATGTGGTTGAGGAAGAATCCTCTCTGGAGGAGCCTATGACGCGAGCTTGGGAAAGCCTTTGGGAAGCCAGCGCACCAACAACTCTTCTGACAACTAAGTCAACAACCAGGATAGAGACCTGGAACATCAGAACCGTATATGAGACTGGAAAAAAACAGGACAGGTATGTAGAGAAATGCATAGAAACAACTTGAAGATCCTTGACCTGGGTGAGACTAGATGGAGTGGAATTGGACGGTTGAGACTAGCGAGTGGAGATACCATCATCTACTCTGGACATGAGGAAGGCCAGCCCCACACACACACGGAGTAGTACTGCTGATGAAACCTAAGGCAACGCGAACATTAGTGTCCTGGGAACCAGTGTCATCGCGGATCCTCACTGCCTGATTCAACTCAAAGGGCAGGAAAGTCACCATCCTCCAGTGCTACACTCCAACAAACACCACAGAGCTAGAAGACAAAGAAAACTTCTCTGAGCAAGTCCAAACCATCGTGGACAAAACACCAAAGAGGGACTTGAGGATCCTAATGGGAGACCTGAACACGAAAGTGGGATCAGTCAACACCAACAGAGAACTGATCATGGGCAGACAAGGCACCGGAGAACAAAACAAAAACAGTGAACTCTTAGCAGAGCTCTGCACTTTTAATGATCTGGTCATTAGAAGCACCATCTCCCCACAAGAAAGCCCACAAGACCACATGGACTTCCCCTCATGGCAGGACTGAAAATCAGATCAACCACATCACCATCGGGCGAAAGTGAAGAAGAAGCCTGCACGATGTCAGGGTGAAGTGCAGAGCAGACGCAGCGTCAGACCACCATCTTGTAGTAGCCGTCCTCAAGGCCAAGCTCAAAGTCTTCACCAACAGGGCAGGAAGATCATTGCACAAGTACCACGTGCAAGGACTGAGAGACGGAGGAAAAACAGATGAATTCAAGCTTGAACTAAAGAATAAGTTCAGCATTCTTTCCCAGCTATCAGAAGATACAATTGAAGAGCAATGGCAAAGTCTGCGCGAGACCTGGAAGACAACGTGCCAAACAGGTCTGGGAAAGAGTACAAGGAAACACGAGGAATGGCTGACTACAGAAACATGAGTATTGGTCACTGAGAGAAAACAGCTGAAAGACCAGATCAACCAAACACAAGATCAAGAAGAGAAGCAGGTATTGCAAGCATGCTACTGGGACAAGAACCAGGCAGTAAAAAGAAGTGCAAGAAAGGACAAGAGAAACTTCATTGAGGAACTGACCCAGGAAGCAGAGACTGCAGCGGGCCAAAAAAAACATGAAGAGACTGTATGAGATCATGAGGACCCTCTCTGGAAAAAACAGCAAACCAAGTTGCCCTGTCAAAGACAAGAATGGCAAATACCATTTTAGGTGGAAGCACTTCAAGGAAACACTCAACAGACCTGCATCATCTGTCCTGTCAGACATCCCACCATCTACTGCAATCCTTGGCATTTACACCAGCCCCTCTGCCAAAAGAGATCACCAAAGCCATAAAGTCTCTCAAGTCAGGTAAAGCAGCAGGTCCTGACAGTACACCCCATGAAGCACTGAAGGCAGACATCCAGACTTCAACTGACATGATGCATTTACTCCTACACAAGATCTGGGAGCAAGAGAGGGTGTGCCAGGAGACTGGAAAAAAGGCTTCCTCGTGGAGCTGCCAAAGAAAGGGGACCTGTCATCCTGTAACAACTGGAGAGGAATTGTGTTGCTGTCTATCCCAGGGAAAGTACTGACAAAAATAATCTTAGAAAGACTGAAGATGGCACTAGACAAGACACCTAGGGATGAACAGGCAGGCTTCTGACAAGACAGATCATGCACAGATCAGATCGCCACAATGCGCATCATCATCAATCAGTATATGGTGTGGCACTATGTCAGACCCCTTATATCCAGTCTATGTCTTTGTTGACTTTCAGAAGGCATTTGACAGCATCAACAGAGGTGTCATGTAGAGACTGATGCACCACTATGGCTTCCCACCAAAGTTCATCACCATCATCCAACAGCTTTATGAAGGTACCACCTGTCAAGTCATCCATGATGGAAAACTGACGGACCCTTCTCAGTACAAGTTGGACTTGATCAGGGCTGTTTGTTGTCACCAACCATCTTCCTGTTGGTGGTTGACTGGATAATGTGACAGGCCATAGCAGGCAAGAGAACTGGTATACAGTGGACCTTCACAAAGCAGCTGGAAGACCCGGACTTCGCAGACATCAACCTTCTCTCCCACAGGTAGTAAGACACACAAGAGAAGCTATGTCATGTTGCAGAAGAAGCCGTCCAAAATCAACATCGGGAAGACAAAGGTCATGAGGGTAAACAATGAGAAACAAGACCCAGCATGACTACTCAAAAAAAATTCAAGGAAGTTGACATGTTTACCATCCTGGGCAGTGTCGTCAGTAAAGATGGGAGGACAGACAAAGACATCAAGTTCCAAATCAATAAAGCCCATCACGCCTTCAACACCATTTGCCAAATTTAGAGATAAACAGCCCTCTCACTCCACAACAAGATCTGGATCTTCAACACCAACGTCAAGTCGGTCCTACTTTACAGCTCAGAAACCTGGCGTGTAACAAAGACCAACACTCACAAACTCCAAACATTTACCAACAGATGTCTCAGGAATATCCTCGGTATCAAGTGGCCAGAAGTCATCTCCAATGAACAACTGTGGGACAGGACCAGACGTGCCTCAATCGAGCCTGAGATCACAAAAAGGAAAGGGGGGTAGATCTCCATACATTCCGCAAGCCTGGTTTAAATGTCACCAGGCAGGCCTTTGATTGGAATCCACAATAAAGCAGAAAGTGGATCCATCAAAGCAGACCTTGCGCAGAAGCATCAAAGCAGTGACAAAGGCAACTGGAATGATGTGGGCCGAGTTGAAAAGGATCTCCCAGAACCGAGTCCGTTGGAGGGGTGTTGTTGCAGCCCTTTGTTCCCCAGGGAATTCATAGGCATAAGTCAGTAAGTCAAGTCACATACGGGGGCTCAGTTCATAATCTCAAACAAAGAACTTTTGGATGAAGTGGAGTGGGCACTGATGTTAACTCGAAGTGGGGAAAAAAAACAACCTTGAACGGGGTTTAAACCCCGGGTAGGCATATCGCGAGCACAATGTGCAATGCTCTTGCCATCAGACTATCCCATCTATCTATCTATCTATCTATCTATCTATCTATCTATCCATCCATCCATCCATCCATCCATCCATCCATCCATCTATCTATCTATCTATCTATCCATCTATCTATCTATCTATCTATCTATCTATCTATCTACCTATCTACCTATCTATCTATCCCATAGTCTGCTGACCATGGGGGAACCCCTAAAGATTTGACAACCAGTTTCCTCCATCCATTCCTCTCTCTGTTCTGTGTTTCTCCAAGTTTTGTTGAGTTCTAGGCCTGTCCATTCTCTGATGTTGTCCTTCCATCTTTTCCTTGGTCTGCCTCTTTATCTTCCTCCTTGGACAGTGCCTTGAAGTATTGTTTTTGAAAGTCCATTTGATCTTGTGACATGCCCATACCATTTAAGTTTATGCATCTTTACAATTGCTAGAGGGTTTTCATAGATACCAATGGTTTGCTGGATTCTGTTATGCACATCTTCGTATCTTATGTGGTCTTTGTAGAAGATGCCAAGGAGTCTCTGGAAGCAACTCATCTCTACCACCTGTGCTCTTCTCTCCAAATCTGTGGCCAGGGTCCATGATTCACAGGCATACAGGAATATTGATATGACAAGGGAGCGCATCAGCCTGATTTGGGAGTTGAGTGAGATATTTATATTTTTCCAGATAGTGTTTTTACTTTTGGCAGTACTGTTATTGTCTGTGCAATCCTGCATACTACTATGGCTTGGACCCCTTGTCTGATACAACGGCTCCCAAGTACTTGAAGCTTTAAACCATTTCCAGCTTCTGGTCATTGACCCTGATATCAGTGCTGATGCCCTTGGCGTTATTGGTCATCAGCTTGGCCTTCTCTGCACTGATTTCCATGCCCTATGTTTTAGAGGCCTTGTTTGGTATTCTGTTAGGCTGGCAAGCTCTTGCTCTGGTCCTGCTAGTCTGTCAATGTCATCTGCGAAGTGGAGATTTGTGATCATTCTGCCACCAATGCTGAATGATCCTTCATGATGTTCTTGTACATCAGCCATGATTCTCTCAAGGGAGCTGTCGAAAAGAGTGGGTGAGAGTAGACAATCCTGCCTTACTCCAACTGTTGTTCAAAACCACTCTCTGATGTTGCTGTTGTAGTACACTGTACTGGCGGCCTTGTTGTACAGCTCTTTGATGACTGATCAGGTTTGCATTGATGCTGTACAAATTCATGGTTGCTCGCAAAGCTTTATGCCACACCCTGTCAAATGCCTTCTTAAAATCAATAAAACCATGGTAGAGGTCTTGTTGGTTTTGAAGGTACTGCTCACAGAGTATTCTGAGGCTGAATATCTGTTTAGTTGTGCTGGGCCATGCTCTGAAACCTGCTTGTTCCTCAGCAATGATGGTTTCTGCTTGTGGATTCAGTCTGTTCAATATAATCTTCAACATGACATTGCTCAGGTGGCATATGAGGCTGACTGCGCACTAATTCTGGCACTGTTGTTGATTCACTTTTTTAGGCAGGGTGATGATAAGTGACTGTGTCCATGGTGTTGGCCATTTTTCTGCCTGCAAGATCTTGTTGCAGATTTTTAGTAGAGTGTTGATCATGGCTTCCTCTCCAACTTGAACTCAGCTGGAATGTTGTCAGCCCCTGCTGACTTCCCCTTTTTCAACAATCTGACTGCTGTTTCCACTTCTTCTCAGAGGATGGGGCAACTGTCTGTATCTGTGCTTGTGGTAACATTTATGATTTCTGGATCTCCTGAGGTTCTGTAGTTGTACAGGTCGGAGCAGTATTCTGGCCACCTGTTTAGAATATCCTGGTCACCATTGAGGCACTCCTCATTTTTGTCTTGGATTGTTGAGCTTCCTCCGTGTTTTGTGCCAGTCAGGTCTTTCACCAGTTGATATGCTTTCTTGCTGTTGTTTTTCTTGATGTTCTCTTCAATGTTCTGGCACTGTTCATCAATCCATTTCTCTTTTGCAACTGTCATGGACTTCCTGATTCTTTTGTTGACTGCCTTATATTGCACTGCTCTTTCTACTGTTTCATTTTTCCCTTTCTTCAACTCTCTACATTTGTCACATGTTGTATGATGTTAGGTGTGACCCAAGCTTTTTTGGCTTGTCAATGTTTGCCAAGAAGTTTGCTTGCTGTTCCAGTCACTGCCATGTTGAAAATATCCACCAAGGTATCTATATCTGTATCATCTGAGTCTATCAGAGTGAGTGCTGTGAACTTCCTACCTGTCCTTGCCTGAAAAATGTCTGCTACCTCTGGATACTTCAGCTTCTCAAAGTCACACTTGATCTGATGTTGTTCTGCATGTATATTTTTTTCAGATGGAGTCGGAATGTCATCATTACAAGATCATGGTCACTCCCTATGTTTGCTCCTGGAAAGCTTCATGTCTGTGCAATGTTTATGCTAGACTGAAATCATCTCTTCACCATGATGTAATATATCTGGTTGTTGTTTTCTCCATTTGGGCTATGCCATGTCCATCTTCTGGATTTCTTATGTGGGCCAAGTGTATTTACTAGCTGGAGATTTTGTCACTGGCAAACTCCAGGAGTCTCAAGCCTCTTTCATTTGTTTCTTTGTTGCAGTGTGATCCACAAATGCCCTCCATGTCTTTTTAGGCATCTACCCCTATCTTGGCATTCCAGCCACTTTCTACAACAAGGATGAGTTTCTTAGGAGTGATTTAGAACCCCTTGTAATTGGCCACAGAATTTTTCCATAGCTTCATCCGTGCAGTCTGAAGGAGGGCTCATGCTTGTGCTACGGTGATGTTGAAGGGGGCTCCTCTTAATCAGATGGTAATAAGTCTGCTGGACACTGGCTGACAGCTCATGACGGTGTTCATGATGCCCTTGTGAATGAGAAACCCCACGCCCTGTTCATGCTTATCCTGATTTCCACTGAAGTATATTTTGCAGCCTCCCTGGGTCATTGTTTCTCCCATGTTTTTCCACCTTACTTCACTGAGCCCAAGGATGTGCCACTGGTATCTGGCCATCTCATGTGTTTGTTCTTCCACTTTGCCTGTGGTTCTTCACGTTCATACATTCCAAGTGCCAATGGTGATGAACTTTCTGGCACGAATCTTGCTGTGTTGTACACCAGTAGCATATTCTCTACCTCTGTCCTGATGTGCAACAGAAGGCACGGTCCTTGGTAACCTGGGTGACGACTGATCCCGTGTGGAGGTTCTGTCTTCTTCATGGGTGTGTCTTGGCAAATCGAACCTGCCAGTGCCCATCCCTCTCCAAGTCGATTTTTGGTTGGGTTTACTCTCGGCATGTGGCAGGTACTATTGTGTTACATGGTTACAAAGTAGCAGAGGAAGCCTCTGACCTGACACTTTCTATCCCCTCACCTCCCATTAATACCTACTTGCCTGCCAATCTTTGCACGAAGCAAGCATGTAAGCAAATCACTACGCAACAGGCCAGCCAACCAGCCAATAAACCAACCCACCAGCCAGCCAGTTAGCCCGTCAACCAACCAACCAACCAACCAATCAATCAACCAACCAACCCACCCACCCACCCTGCACTCAACAAAAAAATGATATCCACAAACCTGTTTCCCCCAGACCCAAGACGGCCAGCACAGGGACCAGACGAATGAAGGTATGTGAGGGTATCAGCGCCATACAAACTCTCTCTCTCTCTCTCTCTCTCTCTCTCTCTCTCTCTCTCTCTCTCTCTCTCTCTCTCTCTCTCTCTCTCTCTCTCTCTCTCTTCTTCAGTCGTCTACCGTACAGCCAGTAATGTAATTGTTCATTCCTTGAATCTGTTGAACACACACACACACACACACACACACACGCGCGCGCGCGCGCGCGCGCGCAACACACACACACCACTCACACACACACACACGCGCGCGCGCGCGCGCACACACACACACACACATGCACACACACACATGCACACACGCACGCACACACACACACACACAACACACACACACACACACACACACACACACACACACACACACACACACGAAAAGCAGAAGAACCCCATGAGAGACGTAATGTTGTTGGGCGTTTCCCAACCTAACACACTCTGGACATGCCCCTGTTGTCTCACTCATCTCATACACAGCCAGCAAGGCAGCCTACTTTTAAAAAAAACATGTTAAATCTGCGCACACGTTAAATCCTGTTCCGCATTTCGTAAAATTAGGCCATCGTGTGCCGGTGGGAACAGATGACATTATTTACAAAACTTCATACACACGGGGATCGGATGAAAAAAAAGCACATGATTGTTTATTCTGTTATCCTCGATATAAAAGAAGAAGAAGAAGAAGAAGAAGAAGAAGAAGAAGAAGAAGAAGAAGAAGAAGAAGAAGAAGAAGAATAACAATAATAATAATTATAATAATAAACAGCCCTACGTGTATTCAAACTTCCCATTCAGTGTGTCTCTTGCCCAGTGGCTGATTCCCCAGGTAGAATTTTTTTTTTCATCTCATTCTTTTATATCGAGGATGATAATGGAATAAGCACTCGTGTGCTTTTTTTCCCATCCAGTCCCCGTGTGTATGCGGTTTTGTCAATCTTGTCATCTGTTCCCACCGGCACACTATAGCCTACTCTTACGAAAAGCGGAACAGGATTGAACGTGTGCGCAGCAAGATGTTCTGTGTGCGTTCGCTCACGGGGCCTCGGTTTACAGTCCCATCCGAAAGACTTCTGAGGAGAGAGAGGAGTCTACACTGATGTTAACTCCAGGGGATAAATCCCCTCGAACGGGAATCGAACTCGGGTCGTCAAATTGCCAGCGCAATGTTCTGACCACTAGGCTATCCCCAACCCCCCCCCCCCCCCCCCCCCCCCCCCCCCCCCACGAAAAGCAGGAGTAGGCTACTTGGAATGTACTATGTGGGTTGGGAAATGAAGAAAATGAAGAATGAAGAAAATAGAAAGAATGAAGAATGAAGAAAACAAGAGTGCATACTCTGCGAAACCCATAGGAAACTGGTGGATCCTTGGTCTTAGAGCTAATGCACCTGCAGAGGAAGCGAGAAGTAAGGGTTCAAATACCTCTTTGTGCCCAAAGCTCACCCCCCCCCCCCCCCCTTCCCCCCATATCGACTAGACTCGACCATGAGAGGTGGTCTGGCGCTAGTCTTTCGGATGAGACGATAAACCGAGGTCCCATGTACAACATGCATTCAAGGCACATAAAAGAACCCACGGCAGTGAGAGAGTTGTCCCAAGCTCAAGGAAAATTCTGTAGAAAAAAAAAGTACTCAGGGAAACAAATACACGTGCAGAAGGGAAAGAAGACAAATAAATGATGGGTGGAACTGCTCTTGTGGCGACGCACTCTCCCCGGGTAGAGCAATAGGCCCCTACGACTTAGCACGCAGAGAACTGTTATGGTGGGCAACACCCGAGAACATTAAAATTTTCAAGCACAGGTCTTGCTTGACTATCAAACAGAGGAGCACTTGAAACATACATTTTTTTTTTATATTGTGCGCTCTGTGTGTGTGTGTGTGTGTGTGTGTGTGTGTGTGTGTGTGTGTGTGTGTGTGTGTGTGTGTGTGTGTGTGTGTGTGTGTGTGTGTGTGTGTGTGTGACGGAGAGGGGGGGGGGGGCGAGTATGAATACAAAGTGATCATAACTTTGGAACTAGTACAGCGCGCCACCACATGGCCAACAACACTAAATTTTTTCTCCCCCCCCCCCCCCCCCCTCTCTCTCTCTCTCTCTCTCTCTCTCTCTCTCTCTCTCTCTCTCTCTCTCTCTCTCTCTCAGGATATTTTAGATATGTTTCGTATCCTGACAGATAAACAGAGTGTTCCTAGTAGGCCTAAGACTGAACACACAGCCCGTGTATACTAAATGTATAGACATGGAGGATGGTGGTTTAGAGTTAGTGCGCCCGTGTATGGAGTTAAAAAGTTTTTTTTTTTTTAATATTTTATAATATATTTTTATATTTTATTCTTTTATATCGAGGATAATGGAATAAGCACTCGTGTGCTTTTTGACATCCAGTCGCCGTGTGTATGCAGTTTTTGTAAATCGTGTCATCTTTTCCCACCGGCACACGATGGCCTGCTCTTACGAAAAGCGGAAAAGGATTTAACATGCGCGCAAGATGTTCTTCGTGCGTTCGCACACGGGGCCTCATCCGAAAGACTTTTGGGGGAGTTGAGGGTTCGAGCCCCTGTTTGAGCCTAACTTCTTCTCTATCCAGTAGATCTCGAGTGGTGGTCGAGATGCTAGTCCTTCAGACTGAGATGGTAAATTGAAGTCCTGTCTGCAATACACATTTTTGCGCGTAAAAGAGCTAGCTACCCACGGTGACTAGAGAGTTGTCCGGGTCAAAATTCTGCAGAAAAGGCAACTCCCATAATAAAAGGAAAAACAACTACAATCATGATTATGGAGATGCAACCAAATTAATGATCACGATAAGTATGATAACGATGATAAGTAATGATGACGATCAAAGTAATGATGGTTACGATAGTGTTGGTGGTGATGGTAGTGATATTTGTGATGATGATGATGATGATGATGATGATGATGATGATGATGATGATGATGATGATGATGATGATGATGATGATGATGATGCTTTTGTGGGCAACCATGAATTTGTACAGCATCAATGCAAACCTGATCAGAGTCATCAAAGAGCTGTACAACAAGGCCACCAGTGCAGTGTACTACAACAGCAACATTGGAGAGTGGTTTCGAAGAACAGTTGGAGTAAGGCAGGGCTGTCGACTTTCACCCACTCTTTTCAACATCTTCCTTAAGAGAATCATGGCTAATGCACTTGAACACCATAAAGGATCAGTCAGCATTGGTGGCAGAACGATCACAAACCTCCGCTTCGCAGATGACATTGATGGACTAGCACGATCAGAGCAAGAGCTTGCCAGCCTAACAGAAGACCTGAACAAGGCCTCTAAAACATAGGGCATGGAAATCAGTGCAGAGAAGACCAAGCTGATGACCAATAACGCCAAGGGTATCAGCACTGATATCAGGGTCAATGACCAGAAGCTGGAAACGGTTCAAAGCTTCAAGTACTTGGGAGCCGTTGTATCAGACAAGGGGTCCAAGCCATAGGTAGTATGCAGGATTGCACAGACAATAGCAGCACTGTCAAAACTGAACACCATCTGGAAAGATAAAAAAAAAAATTCAATCAACTCCAAGATCAGACTAATGCACTCCCTTGTCATATCCATATTCCTGTACGCCTATGAATCGTGGACCCTGAATGCTGATTTGGAGAGAAGAGTACAGGTGGTAGAGATGAGATGCTTCTGTAGACTCCTTGGCATCTCCTACAAAGACCTCATAAGCAACAAAGACGTGCGTAACAGAATCCAGCAAACCATTGGTCCCTACGAAAATCTTCTATTAATCGTAAAGAAGAGTAGGCTAAACTTAAAATGGTACGGATATGTTACAAGATCAAAAAGACTTGCAAAAGCAATACTGCAACGGAAGAAAAAAAAAGCAGACCGAAGAAGAGATGGGGGACAACATCAGCGAATGAACAGACCTAGAACTCAACAAAACTCTGAGAAAGGCAGAACAGAGAGAGGAAAAGAGGGAACTGGTTGTCAAGTCTTCAGGGGTACCCCCACGGTCGCCAGACTAAGGAATAGATAGATAGATAGATAGATAGATAGATAGATAGATAGATAGATAGATAGATAGATAGATAGATAGATAGATAGATAGATAGATAGATAGATAGATGACAACAATGATGATGATGATGATTTCATGGTGACGTACACGCTCTCCCTGAGGAGAACAGCCATCATTACAAGCGAAGAAATAGGTTGTGACTGACAGCGGTACACAATACAATACAATGCAATACAGTGCAGTACAAGACAAGACACACGACAAGACAAGACAAATCAGCGCACGTCCACTTGTTGCAGGTTACTACAGTGGTCAGTGTGATAACGTCGTCATTGCTTCATGAGAGGAACAATTTGAATTGTAGATTATTTTGTAACTGGGAGTTAGGTCAAAGTGCAACGCATAACACGATAATCAAAGTCTACACTTTAAAAACAACAGCAAATATAAAACATTGTGAAACCTGTAAGCCGAACTCTTTGTGTTACGTTTAAATTGATGAGTCCTGAATTGATGGCTTAATTTTTTTTTTTAAAGCCCAGACTCCATACAGCAAAACAAAAAAAACCCATAACAAAGTAACTTAAAAAAGAAAAAAAATCTGATTGTACTTTCTTTCCACAAATATCATTTACTAAACTTCCAGACTGAAATTTATATTTAAAATTAAAAACAACAACAACAAAAAAACCCTCAACTGTTATGTGAAAAAAAAATTAATAAAAAAAAAATAAAAAGACTAAAAAAACCAATTCTGGAATGTATGTCTATCTTATTTACTTTCAGTCTGAAAAGGTGTTCTTTCAGGGTTGTAAAAAAAAAAAAAAAGGCAAGAGGGCTAAAGGAATAATCCCTCAATTTACCAGAAGTCCCCCCTCTCCCCCCTCCCCTCCCCCCCCAAATCAACTATTGAAAACAGCCAAAATTCTAAAACTCATATTTTGGCCATTCTATAATGAAACATACTTGTCTACGCAAAACAGTGCTGACAGGGAGAGTGGAAGGAAAGAAAGGGAGAATCAAATCAAATCAAAATTTTATTTCCAGATGGTACATTGAGTAAGCAATAAATTTGCTTTTTTTTCATTTAGCTATCTAACAAACAAACAAACACAAAAAAAGAATCCCCCCCCAAAAACAACAACAACAACAAAACACACCAAAAATCCACTTAAACAAACAAAAAAAACCCAGACTAACAGAAATGAAGCAGCAAGCAAACAAGCAAAGTAACCAAGAAAACCCCACTCAAAAAATATTTAGTTACAACATTGTTACAACTTTTATACGACAAAATCAACTCAAAAGGAACTAAAGACAATACAATGATAATAACAACAATAGTGATAATAATAATGATGATGATGATAATGCACTGTGTAAGACTCACTCTTTCACGTAGGCTACACACACACACACACACACACACACACACACACACACACACACACACACACACACACACACACACGTACACACACGTACACACACATACACACACGTACACACACACACACACACACACACACACACACACACACACACACACACACACACACTCACACACACTCACACAGAGTTAGAGCAAGACGTCAAAAGGAGGGATGGCCTAACAGACAAGACAGTTGGCTGGCTGAGGGTGAGGGATGGGCCACTGGCCCCAGACAGATCGACTTAAAGATAGATCTATGGCACGTTGACTCCTGGTTAAAAAACAAAACAAAACACACAAAAAACAGGGGGGGCTTATTTGTTTAGTCCTCTTGTCTTCCCCACTCATTTTTACCGTCTTTCTAGAGATCCACATGAACTTTCAAAGGCTTCTAGCTTTCTGTAAAAAAAAAAAAAAAAAAAATTAAATTAAAAAAAAATTCAGCACCTGTAAAAAAAAAAAAGAACAAAGTTGACAAATAAGCTAATGACATTTAAGACCCAGCGAAAATATCCGCTTTTGGGACTGCAGTTCCAAGCACGAGATATTGTACTTGTCTCACTTAGCGACCAGCCCGCTGGGCCACAGAGGCAATAAGATGAATTAAATCACTCTTACCTTGCTCGCCAGGCTGGAGCCGCAGATATCTGTTGTGCTGCAGTTCGTTCCAATGATGTAACACTTTCTGACGTCATTGTTGATCATTGACCTCATTATCTTAGCAACAATGCGTCTTGGATACTTTGTTGTTTGCTTTTTTTTCTTTTTTTGTTTTTTTGTTCAGAAAACTTTGTTTTTACAAAATTTAAACTCTTGATGGAACAATCAACATAAATGTATTCAAAATGTTGTCTAGGTCTAATATATATATATATTATATAGAAGAGAGAGAGAGAGAGAGAAGAGAGAGAGAGAGAGAGAGAGAGAGAGAGAGAGAGAGAGAGAGAGAGAGAGAGATTTGATTTGATTTGATTTATTCTTTTATACCGAGGATAATGGAATAAGCACTCTTGTGCTTTTTTTCATCCAGTCCCCGTGTGTATGCAGATTTGTAAATGACATCTGTTCCCACCGGCACACGATGGCCTACTCTTACGAAAAGCAGAACAAGATTTAACATGTGCGCAAGGTGTTCTGCGTGCGTTCGCACACGGGGCCTCGGTTTAAAGTCTCATCCGAAGGACTTGAGAGAGAGA
>CM060346.1:26102772-26132772 GCA_030674155.1 Stramonita haemastoma
AGCAGGGCTTCTACTTCTAGCCTGATAGAGCTTTGACATGTGGTAGCAATTGGTGATGGTCACAGCGTGTGATAGAAATCTACTGTGTGTGAATCCCAGCAAATCCTGGGATTTGGGGGGGGGCAATTATTCAATCCTAGCAAATCCTGGTTCGAGACTAAGAGGGTTAACCCTCTTAGACCCAATCTGGGATTTGCCGGGATTGAATAATTACCCCCCCCAAGTCCCCGATCTGGGATTTGCCAGGATTTACACACAGTACATTTCCATCACGCTGTGACCATCACTTATTTTCCACCATATACTCAAGCTCTATCAGGCTAGAGGCACAGAGCCTGCGGTGAGAGTCTGGAAGTAATTGTAGCTGCTGGTATGTACTCAGAAGGAGGAAAGTGTGCCTGATGGAATGCAAAATCTAGGGGCAGTTTGTGTTCAGAGACACCGAATGTAAGAGGGTTAAAGTGTGTGAAGATGAAAATCATGGAATGAGTGAGTGACTGACTGGAGGAATAAATGAATGAGTGTCAAGTCTTGAATCCTGAACCCCTCACCAGACATCAGTCATCTGAAGCAGGAGACAGGGGCTCTGGAGGAACTGAGCCGTCAGCTGTTTCTGGAAACTGTCGACCTGCAGGAGGCTAGGGTGGGTGTCAAAGTCAAAGTCAAAGTCAAAGTCAAACTTTTTTGTTTCCAGATGATACATCGAATAAGCAGTGTAATTGCTTTTTTTTTTTTTCATCAAGCCATCTATCTAAGAAAAAGTCATATTTATGCATGGTTGAGGAAAGAAAAACTTTAAGAAAATATGTCGTACTAATGAAAATGAAAGAAAAAATACACACACCTAAGGAGGAAACTACACACACATGCACGCACGCACACACGCATGCGTGTATATATATACACACACACACACACACACACACACACACACACACACAACACACACACACACACACACACACACACACACATATCAGCTTTTTTTTTTTTTTGTCCCACAGGATCGTATTGAATACTCCAAAACGTTCAAGGGCAAATACTTCAACTTCTTGGGCTACTTCTTCTCCACCTACTGCGTGTGGAAAATCTTCATGGTGAGTTCACTTTGCTAGACGAAGCAAGAAAGAGATAGAAAAGTCAGAAAAAAAGTCAGAAGCAAAGACAGTGAGTGATAGAAAAAGGGAAATTTGTCGTACAGAATTTCCAGGTGGGGATGCTGTTGGCACTGAAAGATGAAAGAGCCCCCAGCATCCCTGGAAGAAACAGTGGGGGGGGGGGGGGCAGAGGAAGCTTATTGTATTTATTTATTTATTAAATTAAAAAAAAAATCTTTTATATTGAAGATAATGGGATAAGCACTCTTGTGCTTTTTTACATCCAGTCCCCATGTGTATGCAGTTTTGTAAATGACATCTGTTCCCACCAGCACAGGATGGCCTACTCTTACGAAAAGTGGAACAGCTTTTAACATGTGCGCAAGATGTTCTGCGTGCGTTCACACACGGGGCCTTGGTTTATAGTCTCATCCGAAGGTAAAATTGTAAAATCAAGTTGTAAACAATTTTTTTTTTCATGAAGTGATTGCCTTCAGTAAAATCCAAACAGAAAGAAGAATCAGGAAGGTTAGGCATAGAATTTCTGTAGAAAAAATGCTATGAATATGCACAGTAGTGGGAGTAGGACACGTCAGAACAAAGTGGACTTCATCTTCAATTTTTTTTTTTCCATGTTTCCTCAAAGTTGGAATGCAGAGCTACCTTAAATAGTGGATCAAAAAAGCTGCAAAACAAAAATTCTCACCATTAATGAACATCAGAGCTCTCTATCTAGCCAAGGAACGAACCAACATAACCCCCCACCCCCCTACCCCCAACCAAAACCAAAAAAAAGAAAAGAAAAACAAAAAAAATTTGATGATGAGAGCTAATGACTGATTAGATTTGATTTGTTTTGCTTTGATTGCAGGCAACCATCAACATCATCTTTGACCGTGTGGGGAAGGTGGACCCTGTCACACGAGGCATCGAGATTGCTGTCAAGTACTTTGGCATCCAGTTTGACGTGAGTGGCTTTCTCTGTACTGTACTGTACTGTATTGTGTAGAAAGGTAAAAGTAAAGGTGTTTCATAACCTAAGCAGTCGTAGGGGAGTGAGGCATCAGAGACCTCAGCTTCTCTAGGGGCCAGCATGATGAGGGCGGTGGCGCCCATCTCCTCTCCCTCGCTGCTTTACCTTCCCTGACCCTAAAGAGGGCAGGTACTCATTTACAGCTGGGTGAACGGGGGGGGTCTGTGCTGAAGCCAAGGCGCGCAAACGGTCACCCATCCAACTGGTGACCACGCTCGGTGCTGCTCAACTTGACTTGGGTAAAGCGAGCGCTGTGACCACTTAGCCCCCTATTGTATTGTATATTTATCTGATACTCAGGCACAGGATATGTTTTCAATGAGCTCTCAGCGTAAGGGTGAATGAGGGCTAAAATTGATAAGCGCATACTGAGGTTTCTTGGTCATGCAAACAGAAACTCACAGACAAATCTGATGATGAATGTTTTCTAAGGTAAGGGTGAGGGCAGAAGGAAAAGAGGCAGACCACCAACATACACCCTACATTGCCAACATCATCGCTGATATTAGTGATCTGGGAGGGCTACAGGAGATTGTAGAACTTAGCAGAGACGGAGAAAGATGGAGAATTCTGGTGGCATTGTGTGTAGCTCCTACCCTGGCTAGAGAAACAGGTGACAGATGATGACTTATCAAGTTACACCAATCATGTAAAAAAAAATATCTGTTTAGGATCCATAAGAAAATTGCAAGATATTTTAACAGACCTCATTTCTTTTTTATTTATATTTTATTAATTTATCATTATTTTGTATATGTTTTTTTACATATACTATATATTTTATCATATGTGGTCAGACCAGTTGCTCTCCTGAGCTGAGGTTAAGCAGCGTTGAGTGTGGTTACCTCTTGGATGGGTGACCATTTGATCGCCTTGCTTCAGGACAGTCCCCAGTTCACCCAGCTGTAAATGAATACCTGCCCTCTTTAGGGTCAGGAAAGGTAAAGCAGCGTGGGAGAGGAGATGAGCACCGCCCTCAACATGTATTTTTTGTATTTTGTATTTTGTACACTTTATGTCACAGCAGATTTCTCTACGTGAAATTCGGGCTGTTCTCCCCGGGGAGAGCGCGTCGCCACATGTGCAGCGCCTACCCTTTTTTTTTTTTCCTGCATGCAAGTGTATTTGTTTCCCTATCAGAGTGGCTTCTTTCTACAGAATTTTGCCAGGGACAACCCCCTTGTTGCCGTGGGTTCTTTTATGTGAGCTAAATAGTGATGTGTAACACACGGGACCTCGGTTTATCGTCTCATCCGAAAGACTAGCGCCACTCATGGTCTAATGGATGGGGAAAAAGTTTTGGGTCCAAACGGGGTACGAACCCCACACACTCCAACCTGGACTTTTTGCTTTCTAGGCAAGGCGCGTGACCAGCTAGACCACCGATCCAGGCAGGCTGAGAGAAGCTGAGGTCTCTGATGCCTCGCTCCCCAACGTCCACATAGGTTAATATGAACACCTTTACCTTTATATATATATCTTTTCTTTTCTTTTTTTTCTTTTATTGACAGGTGAAGTTCTGGTCCCAGCAAATTTCCTTCCTTCTGGTGGGCATCATCATTGTCTCTTCCATCCGAGGATTCCTGATCACCCTCACCCGGGTACGTACCTGACTGGGTTTTTTTACCTTGTAATAGGCAACCTTGTCTTTTTTCACCAGTCTTATGGACAAGGGTTTTTTTGTTGTTCTTTTTGTGTGTGTGTGTGTTTTAAACCCCTTGTTTAACTGTGCCTGTTTATGGTCACTGACAGCTTTTAGCCAAGAGAGTGTGGGTTCAAGGGACTGTGTTGTTTTGTGTTGTCGTAATTTTTGTGTTGTCTGTCTTGTCCTGTATTGTAGACCGCTTTCAGTCATGGCAGATTTTTTGAAGTGTGACAATTTTGGGCTGCTCTCGTTGGGAGAGCGTGTCACCACAGGAGCAACGCCACCCATCCAAAAAAAAAAAAAAAAAAACTGTTCTGTTTGCTTGTATTTTTAGTTTCCTTGGTGAGAGTGGCTTTTCCAGAACTACAGAATTTTGCCAGGGTTGTTTGTTTGTTGTGGTGCTAAAAATTCAGAGCTCATTCGCTGCCCAATTTATTCTGTTCGGCAGTTTTTCTATGGCTCTATATCTTTTTTTTTTTATGTAAAAATTCAGAGCTCATTCGATGTTTATTTTATTCTGTTTGGGCAGTTTTTCTTATGGCTTATATCGTTTTTGTTGTAAAAAAAAAAAAAAAAAAAAAAATTCAGAGCTCATTAGATGCTTGTTTTTATTCTGTCTGTCTGGCAGTTCTTCTACGCCATAGCAAGCAGCAAGTTTGCCAACGTCATCGTGCTGTGCCTGGCTCAGATTATGGTGAGTACGTCATCATGTTGTTTTATTTGTTTTTGATTATTCTTTTATATCGGATAGTGGAAAGCACTCTTGTGCTTTTTACTGTCCTGTGTAAATTTGTAAATGTATCTTCCACGCAAGAGGCATACGAAACGGAACAGATTAGTGGAAGATGTCTTTCGCAACAGCGGCTTGGTTATCTCATCAAACTAGAGGATCACACTTTACTCAAACGACGGTAACGGAAGACCATGACACTGGAAAATTTTCTGTTGGGCAGGTATGATAGAACAAAATTTACAAATCACGATGTTCAAATGTTGGCACTGGTATGTTTATTAAAAAAAAATTTTTTGTTTTAAAAGAGCAGCACAGGAGTGCATTAATTCGAAAATTCTTGTATCTGCGAAATTAAAAGAGTGAGCTAATAATTGCTATAGGCATATAAACAAAATTATAAAATATGAGGGATATTGACATGATGATTCGATTTGATGTAAATACTATATGTAATATATATATAATATAATATAATATAATATAATATAATATAATATAACATAATTATAGTATATATATAATATAATATAATATATATAATATATAATATATGATATAATAAATATAATGATATAGTGATAATGACTGACTAAAAGAGCAATGCCTATATGAATATGTTGCTTTTTTTTTTTTTTTCAGGGGATGTACTTTGTGTCGTCTGTGCTACTCATGCGAATGAACATGCCCCCTGAGTACAGGTGAGAGTGAATTAGCACTGGTTTTAAGGACAGGAAGAAGGGAGGGGTGGAATATTTGAACAGTTTATGGAAGTGAGGGGAGGGGGGGGGGGGGGGTGAGGGTTAGGTTTTTTTTGTCGCAGGTTGTTTGGGTTTTTTGTTATTTTTTTTGTGGTTGTGGGGGGGGAAGGGGTCAGGAGTGTTGGTATTGTGTTAATATGCTGGAACAAATATAATGAAAGTGGAATGGTGGCTGGGAGGGAGTGGGTAACAGATTTGAGCAACAAACTCACAGCATCAGCACTCTTGCAAAGCATACACACACACATTGCATGCATACACCCATTCACACACATGTGCTACAGTACGCACATGCCCATTACACAGACAGTTACGCACATGTCAGTACTTGCACCCACCACCCACCCATACCCATAAACACACGCACACACACACCAGCCGCACACACGCACCACACACACACACACACACACACGCGCACACACACGCAAATGCTTATCTCAGGGAACGAACAGAGCACACACAAATTAAGATGGTTGATGTTAGTATATATACATTTGGGGAATGGGTTTTTTATGGGTTTTTTATGGTGTGTGATGTATGGATGTTTTTTTTCAGTTTTATGTTGTTTCTATGTGTATGTTTTTTTTGTGTGTGTGTGTGTATGTTAGTGTTGTATATGTTTTCTAGATGTTTGCTGGGTTGTTTGGGTTTTTTTTTTTTTTAGTGTGTGATGTTATTGTTGTTTTTAAGTGTATGCTGTTTTGAAATTCATGTTGTTTTGGATTGTATAGTCATTTTAAGTGGTTTTTAAAAAAAAAATGTTTTTGAACATGTGTTTGTTGTTTTCAGATGTTGGCTTGACATGTCTTTTATTGATGATGTTGCTTTGAGGTGATTAGTCTAGTTATCAATCTTCTTTTTAACTATGTATTTTTTGTTTTTATTTTAAATATGTACTCTACATGTATTTTTGTGTGTTGTTTGTAAGTGTATATTGTCATTGTTCATTGTTTTGTTGTTAATGTTAAATATATATATATTATTATTTTTTTATTTTAATTTAATTATTATATATGTATTTTTTATTGTATTGTATAATCAATGTTCATGTTGTTTTTTTTGTATCATATGTTTTGTTGTTGTTAATGTTAATGTATATCGTCATTGGTTTTTTGTTTTGTTGTTAATGTAAAATGTTATCATCTCATTGCTTTGTTTTGTTTCTAAGAGTATATTGTCTGTTGTGTTCATCACAGAATGATCATCACAGAAGTTCTGGGGGACCTGCAGTTCAATTTCTACCATCGCTGGTTCGACGTCATTTTCCTCGTCAGCGCTCTGTCCAGCATCGGCTTCCTGTACATCGCACAAACAGGCCCCGGAGAAAAACATGGCTTAGCCTAGCGTCTAGTGGTCTGGAGGTTTTGCTGGAGGGTTTTTTTTTGTTTTTTGTTTTCTTTTTTTTTTGGGGGGGTGGGGGGGGGGCAGGAGGAGATTGAATTTGTGTGTGTGTGTGTGAACAGACAGAAGGAAAAAGATGGGTTTGGGGTTCTTTTTGTTTGGGTTGTGGGGTTAGAGGGGGAGGGGAGGTTGGGGGGGGGTGAAAGTTTTTTTTTTGGTTTTGTTTTTTGGTTGAACTGTTTGTGTGCAGCGGGGGGGAGGGGGAAGGTGTTTGTTTTGTTGTTGGGTTTGTTTTTTTGTTGTTGGTTTGGTTTTTTTGCGGAGGGGGGGGGGGGGGGGGGGATTTAGACACAGTACTGTGGGGGATATAGGTACATTTGACTAAGGGAATATTATTGACGGTGTTGAGATTTTCCATTCACTTCAAGAAAAGGGACACGTGTGGCATAGAAAGAGGAGAGAGAGAGAGAGAGGGAATGTAATATGTGTGTGTGTGCGCGTTTTGAGGTCTCTCAAGTAAATTTCAATATTGCCATGTTGTTGTCATCATTTGTCATTACATAGGATGGTGTGTGTTGTGTGTGCTGTGTCTGTGTGTGTGTGCCTGTGAGTGTGTCTGTGTTTGTGTGTACCAGTAATTACTGAAGAAAAAAGAATACTGTCTTTGGTTGCCCGCTGAAACTGAACTGAAGGGAAAATCCTGGCTAAAGAATTTTGGCCGATTTAGATCAGATTGAAACAATGTGGTGTGTGTGTGTGTGTGTGGTGTGTGTGTGTGTGTGTGTGTGTGTGTTGTGTGTTGTTTGCAGAATTTGGCTTATTTAGATCAGATTGAAACTGAGTATGTATTGTATTGTATACCACTTTAAGTCGTGGCAGATTTCTCTGCATGAAATTCAGGTTGCTATCCCCTTGGGGAGAGCACATCACCACACGAGCAGTGCCACCCATTATTTTTTTTTCTTTTCCTGTCTGCAAGCGTATTTGTTTCCCTATCAGAGTGGCTTTTTTCTACAGAATTTTGCCAGGAACATCTTCCTTGTTGCCATGGGTTCTTTTACGTGCACTAAACAATCATGTGTAACACACGAGACCTCGTTTATCGTCTCATCTGAAAGACTAGCACCCAGACCACCACTCACAGTCTTGTGGATGGGGAAAAAGTTTTTCTCTGGTGTGTGTGTGTGTGTGTGTGTGTGTGTGTGCATGCATGCATAAAGACATGAGTGCTGATTTTGTGTTTAGTGTTGGTTGAAGCATTGTAAAAATGTAAAAAATTATTTATGTGTTTGAAAATTTTTTGTTAAGACAATAAATGTTCAAGCTTTGATTGCTCTAGAACAAGGGAATAAATTCATCGTACATTTGTGAAAGCTGTAAAGATATCTGCGAATAAATTTTTATGTTAGTGTTTGCTTCTTTGAATAAAAGTGCTCTGAAGTTACACAGTGTGTTCTTTCATTATTGTTATTATATATCTTTATTGTTGTTCTTGTAATCAATGTGACTATCATCATTTTCTATCTCACTATCATCATTATCATCATGAATTCACACAGTGTGTTTTTTTTGTCATCATCGTTTATTATCATGGTGGTGTTGTTTTAATCATTATTATCATCACCATCATTGTTGTTGTTATTATCATCATCATTGTTATAAAATTACAAGGGTGACACTTTGAAAATCAGAATCTTAGCTATAGAAAAAAACCTGGAATGAGTCTGGTGTAGGACAGTGTCCCACTGGGGGGTCAGGGGTCAGGCCTGGCTGATGAACTTTATGACCTTAAACTCTGGTGTAGGGACGTGTCCCACTGGGGGGTCCAGGGGTCAGAGCCCCTTGGCTGATGAAAATTTTATGACACTTTAACTCTTAGTCTCATATAGTGAACTAAATAATAATAATAATAATAATAATAATTACATGGACTTTATATAGCGCTATTATCTTGTAAAAACAAATCAAAGCGCTTGCATTCGACCTATACAACACACAAGCAATCAATAACAATTTATAGTTTTAGCAATTCTAGTGAACTGACACTATCAACTTCATGTTCCTGGAAGGATTTGGCCAAAATGAGCTGAAATGGGTGGGTATGTTTAAATGTAATGTCTCTCTTACTATACAACAGATCTGCATAAAATTTGAAAAATAGTGTTGGCAGATGATTGTTACATATGTTGCATATTTTTCTGAAGTTTTGTATCATGTGTCAAAAGTTGTTTCCTTGTTTTGTCTGCAATTATTATGTAGTCTATATAAACAACATAATTAAACACAATTGTGTGAGTGGTGTTGCCATACATTCTGTGTGAAAACACTGCAATACTGATACACAAACATTCTCCTAAGGTGTCTAGTGTGCAAGGGCAAGAGGAAAGGTTTCCTTTGGCCATACTCAGCTTAATTAAAAAAGTATGGCATGATGATACTGCACTTTCAAGTGGTTCATGAGTACAGTGATACTGCACTTTCGAGTGGTTCATGAGACTAAGAGAGCTTTTCATGGCCTCTCTTGGCATCACATGGCAAATCAAAGCACAGCACTCCCCCTTACAACTGCAGCCTCTAATGTTCCACATGAAGGGGATGGATGATTCTCACTGCGACAGCTAGCTCATCCACACAATCAGAGGAACCTTTCTGTCCTATGATATCTAATACATGTACACTTTACATCTGAAAAAAAGTCACTTTATTACCACTGACTCAGAGGGAGACTGTACAAGCTATTCACAAGTCAACAACAGTCATTGCACATTCTGCAGAGATAGACACTGCCAGGTGACTCTGGGACAGAAATAGAGGGGACGGGATAGCTTAGTGGTCAGAACATTGCGCTGGCAATTTGACAGCCAGGTCGATTCCGTTCGAGGAGATTTTTCCCCTGGAGTTAACATCAGTGCTGACTCCAGTCCCCAAAAGTCCTTCTGATGAGACTATAAATCAAGGCCCCGTGCAGCGAACGCACACAGAACATCTTGAGCACATGTTAAATCCTGTTCGCTTTTGTAAGAGTAAGCCATTGTGTGCCGGTGGGAACAGATGACAAGATTTACAAAACTGCATACACACAGGGACTGGATGTAAAAAAAAACATGAGTGCTTATTCAATTATCCTTGATATAAAAGAATTTTAAAAAAAAATAAATAAATAAATGACTGACATACGCCTGTATTGGATTTGCAGACTAAATCTACGCCAGAGAAGTGAAGGAAGAGGGTAGCAGTCCAAAGATCATCATGTCTGGCCAGCCTGAGTAGAACTGCCAGTGATGACACTCCCCATCCCTATCACCTTTCCCCTTCCCTCTTCTTACCATCCCCTTCACCCCTCTGCTTTATTAATTAAAGCGGCTGCTACTTCCCTTTCATGACACCTGATACCCATTGTTGGTACTTTGCAGGTGGCCTTTAACACTCCCACCCCCCTTCTTTCATCAGACGACATCCTCCCCCCCCCCCCCCCCCCCCCTCCCCCCAAAACCCTTTCTTGATGTACAATATTAGACAAATCAGACCTCACAACTGCCTACCCCAGCAAATAAAAAATAGTATATTAACAGGCCAAAACTAGTCATTTGTTTTTTGATGCTGCCTTGTCTTCTGTGACGTCCCCGTACCGGAGTTCACACCGCTCATTTCAATCTCCCCGCCACAGCCATACCCAGATTCGTTGTGTCTATTCCTCGGGGTCGGCAGTCCACAGGGAGCCCATCAATATTAGGCCGCCGTGGGGCCACCAGCCAGAGGGGCCCTGCACTTCTGCTGGGTCACTTTGGTGGTGTTCAGTGGTGCCTGTTCTGAGGTTACATATGCAGGACACCACCTACTAAGCCCCCTACTAACGACAGTTTTAACTCAGTCGCGGGCCAGACTGAGCAAGTCACCCACCAAAGGTGGCGACCACCACAACGTCCCTCCACACCGTCCCCTCCACAAACCCCCAACCCCAAAGGCTTTGACACAAACTCACCATAGGCACAGGAGCGTATGGGAAAACCGAATCTGAGGTCATCATGAGACCAGAGCAGCGGGAGCCACCGAATCAGAGGCATGTTTTTATTATTGCATGATGATCAATGAGGATGAGGATGATGTAATGATGCTGCTGTGGAAGCGCATCCGCTTTGAGACTACTTGACAGGGTTGCACTCTACGCTTACTCTCATAATATATCCGGCATTAACCAGGCCTGAGAGATACAGACACCTACAGTATTGGTCAGGTAATTAGAGCAACACTCTCAAATTTGCATCCGTAAAGTGGATAAAGCTCGACTGTGTGGTCCCAGTCTCCCCACTGAGCCCACTGTTTTGGGTAGGAGTCCGAAAAATCCCTATGACTCTTATGGGAATCGAACCCGAGACCTTCCAGTCCGGAATCCAAGGTGCTAACTACTGCACCAAGGCGGCTGGTCAAAAATAGTAATTTGATAGCAATGATAGTATTCGCAATCTTTCTTGCTCTCAATGTATTTTTTATCATCATCATTTACTTGATGGTTACAATTATGGTTTGGTTCCTTGACAGCGCTATGCAGTGTTTTTATCTTCAATTTGCATTTGAGTGTGAGTATTACTCTGTGAGAGCGTGTGACTCTGTGTGTGTGTGTGTGGTGTGTGTGTGTGTGTGTGTGTGCGTGTGTGTGTGTGTGTGTTACTGAAGTGGGGATACTAAGGGAGATATAAATATTGAAGGCATTTTTTATTTAATACACACACACACACCAACCATTCGTAGGTACGCAGATACACTGACAACCTGTGTACAGTCATGACACAGAGTAAAAAAAATTTCTTTTGTACTTTTATTTCTTATATATATATATATATATATAATTATCATTACATACTTCACATAATCACAATCATACAAGTTATAACAGGACAATGCAAGCTCGACAGGTTTTCCAACATGATTAATGATTTCTTAATCAATCAATACACAACAGCTGTAACAGCCAATACTACTGAGACAAAATTTGATAAAAAATTATATACCTCTTCATATTTTGAGCACGTTTTTGTTGTTTTTTTTTGGGGGGGGGGGGGGGGGGGGTGGAATATATTCAAGCATTTTTGCTCATTTGTAGGAACTGATCAGAACCAAACAATAAAAGAATTTCTAGACTAAAACACCTGGGGGTGGGGTGGGGTGGGGAGGGATATGAGCAAATTGTTACCAATAGATTTGTTACGGTCATAATCATTTTTTCCACAGAGAAGGGTAAAAGTGCGACAGTTGTTCCACCAGGTCTGCTGCTATGCTGTGCTATTTCTTGTGACGTAGTGTCATCCAGGGACAACCCTGGCTCATAATTCTCTGCAGGTTAACCCTCTGGCGTTCGGATTTCTCTGAACACAACTTACCCTAGATTTCCCATTCCATCACGAAATCGGGTCAGGCACACATGCTGGCTGGCCTTTTCCTTTCAGTCTCTTGCAGCTTTTCTCAAACTGATGTTAATGATGTTTACAAACAAAGAAGTGAAATTATTGTACTTGTTCATTAGAAACTTTCAAAAATGTATTGTTGTACTGGTTTATTACATATACTGCTACTAATATTGAGCATTTGATTCACTTTGCATTATAGTGTTGCCATGTCATCTGTCGCTGATGCAAAATACAAGATAATGGAATATGAACAATACTGCTCTTGATTAGGAAACCGACTGTTAACCCCTTTACTGCCAGATTACATAAAACACACACACACACACACAAAAACAACTACTCATGCAAAGAAAATAATGAGTTGAAAAATAATAAATTAAAAATAATAAATTAAAAATGTCACCCCCTTTACATAATTCATCATAGGTTACAAAACAGGTTTTTGAAAGTTGAAAATGTTTATAACTGACAATGATTCATGCATACTACACACAAAGCAAATAAAAAAGGGAAATGGATTGACAGAGAACAGAAAAAAGCAAGAAAGGGGACAGAGAAAAAAAAAAGAAAGAAAACAAAGAAATGATTAATTTCTTAAATAAAATGTAATGCTCCATTACATGAGTCACACTGCAACGGTGGTCCATTTTCAGTTTTACCATATTATTAATCTATAAAAAAAAAAAGAAAAAAAAAAGCTATTAAAAAAAAAAAAAAAGGAAAATCGGATTATTCTATCAAAAGTTATTACAACTTAGAATGATAGACTACAAGAAGTGACAAAATAAGAAATTGACAAGTTCTACATCGCAATAGGGGGTCAAATAAGGGCTTGGGTGTTTTTTTAAACGCGATTTTACAGCAAAAGGAAACAAAATTACACCTCGATACTTCAGTACAAGGTAGAGGAAGGGCCTTGAGTTCTATAATCAATCCAAATCTCAAAATCCACAACCTGACCCCCACCTGCCTAAAATGGCTCCAAGTGGAAAGGAAAAGTGGGTCAGGTGCAATGCGACTTGTATCATAATGGAGCTTCACAATTTCAAAACGGAAAGAACACTGTACACACTGAAAGGACCCAAAGTATCCCCATAGCAGGAAAAAAAGACGCAAAGGGTACAAAGTGATAGAAAAGAGGAAATTTCTGGTACGGAGTCTGACTCTTCATTTCATGTCACGTTGTCTCTAGCTCTACAGACCACAAATGCTATTTCAAAGCTGTCACCTCTGGCTACTGACTTTCCTAGACAACAGGGATACTGTTTACACTATGAAAAAAAGAAAAAAAAAGCTACCATAGTAAACCAAAGGATTACTTGTATATGTCATAACAAACAATGGTAACATGAATACGACAAAATAAATATTCATGGCCGTAAATCAATGTTGTTGAGCATTCCCTCCCCAGCTTAAGATTAACATCTGGGGGGGGGGGGGGTGGAGGGGGGCTCATCTAGAATATGCACTTTCACACATCTGGGAATCACTGTGAAATTCACAAGTACACACTGGACGAGAAGTTAGCCTGTATGGATGTTTTTCAATATGTTGCCATGTGATATGGGCAGCCATAATACAAATTTTTTTTAAATAAAAAAGGGGTCATCATAAAAAGAATGGATGAAAACAACAACAAAATTTGAATTCAAGTTTAAGTGCTTAACTCTTTGTGCCCCATAGGTATGACCCACGTTTTTTCCTCCTCAGTCCTGCCCAGTTGTCCAGCCAGGTATGCATGAAAACACTGGCAAACTTGAGAAAACACGTGCTAACTTCTGAACAATGGAATAGATCGTTTTCAGATTTCACAGTGTGAATGTCATAAAAAAACTACCACTGGTCAAGTTTTCATAGTATTGAGTAAAAAAAAAAAGTTATTTGAAGTAAATAAGATATAACCAAAAAAAAAAAGCAACATTTTGCAGACATGAAATAAAACTTTAAGAAACCAATGCAAAAAAAACCCAACAAAACAAAAGACCATGCCGTGCATGCCATTTAAAAGCATATGTGGCTTCTTAGTGTGTAGCTTTCCTAAGGAAAACACGACTCAGTGACGCCATTACCATCTCTGCCTTCGTCACTTAGCTTAGATACTTTATTGCTTGATTGCAATAACTGCAGGAATGTACATTTCAATCATCGTCTTCTTTCCACCAAGTATCCATGATGGTCAGCGGGTGTGACTGCACTTCACCCTGCCTACATCCATCACTGGATAGAGAGTTCCATCTGCCAGTCCTCATCACTTCCTGCATCACTCTGGTTGCTAATATCAGTATCATATTCCGTCGAATCCTTGGATTCATTGTTAATGTAGTTCATAATCCACTCACAAACCTGCTGAATGGCTTCTTTAGCTAACAGATGTTATGAGCACCTACTCATATTGATTGATAACCAATAGATCAATGAAAACTTTGCATAGAGAAGAAAGTAAGTGCCAACACAGCATGAAAACAAACCCTTTGAGAATGAGTTTGAGCTATAAGACTGAGTAGTTTTTGGAATCAAAAGACAAAAAAAAAACCCACTCCATTCTAGCTTAGTTTTCACATACGAATAAACTTGTGAACAGGGTGATACGGTTGGAATGCAGTTTACAAGCACACTCATAAATGGGGTCGAAAAAGTTAAGAAAGGAAAAAAGTAACACATTTTTTTCTTAAAACTGATTTATCAAAAAGTCCATAAACAACATATTCAATAAAATCATGAGGTTTTTAAACTGAATATCAGATCACATTGGCAATACAAAGGCACCCTACTGTGGGCCATTTTTGGACCGAGAAAACCCCAAACAAAGGAAAAAAAAAAACCATCAGCATCACTCAATGCAAATATTAATCTGAAAAAAAAAATTGCAACACTACAAATCAATGAACAAAACTCATTTCTGACAGATTATGTTTTGGTATCAAACAGGTTTTCATTTACATACTGCTCTGCAGTTTGGCGTCTTCTACTTTTCACATGATTAGGGAAAACCTCACAAAAACAGTTGGTAGAGGGAGGGGAAGGGGCAGGAGGAAACAAAGTATTACCAAATGCGAGGCCTCAGTGATGCATCAACAGCATTAAATCATGTTCTCATTCAAGTCAAATCACGAGTCAATGTTGATGTAATACTGTCATTCTTCATCTAAATGGATGTGGAGTTCAACTTTTGACCATTAGAAATTAAACAGGTGCACACACATACATGTGCTCTCACATACCCTTCAATCATCTACAAATACCCCCCCACCCCCCAAAACCCTAAACAAAAAATTAGATAAAGAAAAAAATTCAGATCTTGTACATTACACACCATCATATGTTACTAAACAACACTCCTCGGACATACCCCAATGTTCATTCCAAATCATATGTAAATCTGTCTGAACCACCACCAGCTAAAATTACACACTTGCAATTTCCAGCATCTAGCTGAAGACGGGATAATATTAATGTTGCGAGTAAAAAATATATGCATAGTCTTGAAATACACACAGCAGTCTCACATTACTACAAAGTATAGGCCATTACCAAGGCAACAAAAAAAATACCCAAAACAAAACAAAAAAACCAAACCAACAAAAAACCAAAAAAAAGTCGGATGCACGGACATGACGCATTCTTGCTCACATGACAGACAACAGCCATTGCTGTCTGAGCATTCGACGATGACGAAACAACAAATCAAAACACAACAAGAGTATAGACCATTACAGAAATGTACAATAAAAAATTTTTTAAATACAGATTTTTTTTCTTCATGTTTTTCTCTAAGCAAGCATGTCATATTCTTCAAGCATAAAACAAGCTCTGTGGGCAGAGCACTGAACTTGTGATCTAGAGAGAGGAGGTTCAAATCTGTAAACCCACAACAGCTTAGGTGACCTTCCCCCAGTGTAAACATCTTCAGGGACCGGTTTGCTGTCAGTCAGTCTATGTAGGCTTTGGCAATCGGCTTACCTCAAGTCACCGACAAAGCCTGTGGCTGGCAGAGTCTCTTCCACTCCGTAGCAAAATATTTTTATCATAATTTTTCTACGTGGATAAACCTCTCTTGCAATAATTTGACATAAAGTGGTATAAATAAAAATAAAATAAATAAAAAATACTAGATATGCCCACACGTTCACACACATTATTATTACCTCCCTCTCTTTCATTCTTGTATCATTAAAACCAAATTCTTAATATATAATATATATTATTAACCCCACTATTTCTTTGACATCAATTTACTTTCAACAATACATGCATGAACATTTGGCTCATCCTCAGCAGGTTTCTTGAATGTTTTTTTTTGTTCATATCAAAGTTTTAAAACTGAACATAAGTACTATATGACTATGTCAATTTGGCAGAACTGACAAAACTCCCTTCTAGCCACATGAAAATTTCAGTTCACAGCGGTCTTGATTTTTCCCTTCAATGCATGAGGAGTCAACCTGACAGTACACTGATTTCACTTCATGTTGTTTATAGCCCTACCAACCAAGAAGGTCCAGTCATATCAGGGCTGTCATCACCCCATTCAATTTCAGCGACTCCAGTAACACTGACTTCAAGGTCAACATTAACACTATCTGATCCCTTCAAATGTCCAACACAATCAATCTGAAAAAAAAAAAAAAAAATCGAAGTGAATGTCAGTCATTTGGATGAGACTATAAACCGAAGCCCCGTGTGCGAACGCTAGCAGAACATCTTGCGCACACGTTAAAACCCTGTTCCGCCTTTCGGAAGAGCAGGCCATCGTGTGCCGGTAGGAGCGGATGACAAAATTATTTATAAAAAAAAAAAACAGCATGCACACAGGTGTGTTTAGACACCATCCCTGAGGAAAAATTGAGGAGTTGGAGTCCCCAGGGCTGTTCGAGGCTGTATATGGCAACATTCTGGTGGCTCCTGCGACGGTACTGGAACCATTTGTATCGGTCATTGCCTTTCCAATGGATCATTCCAGTGGCGTGGAGAGGGGGATCTGCTGCATGGGTAACAGTTTGCCCCCCATACTCACTTACCCAGGCTTTGCGCTCTAAAGACTAGTGCGCAACTTCATAGTCTTCCGAGACTGATGGGTGCCTACTACAATCTGAAAAACTTCGTGTTGCGGTCACCACCAGCCATTCTGCTTTATTTATCATTACGGGGTTACAAACAAGCACAATTAACATTTCAATGTACAAAAAAGATACATAAGAAAAATGCAATATAGGTAAATAAACACTGCAGAATAGACAAGACATCTATGCCCATCCCAGTGCTTGCAATATCATTACCTGGTCACCAGAACAAAACAATACAGGCAACATGTCACATACTGCATGAACAGAAAATATTTGTAAGATTTGCTTTAAAAAAAATCAGCAGGAGAAAGAACTCAGAAGGCAGAGCTAGTGAGATGACAGAAAGGTAAGGAAAAAGACAAAAACAAAGTGATAAAAAAAAAAGGAAATTTCTAGCCCAGAATTAATTTCCAAACAGTGAGGTGGGGCATAGCAGGGGGTGTTGGAGATGCTGTATATTTGGTACTGAAAGAGCCCCCAGCTTCCCATAGGGGACAGACACTGCAGCAAAATGCCAGGCAAAGTGTTGTGGGCAAGATGAACCTGTCAGAACCCCCCTCCCCCTACCCCTCTTCAGATGGCATTAAAAAAGTGTCCCTATACAAAGCATAACCATGACTTCCAAAAGAGTATAAAAAAGATATACGAGGGGGAAAATCCAAAGTAAAACGAAGTGACTAAAATCCTGTGTAAATAGTATCTACCAGCTGTCACACTGCTAAAAAGAAAACCAGTAAATCTGATTTCTTTCCCCATACCAAGAGCTGTTAGCGAGTTGACATGTACGTTTTTTGGTGACTAGATCACAAGAAGAATGAACGCAATACTCAAGAAATAAAAATTATGAAAATGCTGTTTGGACCATGATTTCTCCACACTTTCAATTTGGTACCAAGATGCATACCCACCTTCGGTTTTTTAATATGGATGTGTTATTATTACCAACATGATATAGTGAGACATGAACAGGTTTTTCTGTACAAATAATGGAACGCACCGACAGGTTTTACAAAACAGCTTTTTCCGATACAAGATTGCCAAAATCATAAAAATGACTTCCATATAATGGGATTGTGAACAAGCCATCGAAATTCCATGATCAGCCTGAAATATAAATATGACAAATCCAGATCAACTGGGTTTGGTAGATCAAAACTGATGACCAGTGGTATGGAGATCCGACTGTCACTATCCAAATGCAACACACAATGAATGAAAAAAGAAATTGCTTTTACACTGCAAACATCTATGTTTCAACATCATGATTAATATGTAACAAATGAAATAATAAAATGAATAGGAAAAAAGGGGCGGGAATCAATTTAAAAATCTGATTTTTAAAAGTATACATAGCTAGCCATGCAATGATGACCAAATGGTTAAAAATTCACAACTCTAAATTTAACAGGCAAAGAAAAACACTTGTATGATTTGAATGATACACAAATTTCTTCCAAAAGCACATAAAATACAAAATAAACAAAGTACAATAACGAAATATATCCATGCCATGCACAATGATCTGAGACTGGTTTCAGCGCTGCTGGGATCTGAACAAAGATTAACAATTGAAAATGGTCATGATCACTAAAATAAACTCACCTTTCCCTCAAAGTCAACACACAACCACCATCCACCCTATAACTTGCACTGATCACGCTTCATCCAAATATGACGAGCGGTCGATTACAATGACCAATCAGATTCATCTGTCACATCAATCATCCAATCACATTTTGGAGAAGTACCCTGATCCAATCAGATTCATTCCTCACAGCAATTGTCCAATCATGTTGCTAGTAGGTAGTTTGCCTGGCCCAATCAGATTCGCTGACCCCAGCAAATCGTCTAATCACATGTTGGGAAGGTTGGGCCAGGAGGAGGGAACTTTGCAGATGAGCGTCTTCATCAGTTCTCGAATCCTCATGAATTGGCGTTTGAACTCCAGTCCATCGCCCTGCGCAAACACAGCGTTCAGAATTAGTATTTGGTGGTACTGTTTGCTCTGTTCTTCAGTGTAATCAAGAACATATATTATATAAAAGAAGTGATATCACACATGAGAAATAAAGCATAATTGTGTGTGTTGTGTGAGTGACTGCACGTGTTTAAATATATCTTCTTTACAATCTGGCTTGATCTGAGAGAGAGAGAGAGAGAGAGAGAGAGAGAGAGAGAGAGAGAGAGGAGAGAGAGAGAGAGAAGAGAGAGAGAGAGAGAGAGAGAGAGAGAGAGAGAGAGAGAGAGAGAGAGAATATAGAATGTGATATGTGAATTTGTGTGTAGAGTTCGCTAATCATGTAATGTATGTGTGTGTGTGTGCATACTTTGCGTGCATATGTATGTGTACACTTTGTAATTGTATGCTTATGTATGTTTGTGATGCCTCTGCATGTGTGTGTGCATGCATGCGTGTGTGTCTGCACACGTGATGCAAGCGTACATGTGTCTTCATGCGCACAAGTGTTTGTACAAGTCCAAATCTGTGTACCACGAATACACGCATCCTGTTAATTAAGTGCATGCAATACATATGCAAACCATGCACCTACATATGCGTGTATGAATATCTTATGCATGTAAAATTACCTTGGACAACCTGAAGTCCACCAGCAGACTGTCTCCCATCTCCAGGATCATGGCTTTGAAGATCAGCGGGGACTGGCGACGATCCACCATGTGCACGGTCAGCTGAATACAACAACAAAAAAAGAAGAAAAAAAATGTTGAAAAAATATCGTCATTTCCAGTCTGCTTCGATGGCACTGTTGTATGTGAATACATGCCACGTGCATCTCAAGTCTCCACCAGTTGTAATGGTGTAAGCATGTAGATGAATGAAAAAAAAAAGAAATTAAACACCCCCCCCCCCCCCCCCCAATTTTCTTTCCACCACTGCCCAATGGTGCTCACCAATGGTAGACTGTGGCTGCTGTTTTTGCCCACCATTAATGTAACCACATTCTGACTTTGGGACGAGAATAAAATCACAGTTATTGTTTCTCCCACTTTCAGCGTGAATTAATCCATCCCAACCCAGCCCAAATGGGGCAGCTGGTTCTGAGAATAGCAGGAACCAGTTGATAACACAAAAAATCTCACCATCAGTGAACCTCAGAGGAGCAACAGCCCCCCCCCCCCCCCCCAAAAAAAAACCCCTCAATAAATGAAAACCCACGTTTCAGCTCATCACAATAACAACAATAAATCTCAATCCCTCTTACCATTATCACAACAATCACGAAAACAACAAAAGGTCAAGCGTGTAATGGTGCATCCACCTGATCAAATACAGCCTTAACTTCTTCCTTTACTCATCATATCATATCATATCAATAATCATAATAAAATGAATGAATAAATCAGTTTTTTTTGGGTTGTATCTCGGCTAGAGCTGCCAAGTTCACCAATGATAAAGATTTTTGCATGTGCGACTGTTTTTGCCTATCAGAAAGGTAAGCTGAATTCTGACTCTGGGGATATGAAAACAATCTGTCACATGAGCGAAAATGCATCACGCTGCCGTTAAGCGCCTGACAAGTCAGGCCCAGCGCATCTCACTATGGCTTGGGAGAGAACTGTTGTCTTTCAAGTCTTTCTGAGAAAAAAAAAAAAAAAGGGCAGGAGAATGGACCAAGAAGTTAGAAAAAAAAAACGACAAGAAAGGGGTGACAGAAAGAAAAGGAGCAAAGCAGCAACAGAGAGAGAGAGAGAGGGATAGAAAACAAGAAATTCCTAGCACAGAATGTCCAGAAGGTTGGGATGCTGTTTATACTGTTAGGCTCCCGGCATCCTTACAGGGAATCCTTACTTATACATCATGTATTATGGACTACATCATCACAGCTGTCAAGTTTCCCCCCACTTTCAGCTCCTCTCAGCGGCTAATTATTCCATCCCATCCCATCCCAGCCTAGCTGAGGCCAGCTGGTGCTATTTATAGCAGGAACTGACCACACTTGAACTAGTAAAAAAAAAGAAAAAAGGAAGGGACGAGCTCAATTTAGCACTCTTTTGACTGAGTGATGTTGGACTTGTGCAAAGCGTCACACACAACAATAATAAACAAAAAAATTCTTTTTTTTAAAAAGCAACAACAAAAAGAAAAGGGGAAAAAAAAAAAAGAAGCAAAAAAGGAAAAAGGAGTCCGACCATGTGTGTGGTGGTGTGTTTCCAGGTGTAGTCCAGCTGGTCAAAGACGCGGTTCAGCTCCTCCAACATCTGCTCCAGCGACAGGCGACAGAAGAAACCGCGTCATGCGCCGCACCAGCTTCTGCATGGGAGTCTGCACAACCACCACCACCACCACCGCTTTTCGTGAGAGTAGGCCATTGTGTGCCGGTGGCAACAGATGACAAGAATTACAAAACCGTATGCATTCACACGGGGACTGGATGTAAAAAAAAAAAAAAAAAAGCACACGAGTGCTTATTGCTTTAACCTCGATATAAAAGAATTTTTTTTTTTTAAATCCTTGAAATAAAGAACACACACATACTCCCCCCCCCCCCCCCCCCCCAGCTAGAGGCAGGGCCAACACAACACAACAGAACAGCCACAATACCTGAGAGGACTGGGTGGGGTTGATCTGAGAACTCACCAGTGTGGACCCACCGATCCACACACGAGTGCTTATTCCATTATCCCCAAAATAAAAGAACAAAACAAACACACAAACACACTCTCTCTCTCTCTCTCTCACACACACACTCTCTCTCTATCTCACACACACACTCTCTCTCTATCTCACACACACACACACACTCTCTCTCTCTGTGTTCTCTCTCTCTCTCTCACACACACATACACACACTCTCTCTCTTTCACACACACACACACACACACACACACACACACACACACACACACACACACACACTCTCTCTCTCTCTCTCACACACACACATACACAAACTCACTCTCTCTCTCACACACACACACACTCTCTCTCTCTCTCTCTCACACACATACACACTCTCTCTTTCTCTCTCACACACACACACACTCTCTCTCTCTCTCTCACACACACACACAGCTTGAGGCAGGGCCAACACCACAGAACAGCCCCAATCAATAATACCTGAGAGGACTGGGTGGGGTTGATCTGAGAACTCAGCAGCAGATCATCGGCCTGGGCAGGCTGGGAGAAACTGATGGGGCCTTCTGCCGCCGCCACCGCCCCATTGTCCAGGGATTCCGTTTTCCCGTCTGCCGCATCTGCCTCGGTCCTTGAACTCGTCATGGTGGGTTGCGAGCAGGATATGGCACTGCAGATGATGGAAACAAGACAACAAGACCAATAACAACCTCAATAATAATTATGATAATCATCATTGTTAGCATCAGCTGATCATGAACATAATTACAATAATGATGATGATGATGATGATGATGATGAGAACGCTGTCCTTAACTGTGTTGTGGAGAATCATGATTGGGGCACGGCGTCACTCAAGAGCGGTTAACCAGATTGCTCCTCCATATGTAGCGACGTTGTGTCCAGACTCAAAAGCCTAGGTTTCTGTCCATGGTTTGCCTTGATGCCATGCTTGCTTTCTGATTTCTGCCGTGGTTGTGCTTCCAAGGTTTGCCTTGTTAATGTTATGAATGTAAAAGAAGTGCCAATACAACGTTTTTGTTCTGTGGGTACTCTACTGACTATGCCACACTCCTGTCATAATTTTCAATCTCTATAATAAAAAAAAAAAAGAAAGAAGTAAACTCCTCTGAAATAAATGGAGTAGAGCTGCCTCAACAAATCAAATGTAGCGGGTTGGGGATTTAAAATATCAACAGCCATACTACTCATGCTCTCACTCTCAAAGTCATGCAGTTGTTGTTGTTGTTGTACGTTCACAGGCCTAACACCTTGGGGGTTCTGCCAAAATGTGCACTCTGTCTGTCTCACTCATCTCACCCTGGCAATCACTGTAAGTACACAACTGAATGTGAAGATTGTGTCCATAACCATGATAAAGGCAGCCATTCTTTGACTTCAGAGGTGGGGGGGAGGGGGGGGGTTCCTTGAAAGGAGAGAGTGTGTCGTTATGCTAAGAGTTTGTCATGGCTGAAGACACTCTCAACATGACATTTTAAAAGCAAAACATTTTCTTCTAAATACAGGCCTTGGCACTTTCTTTACATCAGTACCAGACACAGCTGCTGGCCTGGGCCATGTGTGCTAAACAAAAGAACAGAACTAAAAAACAGATGACAAGGTTTAAAAAAAAAAAAAAAAATCTGAGGTAGAAACCAAGAGTGTGAGAATGACAGGATTAAAAAGCCAAACAGAAGGTATCTTAACTGGCATACATTATATATCAGGTATGATAACTATGCCTCATTTTGAATTTTCTTTTTTATCTGATCATATATTATATGCAACAACCCAAACCCCCCCCAAAAAAAAAAAACGGAACCAAACTCATAGTGACCTCATGCACACAGCAAAAAGAACAATAACAAAATCACAGTGACCTCATGCACACAGCAAAAAGAACAATAACAAAATCACAGTGACCGCATGCACAGCAAAAAGAACAATAACAAAATCACAGTGACCTCATGCACAGCAAAAAGAACAATAACAAAATCACAGTGACCTCATGCACAGCAAAAAGAACAATAACAAAATCACAGTGATCTCATGCACACAGCAAAAAGAACAATAATTACAAGTACACAATTTGTGCTCTGAATGATAGCCGGAAAAAAAAAAGAAAAGTCTTTTTTTTCTTCACAGAAAAGACAAAGATAGATGTCAGCATACTAATGACACGACAAAGTTAAACCACCTTACATCGTTAGCTGCGACAAGCCAGAAGTCAACACCATACACAGACATGCATTAGAACACAGAATCGGGAGAATTCTCATCACAAAATAAGTACACACACATAGTTGGGGGGCGGGGGGGGGGGGGGGGGGGAAGATGGCACTACACTTATGCCGATGCTTTCTCACCCCCTAAAGGAATTCATGCAGAAAGAAAAAAAAATTGTTATGACCAAAAGTGTTACATGATTTTACATTCAATAACTTTCAAAAAAAAAAAAAATTCTTTTACATCGAGCATAATGGAATAAGCACTCATGTGCTTTTTTACATCCAGTCCACATGTGTAAATCTTGTCATCTGTTCCCACCAGCACTTTGAAAGAGGTGTACAATACAAAATGATACACTCTGTATATGCTAACACTGAACACACACATTCCTTATCCCAACTTTTTTTTTTTTTTTTTTTTTTTTTTTTTTTACTTGTTTTTTTTTTTGTTGTTGGATTTTTAAAGAGAGTACTTGAACTATTTCTCTCATTTTCAACAAGACTACAAAAAAAATTGGAACCCTACATCAACAGTTTTTTTTTTAAATCATCCACAGGAAAAGAAAAAAAAAAAATTCAACCTGGAGACTGGCTTATCCACACCATGTGTCTGACATACCTTGGTGCTGTGCTTCCTTGCCTGGATGGCTGGGGGTTGAAATCTCGTAAAGGACATGATGTTCACATCTTACCAGTAGTTGGGGGGGGGGGGGGAGGAGAAACAGGAAGACAGAATATTCCTTCAGGCTCTATCCCAGGGATGAGGGGGCAAAGGGCAATAGGCTGACCGGATCAAATCAGGGGTTGAGGCATAGAGACACTGGTGTCGCTCAGGGTCAGGTGTCCTGGAGGAGGAGTTTCGGCCTGGACCTCTCACTGCTGAGGATGTGGGGACCTTGGGGCACTGACCACTTCCCAGCTTCCGCCCATGCGACTCTAAATGGTGCATCTCTATGTGCACTAAGGCAATCTCTACAGTAAGAACTGCATGCAAAGCTTCCGACACCGTCCCTGAAGTCGGAATGCGGCCACCTTAAATGGTGGGTAAAAATATTATTCGCATATGCAAAATTTCTAAACTGGTGAGCCTCGGAGGTCAAGATGAAGAGAAAAAAAAAAAAGGGGGGGGGGGGGGGGGGGGGAGGGGGGCCACAGTCAGGTCAACTTTCACTTCTCCTGGTCTGTGGTCCAGCTTCAAGACTCGGATATAGTTATCAGTTCTGGACTGCAAGCAAATACTTTTCTTATTTGGACTCTTCACCCATGTTGTAATTATTCCATCCAAAGAAACTTTCCCTTGCATTTTCTTTTTTCTTTTCTGATGCGGAATTGGACAAAAATCACGCAAAGTTAAAAAAAAAGAAAAAAAAAAGAAAGAGACACAAAATTTCTACAAAAGAAATTTTGAGCACAGAATTTTTAACAAAATAAATTACATCATAGAACTGTCTGACTCTTTCTTAGTTGGGTGATCATTATGACAAAGATTTTTCAATGTGGACAAACACTGTTCCCTAAAAATCCAGCTTTGGATATGTATTAAATGAATCAGTCAATGTGTATCAATGCATGCCTAGCAGGCTCCTGAATTAAGTGCTTATTCCATTACCCTAAAAAAACAACAACCAAAAAGCAACAGTAACTAATAACCAGTGCATGCATGTGTGTAATATTTTTTCACAAATATTGTGTGTGTGTGTGTACATGTGTGTATGTGGGAGAGGGGGGGGGGGGGGGGGGGGGGAAGACGGGGGGGATGTGCATGCATGCGTGTGTGTGTGTGTGTGTGTAGAAACTATATAAATAATCTCTTTTGTTACACTAAACATTCAACTTCATTCATTTATCCAAACAAAAATACCAGCATACAGGAGTGTTTGATGAGTTATATTTTTACACGTTTCCAATCTGTACAGCAGGAATATCAAAATTGGCGTTTACAGAGGTATATAACAATTCCACATTATCACAAATGGGACCAAAATCAAAATAATGAAAAAAATCCTGAGCTGAGGGGATCAGCTGTGCCAGCAGCCCTTCAAAAATGAATACATGGTAATAGTGCGTGATAAAAATCACATAATATATGGCTGTACACAAAAAAATTTCTTTTAAAAAAATGAGTACGGCTGCCATTGGTCACAAACCAACCAATCGGTATCTTCAATGAAAGACGGTCACATGTTAACTGCGTTTCATTTTACACTACAGATTCACTATCACAAGCATATTATATACTCCTCACACAAAGTTACGCAACACAGGTTGTTGGCTGTCTCTCTGATGTTGATGACAATTATGCAGATGCTTCTGTTTTGTAAATCCATGAAAAGCTGGCTTTTCATTACCACATGATCTTTCAACAATATTCCTTTCCAACAATATCATCTAAAAATGATACAGCAAGATAATTCATTAATAAAGTTGGGAGAGTTTTTTTTCTTCTGAATATGACAATTTCATAATCTGTTGCATAACTTCAATGAAAAAGTAAAGATTTCCTGCAATCATGTTTGTGCATCTTTCTTTCGCTTGATCAACACAATGCAAAGGATGATCATATTTTGCAATTTCATCGAAAAAAATACATTACCAATTTTTGCAATGTTATCTAATTACTTGATAACCTACATCGAAAAGCTCAACATTTCACACGAAAACAGTTTGTTCACAAAAAAGGCACAGCAATTTCAACTCTTTTCAACATAGGACCCCTCCCACTCTTTCAGCGTTGCTTCCAAGTTTTCCACACTACAATACAATGACCCCTTATGTAGCAAAAAAGGGGGAACTTTTCCCTAGGCTTACAAAAAAAAAAAAGGGGGGGGGGGGTTTACAAAATTACACAAGCAAAAATATTGTTACTGTTACAGAAAAGCTTCTGCATGTTTTCAATTCACTTTACCATTGTGCCACAATACTTAACACAGGTTGGTCAGCAAAAAGATAATTCCTCCCAAAGGAAAAAAAAATATATACATCTCCACACAAAAATCTACAAAATTATTAGCACATAAAGGCTGATACATTCTGATAATCCTTTTCTCTGCAATCTTCCCGCAACTTTTAACATTTACACAAGTTGTTGAGAGTCTTCTTTAAGTGCTAGCTGTATATGGAGAGAAACTTTTGATTTCTTCCTCAAAACTTTTTGAAAAATAACACAAGGTTCTCTTAAAGACAGGAATATGATTTCTTCCTCAAAACTTTTTGAAAAAGACCTACGAGGTTGATTTCTTCCTCAAAACTTTTAGAAAAGGCATTCAAGATTGATTTCTTCCTCAAAACTTTCTGGAAAAAGCCTGTGAGGTTCACTCAAAGACAATGAACTTGACAAAAAGAACACAAACGAGACTAGAAAAAATATACACTTTGAAAAACTGATCTTTTTTTTGTGGTTGACTGAACCACATGTACCTCAGCTTTCTTTCCACAACTAAGAAAACACCACGCAACTGGACAAGATCACTTCCAATTCCCTTGAAGACACTAGGTAGCTTTACTAAACCAGAACTATATAGCATAGTTCACTGACATGGTTTGATGAGGCTCCTGGTTCTAGTCGGTGAACCAACCACTGCCTAATTCCCCACCAGACCGCAACGGGATCATGGCTCTTGCAGAAATATTACATAATATCTTTGATGACCGGATACAATGTTCCCCAAAACTCATACATTTTCAAACCACTACTCAAGTTGTTTTTTTTTTTTTAGAAGCAACTCTGCAGGTGGTGGATTCTAGGAGGGTGATTTTGGTGACAATGCCATCAGAAATGAAGAATATAAAAACAAAACCAAAATTACAAAAAATTTTAAAAAAAACCCACTGATAACAAAAATCCACACATACAAAGTACAAGGAGAAGATACAGATCCAGACAGATAAAAACAGAAAATGTCACGGCACAACTGATTGTCGAATGAAGCATGGGCTTCTTTTATGTACTCTGTAGTATTGCCACTGATATTTAAAATTCTGAATGGCTTTTCATTGAGTGTGTGTGTTGTGTGTGTGTTGTGTGTGTGTGTGTGTGTGTGTGTGTGTGTGTGTGTGTGTGTTTTGTGTGTTGTGTGTTGTGTGTATGTGTGTATGTGTGTTGTGTGTTGTGCTTCGGCTGTGTGTTGTCGGTGTGTGGTGTGTGTGTGTGTGTGTGATGTGTGTGTGCATGTCATGTGTGGGTATGTGGTTAGAGAAACAGCAAAATGAAATATGTATCAGAGTACATGCCTGTCACAGTGTGTGCATACCTGTGTTCAGCTTCTTGAATTTTCATTTGCCTATCCCTCAATTTTTTTTTTTTTTAAACCCAAAAAGGGAGCAAGTACATCATTTCCTAGACAAACCATATTTGATGCACTTCCATAAAAGGCACACTAAGTCGTAGAGACAGTTTTTGCCTACAGGCTGGAAAAGACAGCTGCACCTACTTTTTAATTTTATTTTTTTTATTTTTTTTTATAGCAATTTTGATGTATTTGCAGTTTTGGTTTCTTCAAACATCTAAAAATCATATTCCAAAGTATCAGAGCCCAAGTCAGCTTATAAAGCTTAAAAGCCCTGTTGCTAAGGTCTTCTGATCGAGACATAAGTACACAGTTCAAGAAATTTTAAATCCAAATTTCTCAAAAGGCCGCCTCACCACCTTGTGAATTCAAACGACTGTAACTTTGCTTTTAGTCAAGCTACAGCAAAAAACAAGCACATATTGTAAAGCTTAATGACTGAACTTTCTCACTGTACAAAATCTGAAAAATGATAAAAAGGCACTTCATGTATCTATTGTCAAAGTGCATCTTTCTTCACCACGGCTACACAGTTGCAAAAAATGGAAACCAGTTGACTCATTATGAAGTTTGCATAGGCAGTGGCTGAAAGAAAACCATCCGCTGCTTCTCAAAACCCTGCTCACACAACTTTGTTTCACCGCACACATGCTTCTCTCGCCTTCACTGACAACAAACTCTCTTGGGTGTTCCGACAACAGATTCATTTTCAAGAAAATCTCATCTTTAGGCATACACACGTCTCCACAAACCACATAATGCCAACAACGAGTTCTGCGGAGTTCTACAATCTCATGAAGCCTTGCCAGTTCACTGACCTCAGTGATGCTGTGTAATGAAAGAGAGGAAAGCTGAAGCATATTGTATGGTTTGTGGTCAGCAAAGGATGGTGTGTCGCACTTTGAAACAAAGGGTCGTAGGTGGCAAATCAAAAGTACAGTGACCACCACGTATGTCTGCTTTCATAAAACACAACACCACTTGCTTTCCTTGAAAACGTACAGCTGTGGACACTAGGAAGAGGTTTTCAGCAACAATGCAGCAGAGAACGGTTAATGCAACGAAGCCATGCGAACACAGAGCCATTCAAAAATGATGATGAAACGAACAAAACTTAATAAGCCAAATTATACAAAACAAACCAATAACACGAATGAAAGTGAGATGAAAAAAAAACCAACATAAGCACCACAAAAAAAACAAACAACCAAAAATAAATGCGGAAGCAACATCCAACATATATCTCTCTATCTTCTCTCTCTCTATATATATATCTATCAAACTGAGGCAAACCCAAACCAAACAGGGAGATACACTGACTTCAAAACAGAAAGAAACAAAGCAAGAGAAATTACAGCCGCACACAGTGTGCTTGATTCAAAACCTACAACTTGTGATCCAACACTAGGGGTCTGGCGCCACGCCACAACTACAGGCACAGCTAATCTAGGTAAGCCCAGCGACACCTTGCTGATGGGTCAATCCCGCGATGTCACCTCCGCTTCTGCACGTTCAGTTTGAACTTTTCTTTTCTTGATAAATGCACACAGCTCCCATTTTTCATGTAAAAGATAAGAGGAGAGCAGTGTTTGTGGTTCTAAGTTAAGACTCTGACAAATATCAGCCCTGTAGTAGTTTTCCCCTCAGTGCCAGAACTCTGAGGTGACTGTTTTACAGTCCGCGTTGCTTCTTCGTCCTGGGTTTCAAATCAAACGGCAGTAGGCGTGTGTGTGTGCAGCAGACCCTTCTTCCTTCTTTAGTCATCCTTGTTGTCCCTTGAAGCACATAAACACCAAATGTGATTTCAGGGG
>CM060346.1:26135272-26172772 GCA_030674155.1 Stramonita haemastoma
TCACCATTACAAAACTGATACACACGGGACTGATGTAAAAAGCACATGGTGCTTATCCATTATCCGGAATCACCAGGCTTTTCTGCCATTTCTCTCTGCATGAACCAAAAAATTGTTTAACTCTTTCACCACTAAGTTTTCTGACTGAAAAACTCTCCTTCAGCATCAAGTATTTTTCAGCACTGTTACTTATTTCTTAGCATTTAGTCTGTGTCAAAACAGCATGGTCGGTTGTTCCATATGAAACTGGGGTCAGGGGTGAAGGACAATATGTTGCTGTCAGGCACGCACGTCAACGGAGTGTGAATCTTGTAACGTATGAGGAACTGTCCTTTTCAACCCTGGTAGCTCTGAATTAAGGCAGCGGTACTCAGCGTTTGGGGGAATTAACAGCGGCCAGTGTTGGTTTTGAACAGGGTGGGGTCAAACAACCCTTGATATTGACATATGTAAAACTGAACAAGTGTGTAAACGCTGTAAATCACTAGAAAGCTTAGATAACAGTTTTAAATGAGTGTAATTTATAGCAAACATAGTGTTTACGATTATGTAAAACAAAATGACTTTTAAAAAATCATATGCACTACCAATCACTGTCACACGTCAGAGCCCCCAATGATTTTAACACAATAAGCAAGTTTTTGGTGCAAAAATGTCATGATTAGGTAAAACTATCTCTTGACATTAGTCTATGGTGGTGAATGGTAGCGTTGACTTTAAAGTCACCTATGGCGGCGAAAGATTTAAGAAAAAAACAACAAACAAACAGGGAGACAAATGGTACCATAGCTCTCACCAGCGGTGAAGTCCTTCTTGAACCACTGGTTTTTGCGAATCAGCTCATGGTGTAGCGTTTTGCTGGGTTTTCCACCAGCAGTTTGCGCAACAGACCTGCACATGTCATACACCCAGTCAGTCCACAGTCATTCAACGTGTGTTTTTGTCAAAATCAGGTCTGGCTTTACTTCAACTTGTAACAATAAATTTTTTTTTTAAAAATTCAGTCAACAAGTTCCACCTATTTTGGGCAGTATATTTACTATTTTAAGACGCTTGCAAAAATTTATCTTTTTTTCCCTCCCTCCTTATGATGTTTAGCTAGCATGATTATAATATCAAGGCAATCGACAAAAAAATCCAAACATGTATGTTTGGCTGGTATGATTACAATATCAACTTCAAAAATTATTTCAGTCTTTTTTTCTTTTTTTTTGCAATATCAAGACAACTGCAAAAATCATCATTTTGAAAAATTAAAAAATTATTCAAAAAACAATAACATCTTCAATGGCTAATACAATTACAATATCAAGTCAAATGCACAAAGTATAAATGTTTTCCAACATCAAAGGCAAGTATACTTGCAAAATCAAAATAATTGTAATATATATTGCTCTGAAAAATATTCATGCTCAGCTAGTGCAGTTACACTATCAAATCTTCAACGGGCCAGGCAGAAATGGTGTTTCACAATAAAACACATAAACTGTGAACACCAGATGCAATTCAAAAACTAGCACAGACTTTGCATGTTTTAATTACAAAACAAAACAAGAGAAAAAATTAAATACAATTTTCATAAAATCAGACACAAAACGCACACTATCAGAACAAAAAAGATGCAAGTATCAGGAGAAATTTTTTTTTTTTAAATAAATAATAAATAAAACGTGGCTGCACTTGTGCTGGGAAAATCAAACCAAAAAAACTAAGCCTAAAAAATCAACAGCTGACACAGGTTGCATGCAAGGTATGTTCATGTCATCCATTTTATCAGCCGTGAATAGCCTACTTTTTCTTTTGTAACAAGTTTTTCTTCAATAAAAGGCTTATAGCTGTCACACACATAGCATTTAGTTCCCATCGGTCAAGATTGTAGAAATATTTTAAGATCTCAAGTGTTCGCTGTGCTGTTTTTAAGCATACTCACATAAGGCCAAGTTGTCAATCTTGTTCCATGGTCGGAACTCAATGTGGCATTCTCTCCAGTTGACGTAATCTGTGCATCCTAACACCGCTGCATCCCAGGGGAGTTCTGAAATCATGTCCAAGAATATGGATACATACAGTATGCCTGTTCATACAGACCATCACCACATTGATGAGTCACATTACACCAAAGGTCTAGTGTTTAACTGTTAACACATTATCAATAATATAGTAGTTTAACAGCGCTGTTTCTTGTATAAAACAAATCAAGAGCACTTGCATTCAACCTATTCTTACACATGCAACCAGTTTTAACAATTTCAAATGTACACAGCCACTGTGTTGTTCTCAACCTATAACTCTGATACATATACTAACACAAAAAACAACATGCACTCTCACAAAAATAACATACACACACACACCACACAAGAACATGCTTGCACTCTCCCTAACACGCAACACATAAGAAAAAAAAAAAATCTAGGCATGTCCAAACAAATAAAAAACACTTTATACCTTTTCGTCACACACTTAAGACATTATATCCCATCAACAACCCCCCCCCCCCCCCCCCCCAATAAAATTTTTAAAAACCTGTCAAAATAAATGTTTAAATTTCAGTACAAAATTATAGTGTTACATCATCAATGGGTTTGGTAGTGAATGCCCATTTTCGAGAGCAGATAAAAACGAACCTCCTCCCAGCATGGCCACCAGGACCACACCGCTGGACCAGATGTCGGCCGGCTCGGCTCGATAGGGTTTGGCGCTGATGACCTCCGGAGCCAGGTAGGGGGCAGAGCCGCAGAGCCGATCCAGGTAGCGCCATTTGCCCTGGTGGCGAAACACGTAGCCAGGCCAAAATCAGCAATCTTCAGGTTGTCTGGAGACAATCAATCAATCAATTGTTATCTAATCATCATTGTTAATCATATCAATCATTCATTAATCATAATCAATCATATCATCACATTAGTAATCCACCCAGCCACCCTACAATCAATCAGCCCTACCGACCAAAATCAGCTTGCTTCTGAGTTTCTGGAACAATCAATTGTGATCGTCAGACTTTCTAGGTACAGCAAGACTAATTATAGCTTATGTCCTGCAGGCAGGAAAACAGCATGTGCATGGCCTGTCGGTGGGTGCGGGTGGGTGTGTTTACCATGCACTGACTTTACAGTGCACCTAGAGATCTTCATGATGTCAAACTTTTTTTTTAAAAGACGAAATGAATAAGATAATTATTTCTTACCCAATCTTCTCATATTCTTGTGGATGAATGCTGCAGTGCATGAACACACAAGATCATAGACTGGTTTGTGCACACTAACTTAAAATCAAACCGGCTGCCATGGCATAGTGGTTAGTGCCGTGGGTTACGGACTTGAAAGTTTGGATTCGAATCCCATAAAGGGTCATAGGAATTCTTCAGACTCCGCTGGCTCCTACCCAGAGTGAGTTTGCTGTGGGCTAAATGGGAAGACTGGGACACAGTCAAGTAGTCTCAAAGCATTAGCACTTCCACAGCTGCAGCATTAGTCATCCTCATTATCACCATTGTCATGCAATACAAAGAATGCCTCTGATTCAGTGGCCCCAGTTGCTCTGGTCTCATGGTGACCTCGGATTTGGTTTCCCCATACACTTCTGTGCCTGTGGTGAGTTTGTGTCAAAGCCTTTAGGATTGGGGGTTCACGGGAAGATGGTTATTAGGAGGGACGTTGTGGTGGTCGCCACTTTGGGTGGGCGACTCAGTCTGGCTCCGTGACTGAGCTAATACTGTTGTTCATAGGGGATATAGTAGGTGGTGTCCTGCATATGTTAGCTCAGAACAGGCATCACTGAACACCAAAGTGACCCAGCAGCAGTGCAGGGCCCCTCTGGCTGGTGGCCCCAAAATAAAAGGTGTACATTACAAACATCACTACCACAATACGTCTGATTTCTCTATGAAAGTGGCCTTTCTTTACAAAAGTTTGCAAAGGACAAAGTTCTTGTTGCTGTGGGTTCTGTTACATGTGCTAAATGTGCTGTGTATCAGTGTATCACTCAAGGTCTAGTAGACCTAGGGGAATCAAGTCTAGTGACTGGGGAATGGGGGTTGGGGGGGGGGGGGCATTAGCTCTAGACCACCAATCCATCTTGACAGTTTAATCAATAGTTGTGGACTACAGTGATAGCTTTCTTTGATTTGATTTAATTTGATTTATTCTTTTATATCGAGGATAATGGGATAAGCACACTTGTGCTTTTTTACATCCAGTCCCCGTGTGTATGCTGTTGTGTATATGTCATCTGTTCCCACCGGCACACGATGGCCTACTCTTACGAAAAGCGGAACAGGATTTAACGTGTGCGCAAGACGTTCTGCGTGCGTTCGCACACGGGACCTGGTTTAAAGTCTCATCCGAAGAAGCTGTGTACACCACCACTCCACCATGGCAGTTTTATAGTTGCAGACTACTGTGCTCTCTGTCTTTGAGAACAGAAGTCACACATACATGTGTACAATCTTGGCTCCAAGAATGACAGCAGATTCACCCTCTGGACTGGATTGATAGGGCTACAGACAAAAACACATGCACGTGCATGCACACGCACAAGCACACACACACACACACTAAATTTCCTTACCTTTGAAATCCAACAGCAGATTTTCAGGCTTGATGTCTCTGTGTGCAATGCCCTTTTTGTGTAGGTAATCCTGCAATTATTAAATAAACAAAATAATTATAACACTATCAAAAAACAATGATCTTCCTTTCTTGCTCTTAATTCTGCCAAAGCAATATGCGTCTACAAATAATCACAACTTCAAAAAATAACTTAGCACATATAGTAATACACACATGTGAACATGTAGCATTCATATATGCAGACAAACAGACTATCATTAGTACAAACAACAACACTCATTTCTTGTACTTAATGTTACCAAAGCCCCATGTGTTTACAATAATCACACTATATGTGCAGAAAATGAGCTTGCATGCACACACACAAACATGGACTAATGTGCAAACACATGCTAAACATACACTAGAACAAAAAAAAAAAAAAAAAAGATAAATGTTCTTATATGTGTGTATGTTGTAACATATGCTTAAATGTTTGCATTAAAAAAAATTCAAAAAGCAAAATAAAAACCCAAACAAAAAGACCCTGTCCCCCCCCCCCAGCATATAAATTATAACACAGATGAGGAAGATAGCATTAAAAAAAAAAAGACAGTTTAATGGACAGTCCTGTATCAAGATTTTGAAAAATGATAACATTCTATTGTGTCACAGAACAAAGCTGGTTCCAAATAAAAGGTGCCAGACAGGACAAACACCCCTCTCCCTCCAACATTTAAATACTGACTTCAAAATGAAAACTTTTTCTTCCAAAACCTAAGTTATAGAGTCAGTAACAGGAGAGGGATTACGAGGTGTACAAATCTGAAGCAGTTCAGAGACTGAGCGAGACAAGATAATGCAGAAAACAGATCAACTTCGCAAAGTAAGGACAGTTTGTCACTGGTTCACTTATAATATTTCTGAAAGCCAGCAGTCCAAAAATCCCTCAATAATCATTATAAACCAATATTCATTATCATTCACTACGTTTGTAAATAAGCAACGGTAAAATCATGTCATTCTTTTCTCTCTTTTTATTTGTTTTTCATTCCTGGGTGAGAGCTCCAGAGTTTACCACCATTTAACGTAGCCGTGTTCCCACTTCTGGGACAGTGTCTAAACAAGACACCTTGTGCATGGCATTTTGATTTCTTTGTAGTTGCCATCAGCTGGTATTAGTTAGTTAATGTTAAAGTCTGTCCCAAGCCTAAGGCTCATCAGGCCGGTGCTTATACTATAGGTTGGTACCCCTTTTACACCTGGGTGGGGTGAGAAAATAGCCGTAAAGTGCCTTTTCCAGTATTACAGCATTATGGTATTACAGCATTTCAGAAAATATTGTCGTCTGATCAAAGATAAACCGTACTCACCAAACCCTCGACAAGTTGTCGGAAATACTTCTGTGCTGTTGCTTGGGGCATCCCAACATCCGGCTCTGAAGAGAAAAGCAAAGTCAAATCGACTCTCTCGCACAAATTCACATAATACTTCATGTCACTAACAACAAACATTTAACAAGTAAACTAACAAAAACTTCTTTGGTGTTAGAATATTTGAAACATCAATTAATATTTCATTCTACTAACAACAAACATTTAACAAGTAAACTAACAAAAACTTCTTTGGTGTTAGAATTTTTGAAACATCACATAATACTTCATGTCACGACAACAAACATTTACAAGTAACTAACAAAAACTTCTTTGGTGTTAGAATTTTGAAACATCACATAATACTCATGTCGCTAACAACAAACATTTAACAAGTAAACTAACAAAAACTCCTTTGGTGTTGGACTTCTTGAAACATTACAAACAAAATTAGCCTTTCGGATGCATGCATATTATGCCGCAGAGATCATTTTATCACACCGTTCGTTCAAGTGTAGAGCAGAGCTTGTTGCCAAGAGGAACCCTCAGACCTGATTTAAAATGGATGAAAATGAATACATTCAATTCAACTGAAGTGAATACATGCGAAAGATTTCCTGCCAGACGGAAGAGGCAAAAATGATTTGACCAAGAGGATTAACTCACATCACACTCCAGAGTAAAGAGAACGAATGAATGAGTAAATGGATAAACGCAGGATTTATTAAGTGCTTAAAAATCTACACACATGTAAAACATTTATCACATCACTTGCCCGTATATTCAAACTCTACCACTCCTACAAACTTCCCATACACAAAAATCAACCAGAAAAATAAACCACAGAAACAAATAACATTCTAAAAAGCACATTCCCATAGTAAAGATATGTACCCAAAATGATAATTTAATAACCAAGCTACTCTGCAATTACATTTTTATGCAAAGAGAAATCAAAAGATGGAGAATGTCCACAGTCTTACAAACTCAGTTACAGTCAGATCACAAGCACAATGCTCTACCCACTAAGGTATTTCTCCCCCAAGGGGTGCATGTACTGTACACTACAACAGAGAAGTGACCTACCTATTTTGTCGAAGAGCTCTCCTCCATAGGCATACTCCAAGAACAGGTACTGGGTGTCCCCTTCTTTTCTCATGCCCCAGAATCGGATGATGTTTTCATGGTGCAGCATCCGGTGGATGCAGATCTGGAAAGCACACACACATGCATACATTGCAGCACACAGGTATGGACATGTTCAAAACATGCACAAATAATACACTATGCACTTTTTTTATCATTACAGGCTTGGCAGTATATTGTATGCATGCACACACGCAATCGCATACACACACAGTTTTTACACTCACACCACACATATCCCCCACCAGTATACCCTGTGATCATTATTTTTAAAAATAAAATTTAAAGGGATCAGACTCAATTCACAAACATCACTTCTCAATTTCCAGGACGGGTAACCAGGGCATTTAGACAAGAGGGTCATACCACAATCACTTGATGGTATACAGAGAACCATACAGAAAAGTGTACTCTCTTGCAATACACATAAATACACATACTAAATGATACTTATGGCATGTAAGGCAAAAAGTAATACGTAAGGCATAAGTGTGTACTCTCTAGCATATGTGTACACAAACTTTATACACATGCATGCACAGAACTTTACACACATGTATTTTATTATACATGCACGCACGCACACAAGCGTGCACACACCACACACACACACTAATCTGTTAAACTAATTACTGTTACTAAATACTATACAGATACTAGGTCTGGCAACTTGAAAGTATGCAGAAAAGAATTACACACACACACACCTACCTCTGTCAAACATATCATTTTTCTAATGTCAAAGCGCGAGTTTCTCTATTTGTGTAACAATAAAGTGTCTAATCTAAATTCTAATTTTAAAAAATTATGCAAATGGAATTTCTTTTTTCCCCCTCTCCCTTCCCTACCTCTTTGCGGACATCGTCCAATGTGGATTTGCTGGCCCCTTTAGTGTTGATGAGTTGACAGCCACTGCTTCTTCCGTCTTGTCATTGTAGGCCAGCTTCACCCTGCATTGAATCACACAGGAAGATTTCGTGTCATGCATATGGATAAAGAAGACATGATCATGATAAAGTCTACATTCTGAACGCTAAAGAAAATTTTCCTTTTTAATTTATATTTTTCCTCATACATTCTTACAGACACAAATGGCCTACTCTTCCAAAAGGCAGAACAGGTTTTAACGTATGTGCCAGATATCTGCATGTGTTTGCGTGCGATACCTCAGTTTATACTAGTCTAGATACGTCTACAGATACTGACTGGTCTGATCCAAATAACTTTGGCTTCAGCCATCAGGGACCCCCTTCAACCTTGGCTGCCAAATACTGAGTGAGTGCAATGCCCTAAACATTACACATTTAAATATATAATGCTATAGATCCCCCCCCAAGATAAGTTCAAAGCTAGTGATGAGTCTTGCTCTGACAACTGTACTACTAACTTCAACTATGATGTCCCGCATTTCGTTTACAAAGTAAAAAAAAAAAAAAAAAAATTTGTGTGAAGTTTGACGAACAAACTCTAAATAATCAAAGCATTTGAAAAAAAGAAAAAGGTGTGCCATAACCTATGCAGTCATTTGAAAATGAGGTGTCAAATACCTCAGCTCTCTCTAGGAGCCTGCTTTTTTTGTGGTGATGACTGATGTGAAAATGAAATACTATTGAGTTTGATAATATATTCCATGTCAAATTGACAACAAATTATATTGTTGATGAAGATGGACACTGCCACAGTGACAATGGTAAATAGTGAAATACTGAGGCAATGGCTATGTCAGTATGTCACATGCAACATAAATTTTGACCTTTTTGTACAAGTTATATTTGTAATTTTTTTAAAAGTTCTAACACAGATAACAATGACAGTGACAAAGATGATGTTGAGACACTGATATATTGTTATATTATAAATCTATAATTATATTCTCTTATCATTAACATAATGACTGATATTGAAATTTAACTAAAAACTCCCAAACTAGCGAAATAAAAAATTGTATCTCATGGAAAAATTGAGAATGATTTTTTTTTTCATATTTACATAAACTCTGAATATTAAAGTTATATCAGTGTACATAAGGCTACCAATTTCATTATGAAATGAAAATTTTTGATAATTAAAAAAAAAATAATCATATTTTGGGGGAAAACAACACACTTTAATTTTACAGACTGCACAAGTATATTATTTTAAAAATTTAAATGATCAAGGCAACTACGAGTTATTATCCTCTCTTGCCTTAGGACCTGAGAGTCATATTTTTTATTCTCACTTTCTTATGCACACGCATGAGCACATATATAATGTGAACACACACAAAAAAAAAGAAAGAGAAAAAACCCCTCAAAATCTATGCAACTTTTTAGTTTTACTTAGTTCAACTTTTCCACATTAATTAAACAAAACATAACTTACTCTCCATAGGCCCCTTCCCCTAACGTCTCCAAAAACATCCAGTCTTTCACAAAATACTTTGGCCCGGTGTTCTCGGTAGCAGCTGAATGTTTAGCTGCCTCTTCGGCAAATTCTTCAGATTCTTTTTCTCGTTTCTTCTGCGCCTGTCGAGCTGCGTTCTCAAAGTAATGTTCCCGCAGCTTGGACTCATCCAGGGACTGACACTTCCGTTTCAACAACACTGGGCTACGATCATCTTTGGGCGTTTGTCTACCCGTTCTTGGCGCGTCATTTGGCTTGTCCAGTAATGCCAAGACAGATCTTCGTTGTGATGTGTTGGACGCAGTGGAGTTAGAAGCACTGTTTGTTGTTCCCGTCTCCGAGTTGGTGTCTGGAGCACTGTTTTCCTCCATCTCAGTCTCTGTTGCGGGTGCGTTATCTGTGTGTCTGGTGTCACTGTCAGAGTCCTGAGCAGTTTCTGTGTCTGCAGTGGGTGGCAGGCTTTCCTTGTTGTTTTCAGCTTCCTCACAAGGAGTTTCTGTGCACATTTCTTCGACGCTGATGGACTCCATGGATTCTGTGAGAGTTGTACAGAGAGGTCCTGACATAACTTAGGTTCAGTTTCTGTAAGAAAACCCGCAAAATTCATGATTACTTTTTTTTGGGGGGCAGCAATGCTTTAAGTGTATTTTGGGGTTTAAAGTAAAATAAAAATTAATTATAAGCAAACACAAATAAAGACATGAATACATGATTTTTATAAATAAATGTACCATGAAAAAAATTGGTTTTCAAAACAACAGTAATTCAAAATCACGAATAGGACTTTTTTTTAAAGATAGATCAGTTTAAATGTTAAATAAATCTTTCTTTCAAAACTGGAATCTTAAAAAGTAAAACACCATAGTCAACACTGTAACAGTAACATCAATAACATTAAAGTAATGTAACGCCTAAGTACTTTAAAAAGTGTTAATAAACATTATGCCTTTATTTTTTTTAAGCATTAATAAAACTAAAAACTGAACTTTACTCTGATATTCAGGCTAGGTTTGCAAGGCAGTTTTATCTCAAGACACACAATCACATGAAATGGGTTTGTTGGGTTTTTTTGTTTTGTTGTGTTGGTGGGGGGGGGAGGGTTGTTCAGAGTTACCAATGTTTTGGGGATGAAATGCTGACATGATAGTATACCTGACCTCTAAACATACAAAAAAAAAAAAAAGTCTTCTTTATTGAAAAATAGTTTATTGTGCGATGTGGATTCAGGCTGTACATCAGTACATTCTAGATACCAAGTACCAGCTTCTAGTTCTACTACAGTACAAGTTACAACCCACAACGTTACCCTGGATAAAAAGGGGATAACACACAGTAAAAACCTCAGTGCAGCATGTGTCACTGCCAGATAATAGAGATATTGTCTTTACCCTGGATAAAATTGTGAAAATCTGACACTGTAAACTGTGTGACACTCACAGTCAGTCTCAAGACACGGGATGGTTGAGAGGATATTAAATTGACAGTTTGCTGTCATTTTTTTTGGTCAGTATGTGATCAGCCATGGTTTAAGTTAGTTTTTAACTAACTTAGGCAAGTTAGGGGCTCCTGAATTCAAACCCCCTTTGACTTTGAGCTTTTTTCCCCTTCATACTTTAGTGTGTGTGTGTGTGTGTGTGTGTGTGTGTGTGTGTGTGTGTGTGTGTGTGTGTGTGGTTGTGGTGTGGTGTGGTGTGGTGTGGTGTGTGTGGTGTGGTGTGGTGTGGTGCTGTGCTGTGCTTTGTGTGTTCAAAGTCAGTCAAAATTTTATTTCCACTAATTCCAGATGGTCCATTGAGTAAGCAATAAATTTGTTTATATTTCATCAAGCCATCTAATGATCTATCTAGCAAACAAAAAAACAAAACACACACAAAAAACAACTAAACAAAAAAAAACCTAACAAAAATGAAACAGCAAGCAAACAAGCAAAATACTAACAGAAAAACCCTCCCGAAATATATTTAGCTACAACATTGTTACAAGCGGAACAGGATTAATGTGTGCACAAGATGTTCTGTGTGCGTTCGCACACAAGGCCTCAGTTTATAGTCTCATCCGAAAGACTTTTGCCAGTTTTGGGGAGAGTGGAGTCAACACTGATGAGTAACTCCAGAGGAAAAATCTCCACGAACGGGAATCAACCCGGGTTACCAAATTGCCAGCGCAATGTTCTGACCACTAGGCTATAGATCCCGTCACCCGGTTGTTTGGTTGTTTGGTTGTTTTGGTTGGTGTGTGTGTGTGTGTGTGTGTGTGTGTGTGTGTTTTGTGTGTTGGTGTGTGTGTGTGTATAAGTTACAAATAACAGTGTACATGATAACTGTATGGTTCAAATTGCACAACTCACCACTAGCCTTTGACCTTTACTGTCATGGTCATTAAGTCTTTAAACCTTTTATAAAATTATTAATTAGGCAAACATAAATGATTTCACCACTTGGATAAATTTGTCATTTGACTTGCTGTCTTCTATTAGAATCCAAAAAATACAAACAAGCTACAATTGCCTTCACAGCAATACAGGTTAACACATAAAATGAAACAAGATTTAAATTAAAAACTGCTGTGTCATCTGGATTTAAACTAAATTTTCATCAATCACTTTAAACAGTAGTAATAGTAAGTCTATAGAGATCTATCTATCTCATTGTTTTATATGAGGATAATGGGATAAGCACTCTTGTGCTTTTTTACACTCAGTCCCCGTGTGTATGCAGTTTTGTAAATGTTATCAGCTCTCACCCGCACATGATGGCCTACTCTTACAAAAAGCAGAACACGATTTAATGTGTGCGCAAGATGTTCTGCGTGCGTTTGCACATGGGGCCTCGGTTTATAGTCTTTATAGTCCAAAGGACTTTTGGGGAGAGTGGACTGATGTTAACTCCAGGAGAAAAATCTCCTCGACCGGAATCGAACCCGGGGTCGTCAAATTGCAAGGCAATGTTCTGACCACTGGGCTATCCGTCCTCCCAGTCTAGCTGAAGTAGCAGGAAGCAGCAGTTGTTGGTTTGTGATACGATAGTGTTAAGTAGAACTAGAAGTAGAAGTACTAGCAATTAGCAAATGGTAGTGATAATACTTAGTAAATTAGAAATAGCAGCAAAGTCTCAGTACTAATTATAAATTAATGCAACACTAACACTAACAGTTGAGTTTTTGCACAAGTTAATCAACTTAATGCAACAGCAGTTGCATGGACTCTATGTCAATTCTGAGAGATTAATCAATTTAATGGCTTAAAAACAATATCAAGTTATCTTTGACCAAAAAAATTGTGAGATGTATATGATAATACATTGGCCACGCCGTTCTGGACTGTGTTAATTTCAGTTCTAAAAAAGTTAACAGTTAACATTGTTGCACAAGTGACAAAGAAATGCATGAAATTGAACATGAATCCCCTTTTCAATCTGAACACTGGACGAGCAACCGTTGCTCTTTGTTATTCGAGTTCCTTTTCAAAATAAGCCTATAGCCTTGTATAGGCCTACCCAAATCATCATGGCAAATGCTTTGATTACAGTTGGTAGAAGCAATCTAACAATCGGCTAGGCCTAGGCCCTTTTGGTAGAAGCAATCTAACAATCGGCTAGGCCTAGGCCCTACTTGCCATTTTTTTTCCAAAGTAAACTGGTAGACCTACATCATGTACACGCGATCGGACAAGATTAGGCCTAGTAAGCAAAAATTGGCCCCGCTAAAGTCAATCACGACCATGAGGCCTAAAAATAAGTAAAACTTATATCCTTTAGTCAACAAATGTTGCTTCATACAAATCGCGTGCATACAAACATGCGTACATACTCACATTGGGCTAATAACGATTGACATTCAAGAGGAACAGCAACGAGTGATAATATTTAGGCCTTACGTCTTGAATCATTAGGTTTTCTTTGGCTAGGTTATTCTAGGCGACACGCACGTCCGGATTCGAATGTTTTGAATTCATCTGCATAGCCTAGGGCCTACTGCTTAAATTCACATGCACTCTGCAATGACTGACACCAAATGATCAATATATAACATTCCGATTGTTGCACTTACTTATTCGGTTATTACTGCAACAGACTTTGCGATCATGTCTGTAGGCCTTCCGTGGAGGCTAATTTGTTTATAAATGGCGAAATACCCGCCCTTGCACGTCTCGCGGGATTGTGAATCAATATGACCTTGGGCCTATTTAAGGGTCAGAGAAACCTATAGAACCCCTTCCTGCTTCCTCCTTCCAATGACAAATTTATATATGTGTACAGAGTTTTTAAAAAATGTTTTATGAGAATGAGCTAGAATAAGATCTGTTGAAAATTAGGAGGAAGCTGGCAAAACATGGGGGGAAAATTAGTATCAGCATTGCTGGTTAAACAGAACATCCCTGATAAGGCCTCAATTTCTTTTAACAGAAATGTGTCACATGATCAATACGTCTCTTTACTGTCGTTGTCCTTATTTATAAGGTCAAATCGAGTCAAACTGAAATTTATTTGGGGTAAAAGATAAGTGTTAATCACTTTTTCTTCATTTTGCCCTCACAAAAAATCAAGAAAACTGATTTACAAAAGCATTTAAAAGACAAATATCAATCTATGTTGAAAACAACTAAAATGATATTTTAAAAAAAGAAAAGAAAACAGACTAAAATCACGAAAGCAAATCAAGAGAGTAGAATAGGCTATAAGCTCAAGTCATACAGACAAATACTGAAAACATAAAATAACAAGGGAAAGAATAACAACAAAGCAGCCAGATATAACGTAGCCTCAAGCATAAAGATGGACTTACATTTTGTCCATCAGATGTTTCTTCAAAAGTTTCTTAAATGTTTGTTTTTTGAAGGAGCTTATTATTTTTTTTTAAAAGGAGGCAGATTATTTCACAATGTTCTTTCTGGATAAGTAATAATGTGTGTGTGTGTGTGTGTGTGTGTGTGTGTGTGTGGTGTTGTGTGTGCGTGCGTGCGTCGTGCGTGCGTGCGTGCGTGCGTGTGTGGTGTTTTGTGTGTGGAGAGAGAGAGAGAGAAGAGAGAGAGAGAGAGAGAGGAGAGAGAGGAGAGAGAGAGAGAGAGGAGAGAGAGAGAGAGAGGAGAGAGAGAGAGAGAGAGAAGGAAGGCAAGGCAAGGCAAGGCAAGGCAAGGCAAGGCAAAGTATTTTATTCGAGGATAATAGATAAGCACTTGTGTGCTTTTTTACATCCAGTCCCCGCCCTTTTCAGGGATACATCAAGTTGAAAAGATACTAAACAATAAAGCTTTACGCAGTACCAAACAACACACAGAATAAGGACACTATATATGATAAGGTAATAAAAATGCACTCGATCAGAAGACAAAAATCAGAAGTCACAATAAAAAGATTTTGATTATGAAAGAATAGAAAAGTGTTAATAGGTAAAGAGCAAACAAGAGAACAAGATGAAATAAACAACTGAAAACATCAATCTACCACCATCTGTCAAAAGTTATACATGTGATATAAATCATACATTTGGATAAAAGGGGAAAATATTTTAAAACTAATTTCCTTATTGGAGGGGGGGGGGGGGGGAGATACTGCCAATAAAAATATAAATAAAATCAACAATTATAATGATCCAAATAACAAAAGTAAGGAACATACCAAGTAGCAAACAACAGGCAAGAGAGAGAGAGGAGAGAGAGAGAGAGAGAGAGAGAGAGAGAGAGAGAGAGAGAGAGAGAGAGAAGAGAGAGAGAGAGAGAGAGTTGAATGTACTATATATATATTATATATATATATATATATATATATATTATATATATATATATATATATATATATATGATTAATTTTTTTATATATTCTTTTATATGGAGGATAAAGGAAGAAGCACTCATTTGCTTTTATACGTCCATCCTGTATTATATACAGTTTTGTCAATCTTGTCATCTGCTCCCACTGGCACACAATGGCCTACTCATATGAAAAGCGAAAAGAATTTAATGTGTGCTCAAGATGTTCTGAATATTAAAGCTCGTGTGTGTTGTTGTGTGTGGTGTGTGAAGTCAACTCTTCAAAAATACTTTAATCATCCCATCAAGAGCAATTACAACACTGACAGGCTAATCATTTATAGGAATGGCAATTTCAAAAAGGCAAAGAAAGTTACATTTCATATTGATTTTTGTTTAAACATTCCAATGTAACTTCAAATTTAAATTAAAAAAAGGAAAAGAAAAAAATTAGTGCAGGCACCAGTGCCTGCACACCACAACACACACCACAGACACAGACACAGACACACACACACACACACACACACACACACACACACACACACACACACACACACACACACACACACACCACACACACACATGCAGGCAGAGATAGGGGTAAATGGGCATTCAGCTCGAGCCACCACTTTTCTTATAAAACTCCCTAACTTTTACTCCCTCAGTGGCTAGCCTCGCAAAACTCACCCTTCTTTATAAACAAAACTCTGCAACTTTCACCCTCCCTTATCCTTTCTCTCTGTGGAATTAAAAAAAAAAAAAAAAAAAGAGCAAAAGCTATCTCCTCTGTTGTTACAAAATAGTAGACACCAATGTCAGAATAAGCTCAGTGAGTGTCTAAGACTACTACTATAAGTTATTCAAAACACACCGACACTTTTCTTAATACACCATTTCTCAGCTGAGTGTGACATCATAAAGAAAAGAAACAGCTTGTCCACACTTGCTTTCAGTGGGGGACATGGACAAATAAGTGTTTGGATACTAACACAAAAATACAATATTGTGTTAAAAGATTTTCATGACCAACTAAAGGTTGTTTTTCTTTTCCACATGAAAGACAGAGATAGGTTTAATAATTGCCTGAGGGAGAATGGTATAATTACAGATGTCAGGAAAGAGAAAAGATTAAACTTAAATCTGAGAAGCTCAAAGCATGCCAAACAAATATTAGGCCTAAAGACAGGTCAGCCCACTGCTTTCTGTCTGACCAAAGATAGTACCCCCTATGCAACGATGGTTCACTGGCTGAGTGGTTATTCTGTCCCCAGTATTAGCCAAGGCGAAGCCCACCATGAAGCCGGCTGACTACCCTGCTGCCAGAAGCCACTCCCACTTTTCCCTAGCATAACACAACCCACTGGCAGATAAGGAAGTGAGAGAACAGAATGTTTTACAAGTTTGGTTTCTCTCTCTGTCTTGCATGTGTGTATGTGTATGGGGTGTGTGCTGCTCCATGCTTGTGTGTGTGTGTGTGTGTGTGTGTGTGTGTGTGTGTGTGTGTGTGTGTGTGTGTGTGTGTACTTTATGTAATTTTTTTTTTTTACATCACTGTGTGTATTTCAGAGAAAAGAGAGAGAGAGAGGGGGGGGGGGGGGGGGGGGTTCTCTTCTCCTATCTTTGTCTGGTATTGTTTTCATTCTTTACATGAGATATTTTGTCTGTAAGAAGTATATAAAAACTTTTTTTATTTAACCTGATAAATGGCAAGACCAAATGCACAAAATGCTACTGTCACAACTCCCCAGACTTCACTACAAAATACCTACCTACCTCTGGCAAGATGAGTGGACAGCTTATATTCCCACTCATGATTTGTCTGCAGTTAGTATGTTGCACAAGGAAGTAATTTTCACAGGTGCTGAAGCTTCAGCATTTTTCTGTTCTTTCTCCCCAACCTGCTGCAAAGTATCTGTTGTTGTCTTTCAAAATGAAAGACAAATTATTAGTGTAAATATGAGTTGTCTTCTCATCTTACCAGAGGTACATATGTATGTGTTAGTGAAGTTTGGGGAGTTGTGACAGTAGCATTTTGTGCATTTGGTCTTGCCATTTATCAGGTGTTTTTTTTAATGTTGTTTTTATATACTTCTTTTACAGACAAAATATCCTATGTAAAAAATAAAAATCAATACCAAACAAACATAGGAGAAGAGACCTCCCCCTCTCTTTCTCTCTGAAATACAGGACAGAGTGATGTACCCCCACCCTCCCACCAAAAAAAAAAGATGCCGATAAAGTACACACACACATGAAACAGAGAGAGAACCCACTTCCTCATATACAGGTGGGCTGCGTTAGGCACAAAGAGAACACTTGCTTGCTTGCCTTAAAAACCAGCATGATAAAGCAAGCATTTGTACTTTTTTTCAAACTTTGCTTGTGCCGCATAAAAAGCACACTGGCTTTATCACATGATTTCAAGCATTGCTTGGAAAGCATAAGGAATCAAAAGTTAATTCTTTATGGTGTTTTCTTGGTGCCCCGATGTGTTGTCTAGTCATGAAATTTTCTCTCAGTCTTCTCTGACAGTCCGACCAAAATGGATGTCGAGTCTTTGATATCAGCCATGTTTTGAAAATCTGCAATTTGGTTCAAATTTTTCTAAGATATGGTTGAAAGTCTCATGGCTCATTCTCAAGTAGGCCTGAAAATGAGAAAGGCTCCTTTTAAGGGAAGGAAACAAATGATGATATTCCCTTTCCATTTGCCTCCTTTTATTTATCTCATGAACCCCATTCTTTTGGTTTTCCTTGGATAATTTTCGGCAAAACCCTATCCAGCAACAATAGTTCGTCTTCATTTGAATCCGCCATGGTGCCAAATGACAAAATTCTACCAGTCGCAAGCAAGCCCGATTCTATATGTCCACCTCAAAGACAAGCAAGCGCTTTTATTACACATGCTTGCTTTATTGGGCTTGCTTTTATGGAGCAAGCCCAGGGAGCATTCTCTTCCTGCGCATGCTTAGGCTAGGGAAAAGTGGGAGGGGCATGCAAAGCCTGCTCCAATAGCAGGCTTCGCTGTGTGGATAAAGTAACCACTCAGCGAGTGAACCATCCCCAGTAACCACTCAGCGAGTGAACCATCTTTCCATAGGGCGTACTTTCTTAGGTCTGACAAAATAGGGTACACTCATAGGCTGCTTCCTTTGGAAACTCAGAGATGACACACACAAAGTGGGAGTGGTCTATCGCCCTTACTCTCACACACGCACCAGTGAGGGGTAGGCCTATCGCATCACAGAGGGAAGATTTATAAGCATTATTTTTATGTGTCTGTTGCCCTTTGGGGCATAAGGAAGTCCAATGCTTGTCTGGGCCAAGGCAAAAGCTAGCAGTAGGCTGCAGGTTCAAACCCAGGTTCGAACCTGTGTCAAAAATGATTTCTTCGTTTGTGTGTTTCTCTGGTTGTGTTGTCACTGTGTGTACTATGTTGGCTGTGCTATGTATTTCGTTTGGTTGTGTCGGACTATCCTCAACCAGGCGGTCCCCCGGCCTATAGGGGGACGGCCCTCAGAAATGGGAGTTAGCTGCGAAAGCAGTCCGGACCAACTGGCGATGTTCCTACCAGGACGGGGGCGGGACAACAGGTGGCTCTGTTGTCTCCATGAAATATCCCATATGACCTATGACGGGAACATCAGGCGATCAAGAACTGCGTAAAAGCTCTGCCCCTGGGCTCTCAGGGTAACAGAGATAAAGGTGGGGTAACCCTAATAGAAACCTAGAGGGCTGAAGTCAGCCATATGGGGCCATAGGCGCCCTCTAACAAATCACCATACTATGCAAAAAATCGCATGAAGACACTATCAGATATTAGTGAAAGTAATGGTGCTTGCCCTGTGAAGACCCTCCAGGCAGGTGCAGTGCCAGCCCGAGCCTCAACGTGGCCCACCCCCAGCTTCTGTCAAAGGTGTACCCTATTCAGCGACCTGAGGAAGAAAGTGTAGCTGATGGAGATAGCCCTACAGACCAAGCTGTACGGCCCACGAGAGGAGCTGGAAAGAACATACCATCATTTTTCCCAGACACATCTGACAGTGTAAAGCAAACGAGAGAAGAAGATTTGGTTGTGTTGTCATTGTGTGTACTTTAAGGAAGGAAGGTGGTAGGACTGTTAAGATGTTCACCTGCCAACAAGTAAACTTAAGGTTCTGGGTTTGTACCCAGCCTCATTCAGTCATTCCAATGATATTATAAACCAAAACCCGGGCCCATGTGCAAACACACACTGCACATCTTGTGCACAGGTTAAAATCCTATTGGGCATTTCAGAAGATCAGGCCATTGTGTGCCCGTAGGAGCCCAGGACAAAATTAATTTTTAAAAATCCAGCATGCACGCAGGTGGTTTGTTTAGACACCATCCCTGGGGGAAAAATCAAGAAGTTTGAGTCCCAGGGCGGCTGGTGGCTGTACTGTATTATATATATATATATATATATATATATATATATATATATATATATATATATATATATATATATAATGGCAATGTTCTGGTGGCTCCTGTGACAGTACTGGAGCCATTCTATCAGTCATTGCCTTTCTAACTGATCATTCCAGTGATGTGGAGAGGGGAAGTCTGATGCATGGGTAACAGTTTGCCCTCGATACTTACTTATTACCCAGGCTATGTGCTCTAAAGACTAGAGCGCAACTGGATAGTCGTGCAGACTGATGGGCTCTAACTACTACTGTGTGTACTTGTGTTGTGTTGTACTATGTGTACCATGAATTGATTACAAGTGCCTGCAAATCCCTGGGCATTCCAGGGTGGTAAATGCCAGAAATCCTCTCAACTGCTCAGGCTAAAAAAAAAAAGCCCTTAAGAGTCCAAATGGAGGCTGGGCCATAGAGAGGGTTTTGTACTTTTTTTTATTCTGACATTTTTGTCTCTATTTTGTAACAACAGAGGAGATGGTTTTTGCTCTTTTTTTAAAAATTATTATTCTGATTGACAGAAAGGATAATGGAGAGGTGAAAGTTGCAGAGTTTTGTTTATCAAGAAGGGTTCTTTTTAAAATTTTGATATGAGAGATAGGATAAATAGGCATTGGGGGTTAATCCCTTCTTTTCTATAAAATTCCTCCACCAGTTTTGCTCCTGGGTATAGCCAGGGAGGGAGTAAAAGTTGCAGAGTTTTATAGAAAAGTGGTGGGTAGGGTTGGAGTATCCATTTATCCTATCTCTCATGCAGGCAGGCACACACACACACACACACACACACACACACACACACACACACACACACACACACACACACACACACACACACACACACACATACACACACACACACACACACATACATTGCCAGTTTTTTTTCTTGAGAAGGGGACTAGACTAGATATTTATAAAAAAAAATATTCCACTGCTCATGAAGTTTTACATGACTCCAAGCAATTCATAATATCAGTTGCTAAAGTTATGATATATTCTACTCCTATAAAGCACTCACTGTAGGCTAATCAGTTGTGGCATGTATGTATGTATGTATGTATGTATGTATGTATGTATGTATGTTTGTATGTATGTATGTATGTATGTATGTATGTATGTATGTATGTGTGTGTGTGTGTGTGTGTGTGTGTGTGTGTGTGTGTGTGTTGTGTGTGTGTGTGTGTGTGTGTTTTATTTATCAAAAAAAAATTATTTTATATTAAGGATAATGGGATAAGCACTGTGTGCTTTTTTTATTTTTTAATCCAGTCAGGGTGTGTATGCAGTTGTGTAAATATTGTCATTTGTTCCCACCCTCTGTGTGTGTGTGTGTGTGTGTGTGTGTGTGTGTGTGTGTGTGTGTGTGTGTGTGTGTGTGTATGTGTGTGTGTGTGTGTGTGTGTGTGTGTGTGTGTGTGCCTGCCTGCCTGCCTGCCTGCCTGCCTGCCTGCCTGCATGAGAGAGAGGATAAATGGGTACTCCAACTCAACCAGAGAGAGAGAGAGAGAGAGAAAGAGAGAGATTCATTAAAAATTTTTTAATTCTTTTATATCGAGGATAATAGAATAAGCATTCATGTGCTTTTTTTTTCATCCTGTCCCCTGTGTATGCAGTTGTGTAAATATTGTCATCTGTTCCCACCAGCACACAGTGGCCTACTCTTACCAGCAGAACAGGATTTAAGGTGTGTGTGCAAGATGTTCTGTGTGGGTTTGCACATGGCCTGATTGACAGTCTCATCCAAAGACTTTTGGGGAGAGTGGAGTCAGCACTGATGTTAACTACAGGAGAAAAATCCCCTGGAGGGGGAATCAACCCCCAGTGGTCAAATTGCCAGCACAATGTTCTCACCATTAGGCTATCAGAGAGAGAGAGAGGAGAGAGAGAGAGAGAGAGAGAGAGAGAGAGAGAGAGAGAGAGAGAGAGAGAGAGAGAGAGAGAGACAGACAGACAGACAGACAGACAGACAGACAGACAGACAGACAGACAGAGTTATTTATTTATTTATGTATTTATCTATCTTTTATATTCAGGATAATGAAATAAGCACCCATGTGGTTTTTTACAGCCAGTCCCGGTGTGTAATCAGTTTTGTAAATCTTGTCATCTGTTCCCACTGGCACACAATGGCCTACTCCTATGAAAAGCTGAACAAGATTTAACATGCGTGCAAGATGTTCTCTGTGTGTTCACACACACCACCTGGGTTTATAGTCTAGTCTCATCCAAAGACATATAGACAAGAGCCATTGTTCTCTTTCACAGAGTCTAGAATATATGAAATTTTGAACGTTTTCCAGATCTGTTCCATTGATTTTGATATTCTGAGGGGTGACTGTACCATTGATAAATATTCATCACTTTTGTCTTTTAGGGCATTTAACTGAAGGCGGTCAGTGTTGCCCTCTACATCAACTCTGTAGAGAATCCTTCTCATGCTTGTGATATCATTGGCCATGAGTGCTGCTGTATCATCAGTGTACTTAAGGTTAGGGATGTTTCTGCCTCCTATATTCATGCCCATGCCATCTATGTCAGCCTTTGTCATGATCATAATTATTGTATAAACATTATATGCTGAAATGATACTGGGATACTATGCAATTCTGACAGACTCCTTTCTTTATATATATCAAAGAACTCACAGTGCTCTTATTGGATTGTTGCCTTCTGACTTGAATACACATTTTGCTATGAGCGAGATCAGATGCTTTGGAAAGCCCATTTTGTGACAATGTGATAAAAAGAGGGTGATGTTTGACACCGTCAAAAGCTTTATTATAGTCTATGAAAGTTAAACGTGCTTCATCTTGAGTGTTTATAATTTTCTCTACTGTTGTGTCTAAGTAGCCAAGACTAAAGGGGATTCGTACAATAAAACTAGGCAAGGACGCTTGGAGTTAGAAATCTATATATACGTTTTAGGCCTATTGTGTTTCTTGCTCAGTGGTTCCAGTCCCTATTTTTTATCTAACCGAATCCAACTGCATGCTGGGTAATCACCAAAAGATGCCAAATCTCGCACATGCTAACGAGAAATAAAAACAAATGAAAATGAAAGGAGGCCTAACTAAAACACAACATCTATCAGTATCTGAAACACAAAGAAGCATGTCTGTTCGTCTTCTTCTAGATCTATGTCTATTTCCTTTCTATGAGATTATCTTTCTTTATACTTTCTTTTTTCTGTTATTCTTTATCGTGGAACACTCAGACAGCAGCTATTGTTATGAATTGTTATAAGAGCGAATAATTGTGTTGCTGCTACCCTTCAGCGCCTGATAAGTCAGGCCCAGCACATCCGACTTGGGCATAGGAGAGAATTGTTATTTTGTAAGTCTTTCTGGAAAAAAAAGGCAGGAGCTTGGACCAAGAAGGTAGAAAATAGACAAGAAGGAAATGACAAGAAAAAAGGAACAAGACAAATACAGAGAGGAATAGAAAAAAAAGGAAGGGTGGATTTCTAGCACAGAAGTTCCAGAAGGTGGGGATGTTGTTTATACCGACAGGCCCCTGGCATCCTCATAAGGGATTTTGATTCTGTTGAGGAGGATGATGATCAGAAGTTTGCTTGTGTGGCTTACCAAAGCAATCATTATGCAATTGGCACAGTCTTCACTATCCCCGCCTTTGTGGGGCATGACAAATTCTTGTTGCTTCCCCTCTCTGGGCCATTGTCAGGTCTCTCCAATTCTTTTACATAGAATGATGATGTAAAGCTGTAAAACTAAAAGAGCTTGATTTCTTCATAACCTCACTTGGTATGCTGTCTTTTCCAGGGTAAAACAGGGTAAATCCGGTAAAACAACAGATTTTCCCGGGGGAGAGTCATGGAATAAGCTAATGGCTTTACGTTCAGTCTCGACTGATATGTAATATATATATTTTATTGAGGAAATATCTTTTTATTGCTATTGTTTTGGGTCGTAATTTTATGAGTATAGGTATCAAACAACGGGATAAGCAGTTTTAAAACTATTTCTAGTTACGTTTGGACCAGGTTCACACAGTTGAAGGCCTGTATCCAGTTAGGGACAAGAAAGCCAGTTAAGGACACCACACTCCTGTCTATCTCTGTACATCAATCGGCTGTCTCCCAATCAGCAACAAGGAAGATCGACAATCATCATTATCACACGGGAAGGAGAAGACTAAAAACCTGACCTCAGTCATATGAACCCATCGACTTTAGCAAGATAATTATTGTTAAGTACCAGCACAAGTACCCCTTACGAAACACTTGTGATCCAGATTGCATGCTTTATCAAGCAACGTTTGGCTGTACATCACAGTTAGGTCTTGGTTAATCGTTGACGTTATAGGCCTATCACATATTCCGTAGTCTTCTCGACAGTTGTGGCACCATGGATTTTTTTTTATATCAAGGATAATGGAATAAGCACTAATGTACTTTTTTACATCCAGTCCCCGTATGCATGCACTTTTGTAAATCTTGTCATCTGTTCCTACCGGCACACAATGGCCTACTCTTACGAAAAGCGGAACAGAATTTACGGTGTGCGCTAGATGTTCTGCGTGCGTTCGCACACGGGGCCTCGGTTTATAGTCTCAACCGAAGGACTGACTCTATAAGCTACCCTCTTCATCCTCCCCTCTCTCTCTCTCTCTCTCTCTCTCTCTCTCTCTCTCTCTCTCTCCTCTCTCTCTCTCTCTCTCTCTCTCTCTCCTCTCTCCTCTCTCTCTCTCTCTCTCTCTCTCTCTCTCCCTCCTTCGGATGAGACTTTAAACCGAGGCCCCGTGTGCGAACGCACGCAGAACATCTTGCGCACACGTTAAATCCTGTTCCACTTTTCGTAAGAGTAGGCCATCGTGTGCCGGTGGGAACAGATGACATTTACAAAACTGCATACACACGGGGACTGGATGTAAAAAAGCACAAGAGTGCTTATCCCATTATCCTCGATATAAAAGAATAAATAAATAAATAATAAATAAAGAAAGAAAAATCTCTCTCTCTCTCTCTCTCTCTCTCTCTCTCCTCTCTCTCTCTCTCTCTCTCTCTCTCTCATCTCCTCTCTCTCTCTCTCTCTCTCTCTCTCTCTCTCTCCAGAGGAAAAATCCTCTGAGTCATCACACTAAGAGCTTGTGTCATGGCTAAAGAGGATCTCAACATAGCATTGTAAAACATAGCAACTTAGCCTAGTGGTCAGAACTTTGCACTCGCAATTTGACGACCCAGGTTTGATTCCCGATTCCGTTGAAGAGATTTTTCTCCTGAAGTTAACATCAGTGCTGACTCCACTCTCCCCAAAAGTCCTTCAGATGAGACTATAAACCGAGGCCCCGTGTGCGAACGCATGCAGAACATCTTGCACACACGTTAAATCCTGTTCTGCTTTTGTAAGAGTATTCCATTGTGTGCCGGTGGGAACAGGTGACAAGGTTTACAAAACTTGCATACACACAGGGACTGGATGTAAAAAAAGCACATGAGTGTTTTTTTCCATTATCCTCGATATAAAAGAATAAATAAAAAATAAATAATGTAGGCCTTGGCACTTAGCTTAAATCAAAAACTGACACAAATCAAAACATAGAGTCTATATCAGTCTCAACCAATACCTGATACAGCTTTTGGCTTGTGCTGTAGGCTATCAGTGGTGTGTGGCCTGCAGCAGTTATCAATCATGAGACAAACAGTGTTGATAAAAGTGTACATGTATATAATATACATGATTACTATACCTACACAGACAGCTAAATCGGTGTGTCAGTTACACTGAGATCGAACTTCGATAATCACGCTGTAATCGCATGATTAGTTCCGTTACCAGTAGGCCTACTTCAGGACACCAGTGTTTGGGTGGTTGAAGAGGACAGTCAGTGTATACCATCATCACCCACAGCAGCAGCAGCAGCAGCAGCAGCAGCAGCAGCAGCAGCAGCAGCAGCAGCAGCAGCAGCAGCATCTTGGTGGTTGTTGGAGGTGTGAGTGATTCTAAAGCTTATTACTGTTTGTTTTCTGTTCTTACTTATTTCAATAATTTGTCAACATTTGAAAAAAAAAATCTGTTTGGCTGTTTCCTTCTTTGTTTTTTTTAATTTTTTTTTAGTTTGTTGGTTTGTTTTTGTTTGTTTTGTTTGTCTGGTCGCTTGTTGATGGTTGTTGTTTTTGTTGTTGTTTTTGTTGTTGTTATTTTTGTTATTATTCTTGTTACTTTGGAGTAGGGCTTTTTTTCTCCTTTTCTTTTTTTTTTTTTTTTTTTTCTTCATAATTTTTTGGAGGACTGCTTTTCTTGATAGGATATTTGTTTTTGCTGATCGGATTTAATTTAATTTCATTTCATTGGTTTCGTTTCACACCACTTTAAGTCACAGTATGCAGATTTCTCTGCATGAAATTCCTGGCTGCTCTCCCTGGGGAGAACCCATGGCCACAAGAGTAACACCACCCATAATTTTTCTTTTCCTGTCTACAACTGCATTTGTTTTCCTATCAGAGTACCTTTTTCCTACATAATTTTGCCAGGGACAACCTCCTTGTTGCCTTGGGTTCTTTTACATGTGCTGAATAATGATGTGTAACACACGGGACCTTGGTTTATGGTCTCAACCGAAAGACTAGCACCCAGACCACTACTCATGGTCTAATGGATGGGGGAAAAGTTTTGGCCCAAACAGGATTCGAACCACTGCACACTCTGATCCAGACTTTTCCGCATTCTAGTCAGGCGCATTACCTCTAGACCACCATCAAACCACCAGACTTCCGACCTGCATCTCACACACACACACACACACACACCACACACACACACACACACAACAACACACACACACACACACACAATAGGATAGGGATAGACTAGTGGTCAGAGCATTGGGCTGGCAATTTGACAACCAGTTGATTCTCATTATTCTCATTATTCGAGGGGATTTTACCCTTGGAGTTAACATCAGCCCTGACTCCACTCTCCCCAAAAGTCCTTGATGAGAGGCCCTGTGAGCAATGCACACAGAACATCTTGGGCACAGTTAGATCCTGCCATTGTGTACCAGTGGGAACAGATGACAATATTGACAAAATGCATACACTCAGGGACTGGATGTAAAAAAAAGAACATGAGTGCTTATTCCATTATCCTTGATATAAAAGAATAAATACATGAATAAATAAATAGATAAATAAATAAATAAATAAATGAATAAATGACACACATATTAGCACAGCCCAAGGGTTAAATTCTGACATGAAGAGTGACAGCAAGCCAGTTTGCAGACATACACTTATTATCATAGTGATCAGTAGTAGCCTGGGAAACAATGAATCTGTGCCCCCTGGGAGTTGCAGTAAACAATGAAGTTTTGCAAGATTCCTGGACACTTTTTGTCTGCTGTAGATAACTCTTGATATATGCATGGATAATGGTACAATGAGTTGCCCCCCCCCCCCCAATCCCTCATTCCCCCCACTACCATGCCTTTTCCCAGCCCCCCCCCCCCCCATCCCTCATTCCCCCCCCCTTCCTTTCCTATCCCCCAGCCCCCTTCCTCCATTCCCCTCCCTCTCCCCCCTTCCTTATCCTTCAACTAACTCCCTTCCATATCCCTCCCTTTCTCCTTATGTCTTCCCCTCCCCCCTTTCCTTATCTACCCCTTTTCCCTTAGCTACCCCTCTCTCCCTCCCCCCTTTTTCCCCCCCCCCCCCCTTTCCCTTAGCTACCCCTCTCTCCCTCCCCCCCCTTTTCCCTTAGCTACCCCTCTCTCCCTCCCCCCCTTTCCCTTAGCTACCCCTCCCCCCCTCCCCCCTTTCCCTTAGCTACCCCCTCTCTCCCTCCCCCTCCCCCCTTAGCTACCCTTTCCCTTAGCTACCCCCTCTCCTCCTCCCCCTCCCCCCTTAGCTACCCTTTCCCTTAGCTACCCCTCTCTCTCCCTCCCCCTCCCCCCCTCCCTCTACCCCCCCCTCCCTCTACCCCCCCTCCCTCTACCCCCCCCTCCCCCTTGCTACCCCCCTCCCTCTACCCCCCCCTCCCTCTACCTCCCCTTAGCTACCCCTCCCTCCGTCCCTCCCTCCCTCTACCCCCCTTAGTTACCCCTCCTCCCTTTCCCTGAGCTACCCCTCCCTCTACCCCCTAGCTACCCCTCCCTCCCTTTCCCTGAGCTACCCCTCCCTCTACCCCCCCTAGCTACCCCTCCCTCCCTCTACCCCCCCTTAGCTACTCCTCCTCTCCCCTACCCCCCTAGCTACCCCTCCCTCCCTCTACCCCCCCTAGCTACCCCTCCCTCCCTTTCCCTGAGCTACCCCTCCCTCTACCCCCCCTAGCTATCCCTCCCTCTCCCCCCCCTTAGCTACTCCTCCCTCCCTCTACCCCCCCTAGCTACCCCTCCCTCTCTCCCTCCCTCTACCCCCCTTAGTTACCCCTCCCTCTCTTTCCCTTAGCTACCCCTCCCTCCCTCCCTCTAACCCCCTTAACTACCCCTCCCTCCCTCAGCTACCCCCCCCTCCTCCAGCTACCCCCCTTAGCTACCCCCCCCTCCTCCAGCTACCCCTCCTCCAACTACCCCCCCCCATCCCCCCCTCTACCCCCCTTAGTTACCCCTCCCTCCCTTTCCCTTAGCTACCCCTCCCTCCCTCCCTCTAACCCCCTTAACTACCCCTCCCTCCCTCTACCCCCCTTAGCTACCCCCCCCTCCTCCAGCTACCCCTCCTCCAACTACCCCCCCCCATCCCCTCCCCCCAACCTCATTCTCCCAGTTACCCCTCCTTTTCCATCACTTCCCTCCCTCTTCTGTCCCCCTCCATCTGACCTGCACACCTTTCCTATTATCCCCGGCTCTTAATTTAACACACAAAAAATGAAAACAGCACAAACATGGAAAGATAGACCACACATCTGCTCCAAACTTAGGAGAATTAGAAGTTAGGGGTGATCCCCGTAGAGATCTGGAATTCCTACTGCACAGTTTGTGTTGACACATCCATAGTTTTTCAACATATTAGTAAATTAACAATTCCTAATTTTAAAGGTGTCTTTTCCCTGTTTCAGTTAAGAAATAGAAAAAAAGTCTATCAGAAATCTTTGGTTTCACCCTGTCCTTGTACCTGTTCTTATTTCAGACAAGTAAACAGCAGAGTCTACAAATTTATATAAAAATTGATGCTTCATTTCCAACAGAAACAAACTTTTTTTCTGCTTTTCTGAGTGATTTCAAACAATAAAAAGAAATATAACTGTTTATGATAGCCTTTGAAGGGGAGGTAAAATTGTCATAAGATAGAATGACAGTTTTATCATGCACATATGTGTCAAAAACGCTAAACACAGTTGAACAACCTCCTTTATGCAACATGAATTAACACACATAAAATAACTTATACCTTGAAGAGAGTTGTCAGTAGCAAATTTGATGTGTGGGGGTAATAAATCCAGAACATCCTTGGTGTGGTCTGGTTTTAATGGCCTACAGAATGAAAGAATTAATGGGATATTTTCCAGGTTGACTGTGTTGGATGCTTGAAGGAATTAGGAGGTCTTGATCTTAAACTGAAAGTGGAAGTTGTTATAGTTATTGAAACTAAATGAGGTAACAGTCTTAATATGGTCTTCATGGTCTGAGTGCTATAAACAACTTAAAACAATAATGATAATGATAATAATAAGGACAATAAAAATGATGATAGTAATACAGAATTCATATAGTGCTATATCTTGTAAAAAAAATAAATCAAAGCCTTGCATTCAACCTAATCTTACACAGGTAACTAAATCACAAATAGTTTCAACAAATTCAAATTCACACACACACACACACACAGACACACAGACACACAGACACACACAGACACACACACAGACACACACACAGACAACACACACAGACACACACACACACACACACACACACACACACACACACACACACACACACACACACACACACACACACACACACACACACACATTTTCTACACATGCATGTAAACACACAGCCATGCTCACATGTACATAATTATTACAGCACACAAGTATATGATACATATTTAGACACTTATATTTGAGAGAGATATATATGGAGGGAGAGACAGAGATGCTGACACAGATAGATATATTGACAGAGACAAAGAAGTTAGAATGATTTTTTCCCTGTTCAATAATGAAAATGTATGCAATGTGTTAATCCAAACAGCCCTCCACCATTTCATTTTCTTGTCCAGGTCATATGTCACCAGTTCACTGCTCAGATACCTGTTTTATTTAATCAAATCGTGAGGTTTTTAGCCCCACTGATCACCGAGGCATTATCAGATCTGTCACCTTATAAATGTTAAAATATTATATTAAATCCATTCTCTAAGTCGAATGCACCTACTATCCTAATGGTGGATAAATGGTTACATAACTATTGGTGAACCTAAGAGCTGTAGGGGAGGAACTAAAAAAAACCCCACAATTATGATATGTGATAAATTTTTACAAAAGGAGTCTTAAGGTATAAATGGGTCAAATTGAATTGTTATAATATTTTTTTGCAATCTACAGATCATTACCTATCTTCTGATACATGATTTATTGTTCTACCTCTAAAATTGACAAACACATCTATTTTTTAATTCTTTTATTTTGAGGTTAATGGAATAAGTACTCATGGGTTTTAAAATTACATCCAGTCCTCCTGTGCATGCTGTTTTGTAATTGTTTTCATTGGTTCCCCTTAGAGGTGTGAGAAATAGGTGACACAGCCATTTCACATTTTGAGAAAATTGGGTTTGTAGTTTTTCACAACTTTAGCAAACTTACACTTTAGCAGGTCATCAAAATGCTTAAAAACACATTTTAAAATTAAATCTAACCCTTTAAAGTACTAGGAAATTTAATGCCTACAGAATCCCTTTTTGATGAACAGTCAAAATTGACAAAGCATACCCTACCTTCCCTTTTTTGGCTTGGGAGTTAAGACTCTTTCTGTAAATGCCAGTCACATATTTATATGATTAACCCATAACCCATTCACACACACACACACACACACACACACACACACACACACACACAGGCAGAGAGAGAGAGAGAGAGAGAGAGAGAGAGAGAGACAGGCAAGGCAAGGCAAGGCAAGGCAAGGCAAAGTCTTTTATTCGAGGATAATAGATAAGCACTCGTGTGCTTTTTTACATCCAGTCCCCGCCCTTTTCAGGGATACATCAAGTTAAAAATATACTAAACAATAAGACTTTACGCAGTACCAAACAACACACAAGAATAAAGGACACTATATATGATAAGGTATTAAAATGCACTCTTTCAGAAGACAAAAATCAGAAGTCACAATAAAAAAAAAATTTTGAATATGGAAAAAAAAGAAAAGCGTTAGTAGATAAGGAGCAAACAAGAGAACAAAATGTATTAGACAACCGAAAACATCAATCCACCACTATCTATCAAAAATTGTACATGTAATATAAATCATACATTTGGATAGAAGGGGATTTTTTTTTTTAACTAGCATCCTTATTGGAGGGGGGGGGGGGAGAGTCATACTACCAATAGAATTATAATTAAAAAAAAACAAAAAAAAAAACAACAAACAAACAAACAAAAAAACCCCAATAAAAACAACAACAACAACAACATAAAACATCCTAGATGTTTAAAAAAAATAGGCTTGTCATTTTTTTTCAATCGGATAATGTTTTACACACACTCACACTCACTCACACTCACTCACGCACAGACACACACACAGACACAGACACATACACAGACTCACAACACACTCTCACACACACATACACACACAAATATACACTCACACTCACACACTCACACACTCACACACACACACACAGACACACACACACACAAGCACACTCTCACACACACATATACACACAAACATATACTCACACACACACACACATACACACACACACACACAAACACACACACACACATACACATGCACACACAAACACACACATACACACACACTGACACACACACACACACACACACACACACACACACACACACACACACACACACACACACACACACACACACACACACACACACATACATACACACACACACTCACACACACATACACACACGCACGCTCGCACACACACACACACGCACATACACACACTCTCACACACACACGCACGCACGCACGCACGCACACACACACACACACACACACACACACACACACACACAACACACACCACACACATTTTCACCGGTTCTGACACATTTCATCAATAAACTGCATTCTAAGGAAAATATATGCCTTGAATTCTGAATAAAATCATAAAAAATACACGAATACTCTATCCGCTGTCAGGCACATATTTGAAAATATATAAACCCTAATATCATATCAATCTTATGATTACATCATAAAATTTATGTTTTTAATTATATATGTGATAATGGACAAAGTTATTCAGAGTTTTTTTAATTGTTTTTTTTTTAACGATCATTAATTAAAATTTTACATAAAATCGATTACATTCGTCACACATAATTATCAAAAAGGAAGTACAAAATATGACTAAAAATGGATGGTAATAGGTGAGACATTCGGGGAGAGAGAGAGAGAGAGAGAGGAGAGAGAGAGAGAGAGAGAGAGAGAGAGAGAGAGAGAGAGAGAGAGAGAGAGGAGAGAGAGAGAGAGAGAGAGAGAGAGAGAGAGAGAGAGAGAGAGAGATTGTAAGTGTAGGCTACTGATAAGGATGCTAAATATCTTTATTATATAACAAGTGGGATAGTGAAACTCAGTCTTAAAAATCAGCTACAATGATACAATGGTAAGATACATGTGAAACATTTAAACGCACACACACACACACACACACACACACACACACACACACACACACACACACACACACACACACACACACACACACACACACACACACACACACACACACTAACACACACAGAGGGGGGAAGGGGGGGAGTGTGGTTTGTTATTTTTGATGTTTTAAGTGGTTTAGGAGGTGATTTTTGAAGGTTGTTAATGATTGGTGCTGTTTAATTGAATCAGGAAGGGAGTTCCACAGGGTAGGACCTGAGTATAGTAAACTAGATTTGAACAAGTCTATTCTTGGGATTGGGACTCTTGGCTTTTCCATATTTCTGGAATGATTTATTGGGAAATTATCTTTTAAGGGTGTGGGGACATTTCCTGTCATTATCTTAAACATCATAATGCCTTTGTTATATGTGACGCTCCACCACATAATAAGTCGGAGTGCACTATAGGTCAATTTTTAGTTATTGACATGTTATTAATGAGCAATAAAGTGGCTATCAAATACAAAAAACAGATTAAAAATTGGACAATTCTGTGGAAAGTTATTACAAATTGAAATGATAAACTGCAGGATGTGACAAAATGAGAAACGGGCAAGTTTATTTTCGTAATAGGTTGTCAGAATGAGGACTTGGGTATTTTCAAAACACGGTTAAAAGCAAAAGGAATAAAAATTATGCCGTGATATTTCATTGTAAGGTAGATAGACGGATAAAGTTTAATAATCAATCAACATCTCAAAATTGACAACTTGACCCCCACCTGCCTTTAATGGCTCCTAGCGCAAAATTGGGTAATGTGCTAAGCGACTCATTTCGTGGTGGAGCGTCACATATTTTAGTCGTTGGTGTAGGGGAAGAATATTCAACTGATCATAGTCCACTTCTTGCAAGGTTGTTTTCTTCAAAAGGACCAGTTTAAGACCACGTTTATACAGGCTAAGTAACGGTTTCATGGTATTTGCACTGGCAGAATCCCAGAGAGAGAGAGAGAGAGAGAGAGAGAGAGACAGAGACAGAGACAGACAGACAGACAGACAGAGACAGACAGACAGACTATACAGAGAGAGACAGAGAGGTCATAAATGCCTTGATTTTTTTGGGTTTTATTTGACCATCAATTCTGGATTGGGTACAAACAGCATTCTTACATCAAAATTTCTAAACCCAGCTGTTACTCTCCCTCTCGCCTTACCCTCCTTCTATTGCTACCTCTACTGGCACTAGACTAGTAATAACCTTCCGGGTACAACATGACAGGCCCCCTCAATCTACCTCCCCCCACTTTCACCCTACCCCTTCCTCTTTTACCACCTGTACTGGCACTAGTTCTTCCCTGTAGAACACGACCCCCCCCCCTCAATCTACCTCTCCCTCTCCCCCTACCCCTTCCTCTATTACCACCTGTACTGGCATCAGTAGTGCTTTCCTGTACAACACGACCCAGACCCCTCAATCTACCTCCCCCTCTCGCCCTACCCCTCCCTCTATTACTACCTGTACTGAGACCCCCGAGTTCAGCCAGTATCTGGCGAGTGGGGTGAGCCCTGCCTGTTTGAAGCCTTGTAAGGCGGTGAACACAGGTATCTCGCAAGACTTGGCGAGAGGCTCCTCCAGCAGCTCGCCCAGAGAAAAAATGGCGGTCATACTAAAAAAACCGGAATATACTGAAATACCCCTAACCCTAACTCTATCCCAGACCCTAAAATGAATCCTTACAACTGTAAAAAAAAAAGAAAAGAAAAAAAAAAGGGTTAGAGTTAGGTTTAGGGTCTGAGATAGGGTGAGGGTTAAAGTTAGGGTTAGTTTTTGCATTTTTAAGTCATAAAACTATATAATTAGATGTCATTTAGGTTGTTTTTTTGTTTTTTTTAAACTGCAAACGCCATTCAATGTATGTAAGATTCTTGAAGTTTAAAAGTGTATTCTGGTGCATTCTGGTGTTTAGTAAAAAGAGTAGGGCAATCCAACTCGCCTGCTGCGCTTGCAGAGCTTGCAAGGAGACATATCACTATTCGCTACCTTACAACACGCTACTGGCACTAGTAGTGCTTCCCTATACAGCACGACCCGCCCCCTAAATCTACCTCTCCCTCTGCCCTACCCCTCCCTCTATTCCCACCTGTACTGGCACTAGTAGTGCTTTCCTGTACAACACGACCCCGCCCCCTAAATCTACCTCTCCTTCTGGCCCTACCCCTCCCTCTGTTACCACCTGTACTGGCACTAGTAGTGCTTCCTTGTACAACACGACCCCGCCCCTCAATCTACCTCTCCCACCTCTCCCAAGTGCTCTGCCAGGACTGCCCAGGTGTAGCAAATTTCATCAGTTGGTTCTCTGGTATGCTCTGCACACGCTCTGGATTTTTGCTCTCTCCTCTCCCTTAGCCTGCCTTTGCATCAAGCCTACAATGTGCTTTGGCTGTTGTGGCTGTCAGTCTTGTGGAGTGAATCGTGAGTGTCAGACATCAGATCATTGTTTTTGAGGAAGTCTGAGTCAAGTAAGATGTCAACAACCTCTTTGGTAGTGTATAACTGACCTATCAGAGCATCTGTCTTGGTTGTTTTGGGTTACTAGGTCCTGTTGTTTGTCACTGTCCGACATTTGTCTGCTTTGCCCCCTGTCTGAATTGACAAGCCCCGCCCCCTACCCCTCCCCTAGTTCAGGACCAATTGTCAATCTCTAGCAGAAAATTGAGCTGTCACTCATGTTTATTCATGAGTAAAAGGTATAATAGAAGACCATTGACTAGTTCTTATGGTATCTCAACTTGTTGCTTCATAAAATACAACATTTTTGGGGTGGCCCCAGGTGCTGAGGTGGGAGAGCTTGCGGGAGGGTGGGACCTCCACTTCCTGGTTCCCGGGCTGCAAGTCCTGATATCAGCTTCTGCTGGAAAGAACTATAATTCTACTGAAAGAAAAAAAAATTCTTATGGGTTAGTTAGCCATGACGTAGAATTTATGGAAAATTCTGTGAACTATATGGGTGAACCCCTCATTGGGCATTCCCACCACACAGGCATATCATGGTTAACCAGTCATGGGGCAGGCAAGAACAAATTTTCACAAACACACAGTGAAACAAGCAGAGCACCACAAATGCAGCCCAACCCCATTGTTCATTTTATATTTTCATTTTTTTCTAGTTTGCACCTGCATGTATCAGTGTTTGCTTTAAGAGTGGCCTTTTCTACAAAATATTTGTTTTCAAGTTGTGAATTCTTTTACCTGCATTTGACCCTTTACTTGTTTAGATTTGCAAACACACTGTATAGGCTTTCTGCTATGTATGGAAAGTTGCTCAACTGTATTTAGCATTTTTGACAACATTTTATGTGCCTGATAAAACATGCATTCTTATGACAACATTACCTCCCTTCTGTAGGTCATCATGAAACAGTTATATTTCTTTTTATTGTTTGAAATTGCTCAGAGATTCAGATGAATGTTTTTACCTGATGGAAATGAAAGAGCAATTTTTATATAAAATGGTAGACTCTACTGTTTACCTGTATGAAACAGGGACAGGTACAGAGACAGGGTAAAGCCTAAGATTTACACTAGGATTTTTTCTATTTCTGAACTGATACAAATAAAAGACACCTTTAAAAATCAAACTTGCTAGCTTACTAATATGTTGTAAAACTTATGCACTAACAACTATAACTGTGCTTAGGAATTTCAGATCTCTTCAGGAGATCACCCAAACTTCTAATCCTCTTAAATTTTGGAGGATATGTGTTGTCTATCTTTCCATGTTTGTGGGGTTTTCTAGAATGTGGGAGGAAGATAGGTAAAGGAGGGGTAATTTGGGGGGGGTAGGGGGATTGGGAGGGGGGGGTAGGGGGATTGGGGGGGAGGGGAGGGCAGGCAGGGCAGGGCAGCAGAATGGGTTAGCAAGGGAGGGAATAGATAAGGAAGGGGGATGGGGAGGGAGGGGATAGATAAGGGAAAGGGGAGGGAGGGGAGGGGTGATAGTTAAGAAGTAATAAGTAAGGGGGGGGGGGGGGGGTGTTAAGCAGGAGCAGCATCCAATAATCCTTAGCAAATACAGGACTAATTCATCTCTCACAGAGGAAAATAAGTTTTTGTTATAATTATTGTTTGTGTATCTATTTTGTTATAAGAGTGGGTTTTTTAAAATAATAATTTGCCAGTGATAATTTTCATCACATTGTGAATTCTTTCAATGCATAGGCACCTTGTTCATGTGTGTTTATATTTACAAACATGCCATATGTGCATGATAAAGGGTTGATTCTATTTTATATTATAAGTTTTTCCTGGTGGGGGGGGGGAGAAGGAATAGAACTGGGGAGGTCGGTTAAGGGGGGGGGGGGGGGGGTAGGGTAATTTAGGGTGAAGAGGGGGTAGAATTGGGAGGATAGTTATGTTAAGGAGTGAGAGGGGAGGGGCAGGTTTTGGGGTGGGAGGAGGTGAAAAGACATGGGGAAGGAAGGGGTAAGTAGTTTATTTATTTATTTGTTTATTTATTCTTTTATATTGAAGATAATGGAATAAACACTCATGTGCTTTTTTTTTTCATCCAGTCCCAGTGTGTATGCAATTTTGTAAATTGTCATATGTTCCTCACTGGCACACAATGGCTCATTCTTTCAAAAAGTGGAATAGGTTCTAACATGTGCACAAAGTGTTCTGCATGCTTTCACACAGGGACCCTCGATTTATAGTCTTATCCAAGGACTTTTGGGGAGAGTGGAGTCTGCACTGATGTTAACTCCAGGGAAAAATATCCTTGAACGGGATTCAAACTCATGTTGTCAGATTGCCAGTGCAACTCTAACCACTAGGCTATCCTGTGGCCCAGAGGGGGAGGGGATAGGTTGGGGAGGGAGATAGGTTAGGGGGAGGAGGGGGAGGGAAGGGCGGGTAGGTTAGTGGAAAGTTTACATTTGTCATGATCTATAATAAGGGGCTTATATATCTTTTTAAGTATAGAATTAAGTGAGAAACAAATGGCCAATATAGTGTTTCCCATGCCAGTATTGTAGAGGAGGGTCCAAAGTATGTGTATGCGAGAGTTATGCCTTCACCCTCATTTGCAGGTT
>CM060346.1:26177772-26180272 GCA_030674155.1 Stramonita haemastoma
AATCAATACAGGCCACACTATAAACTCCATACAGGCCACACTATACAAGAAAATCCATACAGGCCACACAGAGCTGTGCCCTTTCAAGACTAGCACGCAGACAAACAGAACATGTGTTGCAATCCTAACAGCTGCATACAGCACAATGAAAGAGAATCTTACCTGTCCCATACCACCCCAATGGCCAAGAAATGCTATGTAGACTGAAAGGACCTGCAGCCTACAGCTTCCTTCATTGAAGAGAACGTGCTGTCCATATGAGGAATGTAAAGGAAATAGTAAAATAAAAGCAATATTAAAGTCGACCTATTTGTGGCAGGTCTGGTGAACCCGAACAACTGCCCTGCTGTGGGGACCTTCTTTGTGCAAGAGTCCAACTCGGACATGAGTGTGATCAAGAGCCTTGCGGACAACGGTCACGAGATCGGGGTCACGTCTGTCGACGGTACCCTTCCTGGGTCAGAAACTGAGTGGAGAGACAGTCTGAAAGGTCAGTTGGTTTTTGCTTTGGTTTTGGTTTGGTTTGTTGTTGATTTGTTCATTTTTGTTAGTTTTTGTGTTTGTTTTTGTTCAGTCTTTCTACTTATGTCGCTTTTTGTTTGGTGGGCCTTTTGTTTTCTTGTTCCACTCCCCTCCCCCGTCCCCCATGGAAATTTCAGGGGCCTGTCAATCAATATAGACAGCATCCCCACCTTCTGGAAATTCTGTGGTTCAGGAAGACTGTTGTGACCTGTCCATTTGGACCTGTCAGAGTGAAAAGGATGGACAGCCACATGGAACCTTTGAAAGGTGTTTAAGTACAGGTTGTGGCCAGTCCTGAGGCTTCAATGACAGGTCCAAGGCACACAGACACTGGAGTGCACAACAAGACTATAAACTTCATGCTGAGTCCTGATTGGGGCTGGAGGGTGCGAGCCAGTCCTTTTGAGATAGCCATGACCTGATCCAAACCTGGATTAAAGTGTTTTTGACTTGACTTGAACTTGATGTTTCAAGCTGCTTGAGACTATCTGTAGGACAATCAGTTTCGACCTGTCTGTTCTTTTGTTTTGTTTTTGCTGCCTCATTTTCTGTGACGTTTCCGTACCCTTGTTCCCAGGCTGTTCATTTCAATCTCCCTGCCTTACCCATACCCAGATTCGTTGTATCTCATCCTCAGGTTTGGAAGTCAACAGGGAGCTCATCAATATCAGGCCGCCATAGGGCTTCCAGTCAGAGGGGCCCTGCATTTCTGCTGAGTCACTTTTGTGGTGTTCATTGGTGCCTGTTCTGAGCTAACTAACATACGTAGGACACCACCTACTAAGCCCCCTACTAACGACAGTATCAGCCCAGTCATGGAGCCAGACTGGGTGAATCACCCACCCCAGGTGGCCACGGCAATGTCCCTCCAACGACCGTCTCCCGTGAACCCCCAACCCAAAGGCTTTGACACAAACTCACCACAGGCACTGAAGTGTTTGGGGAAACCATATATGAGGTCACCATGAGACCAGAGCAACTGGGGCCACGGAATCAGAGGCAAATTTTATTATTCATGATGATCAATGGAAATGAGGATGATATAATAATGCTGCTATAGAGGTGCATGATTATGCTTTGAGACTACTTGACAGGTTGTACTCTACGCTTACTATCTCAATATATCCCGGCGTCAACCAGGTCAGACCAGAGAGCTACAGACACCTGCAGTATTGGTCAGGTAATTTGAGCAACACTCTCAAACTCGCATCCCGAAAGTGGATGAAGCTGGGAGGGCAAGTGTTCAACCTTCTCCTTGGCCGAACTATACATTTTTTGTGTTGTCTACATCAGTTTCAGTAGCTACTCTGCCTGGAATGGCTTGCACTCCATACAACTTTCACACACACACACACACACACACACACACACACACACACACACACACACACACACACACACACACACACACACACACACACACACACATACTCACACACACATACTCACACACACATACACACTCACTGCCCCCCAACAGATTTGTGCAACAGTGACCATGACTTGACAAGCAGGTGTGAGGAACAAGATCCTGAAAATTTCCTGTTTGCTGAGTGTAAAAATGAAGCTATTTTTGGACCGTGGTATCAGGCCCTGGCGCATCTTTGTGAGAGAGAAAAAAGGCAGGAAAATGGACCAAGAAAGCAAAAAATTGACACGAAGGAGTTGACAGGAAGAAAAAGGACCAAGGCAGAAACAGAGGATAGAAAACAGGGAATTCCTAGCATCACTGAATTTCCAGAAGGTGGGGGATGCCATTTAAACTGACAGCGCCCTTCCCCTCCTCATAGGGGGAGGTATCTATTCATTTACTCATTATGACTGTTCCTTCATTGATTTATCCATTCAAGCTTTCATTCATTTATCTTAATATTCAGTCAGGCATGCATTCAAGGTTTATTCATTCATCGATTCACTTATTTTTTCGTTCTCTCTCTCTCTCTCTCTCTCTCTCTCTCTCTCTCTCTCTCTCTCTCTC
>CM060346.1:26187772-26194977 GCA_030674155.1 Stramonita haemastoma
CAATCTATTTCGTCACAAGAGAGTGCAATCACATGACTTCCCCATTGTCTGATGAAGCCGCCAAATAAAACCACATGCTCCTGTTCATTCTACAGTCTCAGGCTTTGATCTTGAATGAATGTACATTCTACATGGTGTCAGAAGCAACACAACTCCATAGATTTCTTTCACCAAGGTTAGCAGTTAGGCAGGTTGGTGATAGACTGGTTTTCTGGCAATACATTGAATCTGCATGGAAGTTGCTCAATTCAAATTCTGCGTACTCTGAAACTTAACTGCTGCAATAGGCACAGTACAGTGACAGGCATCATCAAGTGGCAGGTTCCAGTACGTGGTTCAGTGGTAGGATTCCTGCTGAGGAATCTACATGGAAGCTTTGCACAAACCAGAGCCTCTGATCAGCAATGTGTAGAAGCCTCTTTTAATGCAACTCCAGCATGTTTACAGAGAATGCTTCTGCAGCTTCAGACGTACAACCTGCAACTTGTCTACAAGAAAGGGAAGGAGCTCCATCTTGCAGATGCACTTTCCAGAGCATACCCAGAAAAAACACTAGAAGAAGTCAAGTCAAAATTTTATTTCCAGATGGTACATTGAGTAAGCCATAAATTTGCTTTTTTCATCAGAAGAAGCAGAGTTTGAGCATGATGTCATGACTGTGTTATCAATTTCACCCACAAGATTGACAGAACTCCAGCAAGAGACACTGGCTGACACCTCTGTGCAGAAACTGGTTAAATACATCAAGGAAGGATGGCCTGAACATGAACGAAGCTACCTCCTGATCTAAAACCATACCTTTCGCTTTGAGATGAACTTGTGGTTGAAAACGATGTTATCATGAAAAGTCAAAGAGCAGTTACACATGCAGCCCTAAGACAGCTGTATATAGCTATCCTACACAAAGACCACATGGGGGTTGAGCGCACCAAACAGCTTGTTTGCGACATAGTATTTTGGCCCAAGATGCGCCAACACATCGAAAGTAAAGTCGCACAGTGTTCAGCTTGCAACAGCTGCAAAGCACACCTCCAGAAACAACCCCTCATCAGCCACCCTGTCCCCGACCTTCCCTGGTCCACTGTTGCAGCTGACATTTTCGACTGGGAAGGCCACCAGTACTTCGTCACTGTCGACTCCTATTCAGGATGGTTTGAGGTGGACTTTCTGTCTGATATGTCATCTCACACAGTAATCAGAAAGTTTGTACCATCTGTTGGCCACACATGGCATACCCAAAAAGTTATTAACAGACAATGGCAGACAATTTGTGAGTCGTGAGTTTGAGCAGTTTTCACAAGAATGGAACTTTGCACACATCAGGAGCAGTCCCTACTATCCAAAGTCAAATGGCCTGGCTGAAAACGCTGTCAAACAGGCCAAGCAAGTTCTGGAGAAATCAAAAAAAGATGGCTCAAATGTTATGCTGGGTTTGCTGAACCTGAAGAACACACTGAAAGACTCAATGGGGTCGCCAGCGCAACGCCTCATGCTCAGACTCGCCCGCACCACCCTCCCCACATCAACAAAGTTGTTGAGGCCCAAGCCCTTAAGCGCTATCTGCACCCAAAAGAACCTCAAAAGGGCATGACAGCAGCAGAAAAGGTGTTACGACAAGACCCCTCGAGATCAAAGACCACTGAGACCCAGTGAAGTTGTACTTTGCAAACTGAAAAGGGTTTCAAGAAACTAGCTATTGTAAAATCACAGCCTGATACTCCAAGGTTTTACATAGTCACGTCTGATGGAGCTGATTATATCCGCAACTGGCAGCACCTGCTTCCAGTGAATGAGCCAAGACATCAGTGGAATGCACCAGATTACAGCCCACAGAATCTGGTGCCAGCTCTGATGGTCAATTCCCCACCCCAGCCACCTACACACCAGGTCCCTCAGGCTGCTTTGCATGCCCCTGTTGCAGTTTACCCACCCACAAACACTATCCAGAGACCCAGCCCCTCAGCTAGTAGGCACCCTGACCACTCTACCTCCCAGCATTTGCTGACTTCATCCTCAGTCCCTGCTCCCAGCTCTCCTCCTCCTGCAGTGTCCCGCCCAGTGTCATGCCAGCTTGGAAACCAGGCCAAGATCAGCGCCAGCCTGTGGTGACACGCTCTGGGAGAGTTTCTAAGCCCAACCCCAGATACTTTGACACTTGATTATTTGCATTGAACTATTGAAGTTTACTTTTTTTTCAGGAAAGGCAGACACTTAATCATTTGCATTGAACTATTCCGGGTATTTTTTTTCAGGAAAGGCAGACACTTAATAATTTGCATTGAACTATTCCCTGTATTTTTTTTTTCAGGAAAAGTTAGAAAGGGAGAGAAAAAACACCCACTCCTAAATTGTTGATGTCCTTGTTTCATTTAAAAGAGTTCTGACATTTTATTTTAACTTGATGGCAGACTGTCACAAATGGTGTGCGAGTTACCTGTGGTGCAATGGAACATGCATTGAACAATTGCAGTTTAGTTTATACCTGTGATGCAGGGAAGATGCATTGAACAACTTCAGTTCAGATTCATACCTTTTCTAACTTCATTTGTTCCCTTGGGAAGGGAGATGTAGAACAAATGTGTGCAATCTGTTACGTCACAAGAATTGTGATGACATGACTTCCGCATGGGCTTGTCTGATAAAGCAGCCAAATAAAACTAAGGGTCGTGCTCATTCTAAAGTCTGAGACTTTGATCTGGAATGAATGCATATTCCACATCTAGTAGTTATTGTACTGTGTTGTTTAAGGACAGGGAGGAAATAGTGCAGATCCCTGATATTTTAGTTTTTTTGCTAGACAACTTCAAATATATGAACACAAAGACATTGTGTAACATGAAAGGTACATCCCCATCCCCAGTCCTGAAAAGAGGCTATCACAGTATAAGCTTTTTTTCTGGCAGTCTGTCTTCTGGCATATCATTTTTTCTTTAAACCACAAGAGCACATATTTCTCATCTGCTTATACACACTGGGATATCAGTGTAGCTCACCTTGTAGTGCTTTGATATTTTAGTGCTTGCAAACAAGTTTACCTTTAAAGTAGCAGTTACGTGAACACAGAATGTCTGGGCTTTTTTGTTTTTTATTTTTTCATTTTGGTTGGGTTTTGTTTTGTTTTTTTCAAAGAGAAAGAGAACTGGACTGAACTGAGAGAGAGAGAGAGGAGAGAGAGAGAGAGAGAGAGAGAGAGAGAGAGAGAGAGAGAGAGAGACAGACAGACAGACAGACAGACAGACAGACAGACAGACAGACAGACAGACAGACAGACAGACAGACAGACAGAGGAGATAGATAGATAGATAGATAGATAGATAGATAGAGAGAGAGAGAGAGAGAGAGAGATGAGAGAGAGAGAGAGAGAGAGAGAGAGAGAGAGAGAGAGAGAGAGAGAGAGAGAGAGAGAGACAGACAGACAGACAGACAGACAGACAGACAGACAGAGAGAGAGAACTCAACTGAAACTCCAACTGGAAAGGTTTATTCGTGAAAAAAGGCCATTGGCCCATACATGAAGAGAGTTGCCTAATAACAATAACGATAATTGCTTTAAGCTGACACACAAGGCTACTCCAAGCCATGGAAACCACAGCATTGATTAGTAATGTACATCCAGACACAAAACTCTTTACTGTCCGGATATGTTAGGGCATTCTGAGCCTTTCTTTCATCCAGTCTTTGTCACACACCCTTAGTAGGCCTAGGCTAGCCAAGAAAGCGTTGTAGTAGTTCTCTAAGTGTCACTATGTCCCTTGAAGCATGGGATAAGGTCTCTGTGTGTAGAGTGTTCTGGATTCCCATTCGGCAAACTGGCGAGTTTGACACATTCCTCTTTTAACATTTTTTTCTCTAGCTGTTTGACAAACCAGTTCACACATACTGGCTCAGTGTCTGGTTGGCATGCGTACTGGATCACAATGTCGTCCGACTCACAGGTCACAATATCTTCACCTTCTGAATAATGTAGCACAGATTTTCTAATGTGCATATGTCTTTGTCTGTCTCTTAGCTTTTTCTGTACAGATCTATCAGTTAGAGTAGCCAGTAATGCATGCACCAACAATATTATCATCATTCACCTCAGGCTGCAAAACACACATATCAGCACACATATCAGCACAGTCACTACAATCAGACATACAGGGAGGTTCTAAATCAACTGATGATGGCAACTTAACTGATGTTTTTGTGTTGATGTCGTGTGTGTGTGTGCTGTTGGTAGGTCTATTCCATGTGTATCTACACATGCTGTATTCCCCTGTTCTACTCCACTGTCAGGCAGACTCGAGGCACTGAGGACACAGTCACTTTCACACACAACACTTGCCTGCTTCTGTTTATGCTTTCTAGAGCGCTCCTCGTCTCATCTTCTTTGAGATAAAGGTTTCTTCCTGTAGTACTGTGCTTGTGTGCTGCAATTCACTGTTGGATCCGCCATGTTGGTTGACAATGTTGTGTCCACTAGTTTCAGTCCCAAGAAAAAAACCACCCTGTCCCCTTCTCCTGCCACTTTCCAGCTGGAAACTGCATTGTCAGTCAGCAGGGCCTAGGTCCTCTCCACAGCCACTGGAAGTCCAAGAACTGGCATTTTTGAATGAATTTCTAGTTTTACTGCTGCTCACAGAAAATGTCTGCCTCACTTCTCCTGACCGACCTCGAGAGAGAGAGAGAGAGAGAGAGAGAGAGAGAGAGAGAGAGAGACAGAGAGAGACAGAGACAGAGACAGAGAGACAGAGAGACAGACAGACAGACAGACAGATAGATCAAGAGAGAGATTTTGATTTATTTGATTTATTCTTTTATATCGAGGATAATGGAATAAGCACTCTTGTGCTTTTTTCATCTAGTCCCCGTGTGTATGCAGTTTTGTAAATGTCATCTGTTCCCACTGGCACATGATGGCCTACTCTTACGAAAAGCGGAACAGGATTTAACGTGTGCCCATGTTCTGCGTGCACTCGCACACGGCTTCGGTTTAAAGTCTCATCCGAAGGACTAGAGACTAGGGAGAGAGAGAGAGAGAGAAGAGAGAGAGAGGAGAGACGAGAGAGGAGAGAGAGAGAGGAGAGGAGAGAGAGAGAGAGAGAGAGAGAGACAGACAGACAGACAGACAGACAGACAGACAGACAGACAGACAGACAGACAGACAGACAGACAGACACAAACTTTTATTCACAAAAAATTATATTATATACAACCAGGCAACATCTCAACTCTTCCCTCAACCACCACAACAGACACACACCCACACTTTTAAGTTCAGCATTATCAAGCCTTTATTGACAAAAAACTAATCATCTGCTAAATCACACCAAAAAAAAACACCCAATAAACCAATGACGACATTTTTTTTTTTTTTAATGATTTGCATTCACTACCTGACAAAATTAACTCACCACGAAAGAAAAAAAAAGTGACAGTGTCTCTTGATTGTTCATGACGTCCGTTTCCTTGCAAATCCTTCAAGAAAGAAAAGCTGTGTTGTGAAGACTTTGGTGAGGGACTGTGGGAGGACAAAGAAACTGTTGTTGGAAGGGAAGAGCAGTTCAATCGATCTCTAATAGCCCAAATATTTTCGGTACTGTAGATCAAATCATTGTTGAATCTTCAGTCAACTGAATGTTGTCACCTATTGAATATTTTATTAAAAACAAAACAAAACAGCAAGGGTAGCGGTAAAAACGAAGGAATAGGGAACAAAGAAGAACATGCATCAGTGTCAATGGTATGAATGAGACAGACATGAGTGGCATTCATTATCACCTTGACAAATTTTTCAGATAATTAAAAAAAACTTCAGTTGTTCATTTGAAACCACAGTGAAGAAGAAAACAGACTGTGGGAAAAAGAAGAAGAAGAAGAAGAAGAAGAAGAAGAAGAAGAAGAAGAAGAAGAAGATGAAGAAGAAGAAGAAGATGAAGAAGAAGAAGAAGAAGAAGAAGAAGAAGAAGAAGAAGAAGAAGAAGAAGAAGAAACCCGTTTAAATTTTTAAAAAAAGCAGCAGGTTCAGTTTAGCTAAGGGCATGGACCAAGAGAGAGAGAGAGAGAGAGGAGAGGATAGAGAGAGAGAGAGAGAGAGGAGAGAGAGAGAGAGAGAGAGAGAGAGAGCATGCATAACAATTTTGATTAATTAAACTGAAAAAGATATTTAAAAAGCCTCAACTGTTCACAGATCAGTTATAATTGGTAAGTTAGAAATCTCCGCTGGGATTATACAATAAACTCATCATCAGCAACTGACCAGCCAAATCATAGGGGACTGAAGAAGCTTGGGCAAAACACACAAAATTTAAAGGGAGGGGGGGGGGGAGAGAGAATTATAGAGAGAGATTAAAAATACAAAACACACCAAAAAAAAAAAACCGATGTAGAAAGCCACGCAATGTCAGCTCTCTTTCTTCACGCACAATTCCAAGGGCTGTAAGCCCCGGCCGCAGCGTAGGCGTTGGGGACAGGGTTACGTACCCAATCCAAAGCCTGGGTCACTGTCAGAATCCATGTGTCCTGCGGCAGAGAGTATACAGCTGAATTATCGTTTGGAAAATAACAACAAGGACAACATCAACAATAAAACAAAACACAAAAACCACCCCAAAATTAATCAAACCAAAAGAAACAAAAAAACACAAAATCTACATGACCTGTGTTGTGTCTAAGTAGTGAAATAAGACAGGACTGCCAAGGCAACTGAATGATTAGATATGCCAACAAATAACCTGATGTATAAAAGCGAGTCAGCCTAACCCTAAGGGATAAGGGAAGGTCTCCCCAGGATAGCTCAGACCACAGCTGCAATGACCAAACTGAAAGTCCTCTGGAACGACAAGAACATTGCCATCGGCTTCAAGATCAGACTGATGCATTCCCTGGTCATGTCCATATTTTTTTTTCACACATGCGGAACGTGGACCTTACAGCAGACATTGAGATAAGGGTAGGGTACAGGCTATGGAGATGAGATGCTTTCGTAAACTTCCTTGGTATTTCATACAGGGATTGTATAACTAACTAGGTAGTGAAAACCTGAATTATATACGCCATGGACCATATGAAGACATCCTGACCACAGTGAACAAACGCAAAATGAAGTTGTAGGGGCACGTTACATGAACATCTGGCCAACTCTTTGATGTTGTCGTCCCATCATTTCCTGTCTGCCTCTTCACCTCTCTCCTTGTACTGTTTCCCTGTAGAACAGTCTGGGC
>CM060346.1:26195077-26267577 GCA_030674155.1 Stramonita haemastoma
CACTCTCCCTAAAAGTCCTTCGGATGAGACTATAAACCGAGGCCCCGTGTGCGAACGCACGCAGAACATCTTACGCACACGTTAAATCCAGTTTCGCTTTTCGAAAGATTAGGTCATTGTTCGCCCGGTGGGAACAGATGACAAGATTTACACAACTGCATACGCACGCGGACTGGTTGTAAAAAAAAAAGAAAAAAAAAAGCACATCAGTGCTTACTCCATTATCCTCGATATAACAGTACAAATAAATGAATAAATAAATAAATAAAGAAAAAATAGATAGAGAAACAAATAAATAAACAAACTTACCTTTGAACAGATTCAGATATGGGTTCACATCTCCACTGTTGACAGCGTATTCGAAAGTCAGCATCACCACTTGCGGGGTGTCTACATGGGCGATGCCTCCGGGGATGCTTTGGTCATTCCAGCACCTGCACTTCGGAAGCTTGCAGTTCAGTCCGGGCATGCAGTTTGTCGTCTGCGCTGTGGCCCAAACTGCCAGGCAGAGGAGGAGGAGGAGGGAGGAGAGACCCAGGTGGTGGTGGGGGTGGCGAGGGTTCGTCATGGTTCTGCTGTTGACAGTAAGAGAAGGAGTGGATGGATGGATGGATGGATGGATGGATGATGGATGGATATAAATGAATGAATGAATGAATGGATGAATGATCGACTCCTCTTTGGTGATTCTACTTTTCTCTCTAACAGTAAATGAAGCCCAGCAAGCATGTCTATTGTTCTTCTTCCAAGTCAATACCCTGCCCGACAAATATATATCTCTTTTTTCTACTTTATCTTTTATTCTGTTGAGGGAGATGATCAGGAACATTTTGTTCGTGTGGCTTAACAAGGCGATTGTTCTGTAATTGCCACAATCGGTGAGTATCCCTACCCTTCTGAAGATGTTACGTGCAGACTGAACACACATAAAACACACAGACATATCTGATGACAACAGTAGTTCTCCAAGGTAAGGTGGAGGGCTGATGGAAAAGAGGCAGACCACTAAACATACATCCTACATTGCCAACATCATCACTGAGATCAGTGGTCTGGGAGGACTACAGGAGATTGTAGAACTCAGCAGAGACAGAGAGAGAAAGATGGCGAACCCTGGTGGCATTGTATGGGACTTCTACGGGGACAGCGGTGATGGAGACAGTTGAGTTGAGTTGAGCTTTGGCACTTAGAATACATCAATAACTGACAGATTTGGCAAGCTCAAAGCCTACTGAGATTATGATTGCGTTGGAATCAAACCCCGACTATGTCAGCTGAAAATGATCTGTTCTATCCATTAAAAAAAAAACCCTCCCCAAAACAAACAAAAACATCGACGGAATTACATTCACAACTCGGCTGGTTATGTGAAGGTCGATAACTGAAAGTCAGATTGATTTGATGAATGAATGCGATTATATATATCATATTTATATATATATATATATATATATATATATATATATATATATATATATGTGTGTGTGTGTGTGTGTGTGTGTGTGTGTGTGTGTTGTGTGTGTGTGATAAAAATGAATTAGTTCTATTTAGATTTGCGTTTCAAATTTGTTTTTGTATGTTTCATTAATTGATCTTCTACATTCTTTCACGACTTCCCTTACATACTCTTCTTACTCTTTACATCTCAAAAGACACGCGAACAAGAAGAAAAAGAACTGCAGAGCAGAATTGCGGAGAAGAATTGCAAAGAAGAATTGCGAAGGAGAATGGAAGAAGAAGAAGAAGAAGAATTGGGAGTCGAATTAGGAGAAGAATTGCGAAGAAGGAGAATTGCGAAGAAGAATTGCAAAGAAGAATTGCGAAGAAGAATTCGAAGAATTGCGAAGAAGAAAGAATTGCGAAGAAGAAGAAGAATTGCGAAAGAAGAAGAAGAAGAAGAAGAAGAAGAAGAAGAAGAAGAAGAAGAAGAAGAATTGTGAAGAAGAAGAAGAAGAAGAAGAAGAAGAAGAAGAAGAAGAAAGAAGAACTGCGAAGAAGATGAAGAAGAACTGCGAAGAAGATGAAGTGATGATGAAGAAGAAGAAGAAGAAGAAGAGAGAAGAAGAAGAAGAAGAAGAAGAAAGAAAAGAAGAAGAAGAATTGTAAGGAAGAAGAACAACAACAACTGCTAAGAAAAATGTGAAGACAAAAATGTGCAAGCAAAGAAGAAAGAAAAAACCCTGACAACAGCAAAGAGGAATGATGCACTAAGAAGAAGAAAAGGATGAAGAGTTGCAAAGAAAAACAATTGCAAAGAATGCAACACAAAACTCTGTGAAGAATGTAAAGAAGAAAAACTGCAATACAGGAGAACAGCTAAAAAGAAGAATTGCAAAGAAGAGGAGTATGGCGAAGAAAAAGAATTGCGAAGAAGAAAAATTGCAACGAAGAATTGCAAAGAAGAAGAAGAATTGCGAAGAAGAATTGCGAAGAAGAATTGAGAAGAAGAAGAAGAAGAAGAAGATGGAGAGAAGATGAGAAGAAGAAGAAGAAGAAGAAGAAGAAGAAGAAGAAGAAGAAGAGCGAAAAAGAAGAGTTGCAAAAGAAGAATAAGAAAATGTGCAGCAAAGAAAAAGAAAAAAAAACACAAAGTTCACCACAGCAAAGAAAGAGAATACACCAAAGAATGAGGAAAAGGAAGAAGAGTTGCTAGAAGAAGATGATTGAAGAATGTCTGTCTATCTATCTATCAATCCATCTTTAAAAGGTAAAGGTGTCCCATAACCTTTGTGCTCGTAGGGGAGCCAGGCTTCAGAAACCTCAGCTTCTCTAGGGCCAGCATGTTGAGGGCGGTGGCGCCATCTCCTCTCCCTCGCTGCTTTACCTTCCCTGACCCTAAAGAGGCAGGTACCCATTTACAGATGGGTGAACTGGGGGACTGTACTGAAGCCAAGGCACGCAAATGGTCACCCATCCAACTGGTAACCACGCTCAATGCTGCTTAACCTTTGCTGAGGGAAAGGGAGCACTCTGACCACTGAGCTATCCCATCCATCCATCCATCCATTCATATATATATATAACAAACAAACAACAAAGCCAAGCCAACCAGCCCCCACCAAAGAATGTTTTTTTAAAAATAAAAAAACAATTAAGAACAGGAAACAAAAGTAAATCAATACTCACATATCCAACAACAACCCACCAAGATGATGATGGTACACTCTGTCTGTCTGTCTTCTTCGTCAACCACAGTGTCCTGAAGTACTGGTTACGGAACTAATCATGCAATTACAGCTGATTACGGAAGCTCGTTTGCAGCCTAGGCCTAACTGACGCAGTGAGTGTGCAGTCTCCGTATTTATAACGTAATTTACTTGTCAACATTACTTGTCTCGTGATAGATAACAATTACGGGCCACACACCACAGTTAAGTTCTGGCATGAGCCAAAATTTATGTCAGTTATTGGCTGAGATAGATCTTTATTATAATTTTTTCTTTGTCAGTTATTGATGTAACCTTGGTTCCAAGGCTTACATTACAGTGTTTTTGTGTTTTAAAACGATATATTGAGATTGTCTTTAGCCATGACAAGCTCTAAGATGATTACTCTCCTTTAAAAAAAAAAAGCAACCAACTCAACTGTCTCCATCACCATTTTGGTCAGTAGAAGTTCCATACAATAGCACCAGGGTTTGCTCCTTTCTCTGTGACTGGGTTCAACAACCTCTTGTTGTCCTCCCAGACCACTGACCTCAGTGATATTGGCAATATAGGATCTTGGTGGTGGTCTGCCTCTTTTCCTTCTGCCCTCAACCTTACCTTGGAGAACTTTCATCATCAGACTTGTCTGTGTGTTTCTGTTTGCATGACCAACATATCTCAGTCTGCCTCATCAATTTCAGACAACAATTGTCTTTGCACTGAGAGTTCATCAAGAATTCTTTCTTTTGTTCATCTGTCTGACCATTGGAGTTTTAGAAATGGCCTAGAGAACCACATTTGGGCTGCGTCTATTTTTGTCTTTTTCCAGTTTTTGTAGTGTCCAGCTTATGACCCATACAGCAATGCAGGCGAGATTAGTGTTTTGAAAAAATCTAATTTTGAGATAATTTGGTGCTTTCCAAGTGTTGTTTAACTTAATCACCTTTTGTTTGGCTATTCTGATTCTAGCTTTGGTGTCTTGTAGACAGGAGCCAGTATTCTCTTTTACAGAACCAAAATATTTAAAGCTTTGAACGTGTTCCTGATCTCTTCAACTGATTTTGATATTCTGAGGGTTGGCTGTACCATTGATGATTTGTAGCACCTTGGTCAGGGGGACGGGATAGCTCAGTGGTCAGAGCGCTCAATTCCCCCAGCCAAGGTTAAGCAGCGTCCAGCGTGGTTATCAGTGGGATGGGTGACCGTTTGGCCCTTGACGTCAGTACAGTTCACCCAGCTGTCAATGGGTACCTGCCCTCTTTAGGGTCAGGGAAATTAAAGCATCGAGGAAGAGGAGATGGGCCCCGCCCTCAACATGCTGGCCCCTAGAGAAGCTGAGGTCTCTGACGCCTCACTCCCCTACGACCACACAGGTTAGGGACACCTTTACATTTAGCACCTTGGTCTTTTTGGTATTTGGATTAAGGCTAGCAGTTCCTCTCATGCTTGTGATTTCATTATAAGCACTGTGTTTTTAGCGTGCCTGAGATAAGAGGTACTTCTGCTTCTTATATTAATTCCTATGCCAACTATGTCAGCCTTTCTCATGATTGTCTGTGTATATATGCTGAAATGATGGGGGGGGGGGGGGGGGGGGGGGGGGGGGAATAATATGCAGCCCTGACGGACTCCCTTTTCATATCAAAGAACTCACAGTGTTCACCATTCCATCAGATGGCAAAGTTGCCTCCTGATATGAATACACATTTGCTATGAGTGAGACCAGATGCTTTGGAAAGCCCATTTCTGACAATATGATAACAAGGTGATATTAACACCATCAAAAGCCTAACTATAATCTATGAACGTTATGATGACTCAGCTTTGGTGTTTCTAACTTTCTGTGAGAGTCTCTGAAGCACAAAAAAACCATATCTGTTATTCCTTTCCATGTCCTCATCCTGCCTGACAATGAGATATCTCTTTTTTTTCTACTTTATTTTTCGTTCTGTTGAGAAGGATCAGAGCAATTTTGTTTGTGTGGTTTATCAAGGGGGATTGTTCTGTAATTGTCAGAGTTTTCTTTAATATTCCTGCCCTTGTGGAGCATGATGAGTTCTTGTCGCTTTCACTCACTGGACCATTATTATTTATTATATATATATATATATATATATATATATATATATATATATATATATTATATATATATATATATATATATATATATATATATATATATATATATAATATTGATTTTCTTCTTTTATATCAAGGATAATGGAATAAGCCCTCATGTGTTTTTTTCATCCAGTCCCCATGTGTATACAGTTGTGTAAATCTTGTCACCTGTTCCCACCGGCACACAGTGGCCTACTCTTACGAAAAGCGGAACAGGATTTAACGTGTGCACAAGATGTTCTGCACAAGATGTTCTGCGTGCATTTGCACACGGGGCCTTGGATTACAGTCTTATCCGAAAAACTTTTGGGGAGAGTGGAGTCAGCACTGATGTTAACTCCAGGGGGGAAAATCCCCTCGACCATTGGCAAGTCTCCCAAATTCTTCTACATTGATGATGTAAAGCTGTAAAACTGGAAGAGCCTGAGTTCTTCAGAGGCTCACTTGGTTTGTTAGTATATTAAGGAATATTGATTAAGCAATTTGACAGTCCCTAAATCGGAGATCTTCCGCTGGGACATTAATTTAATCACAAGAACAACAGCAGCAATTCCAGTCTAGGATCTAACTGTGATGTACAGCCAAACGCCTCTCGAATCCCTTGAAACGCGTGTGACCTGGATTGCAAGCCGTTTGTCTGCAGTTCCTTCTAATCTAAACATGCAGGGCTGCTGACATAAGCTTGCTGACATTTAGGCCATGGGTGGTTCATAGGACTCAGGTTGGGTTTCCAGGCTTTTCCTTCCTGAATGATAATGCTAATAAAATTACCCAACTTCCTTGTTATCATTAGCGATATGCAGGGACAGGCACGTGCAAACAAATAGGGCTGCAACCTCGAGATAAACAGTAGATCAGATGGGTCTAGCTGTAACCAGTTTTCTAGAAATATCAACCCTCAATCTGGAAATTCCTAAGGCACCTTTTTCCTGTGGCCCAAAGCGCCTGACAAATCGTATACAATGGACATTGAAAATAGTAAATTACTTTTGCATTTTCGGAAAATCCCCGCATCTCCAACTCGCAGTCAGTCAGACAGACAGACAGAAGACAGAAAGAGACAGAACAGAAACACACACACACACATACACGCACCACGCAGCACGCACGCATGCACACACAGCGCACGCATGCACATCTGCACACACACACACACACACACACACACGCATACACACACACACACACACACACACACACACACACACACACACACCACACACACACACACACACACAAGCACACACACACACAACAACACCACACACACACACCACACACACACACACACACACAACATCACAACACACACACACCACACACACACACACACACAACACACACACACACACACACACACACACACACAACACACAGTAGAAGGCACCTAAGGCACCTTTTCCTGAGGCCCAGAGCGCGTGACAAATCGTATACAATGGACATTGAAAATACTCTAATTACTTCTGCATTTTCAGAAAATCCCCACATCTCCAACTCGCAGTTAGTCAGACAGACAGACAGACAGACAGACAGACAGACAGAGACAGAAAGACACACACAACACACACACACACACACACACACACACACACACACACACACACACACACACACACACACACACACACACACACACCACACACCAACGATTAATTTTTTGTTTTGTTTTGTTTTTCCCAGTAACAGCTGCTGATATCACCATGCAATTTCGGGAATGCAACCGTTTGTGTAGACTACTTTCACAGTAGCCTACACCTCTTCGGAACGATGCCGGGACACAGCACCATGTGCAATCAGTTTTGCTTTTATTGTTGCCGCTGTCGTTGTTGTAAATAGATTTATTTCATCTCTCTACTTGCACGCTGTCTACTCTTCTAAGTGGAACGGGTTTTATTCATCTCCTTCTACTTGCACGCAATGTGCTACTCTTCCTAAAGGTGGAACGGGTTTTATTTCATCTCCTTCTACTTGCACGCAATGCTACTCTCCTAATGTGGAACGGTTTTATTCATCTCCTCTACTTGACAATGTGTACTCTCTAAAGTGGAACGGGGTTTAACAGCATGCACACAATAGTCTTATCGTGCAATTCGTAGCCTCCATGGACTCTTGGTTTATAGTCTCATCCCAACGAATTATCGTTGGAGTGGAATCGAAAGTGATGTTAACTCCAAAGATTGGGGGGGAGGGGGGGGGGGGGGAGGGGGGGGGGGACGTTATCCCATCGAACAGGCGTCTGGGTGATTTCTCATTAATTTGAGAGTATGTGACTGTGTGCGGAAGATTACTCTATAGAGTTCTGGTGCATAGCCAGAAGAAAGGCCTGTAATCCTGTGATTCATGTTTGTAGGTGTGGGTTTGTAGTGTAGTGTAGTGTAGTGTAGTGTAGTGTAGTGTAGTGTAGTGTAGTGTAGTGTAGTGTAGTGTAGTAGTAGTGTAGTGTAGTGTAGTGTAGTGTAGTGTAGTGTAGTGTAGTGTAGTGTAGGCCCTACGTGTCTTTCTTTTTCTTTCTTTTATTCTTTTATATTAAGGATAATGGAATAAGCACTCTTGTGCTTTTTTTTTTCTTCATCTAGTCCCCGTGTGTATGCATTTTTGAAAATGTCATCTGTTCCCACCGGCACACGATGGCCTACTCTTACGAAAAGCGGAACAGGATTTAACGTGTGCGCAAGGTGTTCTGAGATGTCTCGGACAAGGAGCGGAGAGAACGAGATGGAGAGGAAACAAGAAGCCGTAGGTATGATACTCTTTCCTTTTTGGAATTGGACCCCCCCCCCCCCCCCCCCCCCGATATCTCCTCGCCCTTCCACAAAGCTTTGAGTAGCGGTTGGGACGCTAGTCTTTCTGATGAGACGATACACCGCGGTCCTGTTTTCAACACAAATTTATTAGTGCACGTAAAATAAAACACGGCAAACGAAAAGTTGTCCCTGGCAAGTTCCGTTGAAACCACTGTCATGGGAAAACAATAGCGCATGCAGGCAGTGAAAACAAACCAAAAGAAACAGAAAATGGATGGTTCTGCTTTTATGGCCACGAGTTTTGTGCAAAGAGAGCATCCCGAGTTTCATGCAGACAATACAATACAAGACAATACAATACAATGACAATACAATACAATACAATACAATACATACAATACATCCATGCATGCATGCATGCATACATACATCAACATACATACATACATACATACATACATACATACATACATACATACAACATACATAAAATACATACACATACATACTACATACATACATACACCAAATACATACAACATAGTAGTAAAGGTAAAAGGTAAAGGTATCCCATAACCTATGTGCTCATTGGAGAGCGAGGCATCAGAGACCTCAGTTTCTCCAGGAGCCAGCATATTGAGGGCGGTGCCCATCTCCTCTCCCTCACTGCTTTATCTTCCCTGACCCTAAAGAGGGTAGGTACCCATTTACAGCTGGGTGAACTGGGGGGACTGTGCTGAGGCCAAGGCGCGCAAACGGTCACCCATCCAACTGGTGACCACTCTCAATGCTGCTTAATATTGGCCGGGAAAAGCTAGCGCGCACATACATACATACATACATACATACATACATACATACATACATACATACATACATACATACATACATACATACATACATACATACATACATACATACATACATACATACATACATACATACATACATACATACATACATACATACATACATTACATACATACATACATACATACATACATACATACATACATACATACATACATACATACATACATACATACATACATACATACATACATACATACATACATACATACATACATACATACATTACATACATACATACATACAAACATACATACATACATACATACATACATACATACATACATACAAACATACATACATACATACATACATACATACATACATACATACATACATACATACATACATACATACATACATACATACATACATACATACATACATACATACATACATACATTTACGTGGTATACAGTAAATTAATTACGACGCAATAGAATGTAATGCAATACGATAGACCACAATACAATGCGATACAATACAATGCAATACACTACAATACAATGCAATGCAATGCAATGCAACACAATACAGTAAAATGCGCTACAATGTAATGCAATACAGTATAATACAATACAATACATACAATACAATACAATACAATACAATACAATACAATACAATACAATACAATACAATACAATACAATACAATACAATACAATACAATACAATACAATACAGTTTGACCACCGGGTTCCATTCCCGTTCGAGGGGAATTTTCTTCTGGAGTTAACATCAATGCCGACTCCACTCCCCCAAAAGTCCTTCGGATGAGACTATAAACCGAGGCCCCGTGTTCGAACGCACGCAGAACATCTTGCGCACACGTTAAATCCTGTTCCGCTTTTCGTAAGAGTAGGCCATTGTGTGCTGGTGGGACCAGAAGACAAGATTTACAAAACTGCATACACACGGGGACTGGATGTAAAAAAAACAACAACAACACACGAGTGCTTACTCCATTATCTTCGATGAAAAAAATAAAATAGATAAAACAGTACAATGCAACATGGGCCAAGGTCAAAAGCCCTGTCAGCTATCAATATAATTATACACTAAGTGTCAAGGTTTTTTTTTCCAATTTGTGTCATCCTTTCAAATGCTAAGTAGAGTGTATTTTTAGCGATGATAAATTTTTAGCTCTGTGTGTGTGCGTGTGGGCGTGTAGGCGTGTGTGTGTGTGTGTGTGTGTGTGTGTGTGTGTGTGTGTGTGTGGTGCGCGCGTGCGTGCGTGCGTGCGTGCGTGCGTGCGTGCGTGTGCGTGTGTGTGTGTGTGTGTGTGTGTGGTGTGTGGTGTGTGTGTGTGTGTGTGTGTGTGTGTGTGTGTTATATTTGTGTAAGATACTTGTATGTACAACAATAAAGTTGCTCTTTTATCCCAAACACTTTTTAAAAAAAATATTTGCAAAGTAGAGATGTCTCCTTTTCGACTGAACTTTCTCAACTTTCCTCTGATTACTTTACCAGTGAATCTAAAGCCCTTCAAAATCAACGAGATTGTGAATCCGTCTCTCATCCTTCCATTGATTATTACCACTTCTCTGGAACTCCTCTCACCGCTTTTCAACCTGTGTTGGAATCAACTGTAAAGGTCAAGGCGTCCCGTAACCTGTGTGGTCATAGGGGAGCGAGGCATCAGAGATCTCAGCTTCTCTAGGGGCCAGCATATTGAGGGCGGTGGCACCCATCTCCTCTCCCTCGCTGCTTTACCTTCCCTGACCCTAAAGAGGGCAGGTACCCATTTACAGCTGGGTGGACTGGATGGACTGTACTGAAGCCAAGGTACGCAAATGGTCACCCATCCAACTGGTAACCACCCTCGATGCTGCTTAACTTGACTGGGGAAAAGCGAGTGCTCTGACCACTTAAGTATCCCACCCCCTGTGTCGGAATCAACTGTAGGCTACGTAATTTTATCAAAAGAGCTGCTACCAAAACTTGGGAATTAGACCCTCTTGCCTTCCACTCTCCTCTTATCTCTGAATGCGTGGATCTCATTCTTTATCACTTCACAACTATCATCAGTCACTTTATGCTCTCTGGCATTTTCCTATCTGCATAATTATAAACCACCAAGTTTCAACCTATTCTGAAGAAAGTTTTCACTTGACAGAGAAATTCTCAAAGTCTTCATACCTGTCTCTTGTTTACTTTTCCTATGTAAAAAAAGAAAGGTAAGAGAAGATAGGTTGGTTTCGTTGTTTTGGAATTTTTGTTGTTGGTTTTTTTGTTTTGGGTTTTTTTGTTTTGTTTTTTTGGGTGGTTTTTTTTTTTTTTTTTTTTTTTTTTTTTTTTTTTTTTTTACAGCTCTGGAACATCTTAGAAAGAGCACTGTGTACCGTCTTTGCCATGCAGGTCACAGCACTGAGACAGCTCTGCTGAACATTGTCACTGATCTCTGTACAACCCTGTTCATCAATGATAATTATTTCTCTTCTCTCCTTGCTTGATTTATCAGCCGCATTATTTTGGCACTAGTGAGAATTCTATTTTCCTTTTTGGATAATGATCATGTCATGTCATGTCCGCCTGTGGTCCCTTCTGGGGCATAGGCCGCCAACCAGCTGTCTCCAGGCATCTCGGTCCTGGGCTAGGCGTTCCAGTTGTCCTCACGTCTTGCCCATCTGTTTCGCATCTGCATCCAGATCCCGGCGCCAGGTATTTATAGGCCGCCCTGATTGAATAATCTATCTATCTATCTATCTATCTATCTATCTATCTATCTATCTATCTATCTATCTATCTATCTATCTATCTATCTATCTATAAAAGGTAGGCCCTTAAGGTAAAGATGTCCCATAACCTTTGTGGTCATAGGGGAGGGAGGATCAGAGACCTCAGCTTCTCTAGGGGCCAGCATATTGAGGGCGGCACCCATCTCCTCTCCCTCGCTACTTTACCTCCCCTGACCCCAAAAGAGGGCAGGTACCCATTGACAGCTGGGTGAACTGGGGGGACTATACTGAAGACAAGGCACGCAAACGGTCACCCATCTAACTGGTACCTACGCTCGACGCTGCTTAATTTGACTTGGGGAAAGCGAGCGCTCAATATCCCCGCCCCCACCCCCCACCCCCCCCTCAATATGTATGATGGTATACGCATGTGATCATGGAAAGAAATAAGTAGACCTACTGTTTCAGAAGATTCGTGTAGCTACATATATGGATCGCTGGTCTAGAGGTAACGCGCCTGTCTAGAAAGCGAAAAGTCCGGGTCGGAGTGTGCGGTGTTTCAAATCCCGTTTGTGCCCCAAACTGTTCCACCATAATTAGCTCATGAGTAGTGGTCTGGGTGCTAGTCTTTCGGATGAGACGATAAACCGAGGTCCCGCGTGTTCCACATCATTACTTAGCGCACGTAAAAGAACACACGGCTACAAGGGGGTTATCCCTGGCAAAATTCTGTAGAAAAACCCCACTCTGATTTGGGAAGCAAATACAGTTGCAGACAGGAAAAAAAAAAGGGAAGGCGTTGCACTTGTGGCGACGCGCTCGCTCTCCCCGGGGAGAGCTGCCCGAATGTCACGCAAAGAAATCAGCTGTGACATAAAGTGGTGTAAAATAAGATAAAATAAATAAAATAAATAAATTTCATCAATTTACTCTCACACCATCTATTTATCATTATTATTTTTATTTTATTCTTTTATATCGAGGATAATAGGATAAGCACTCGTGGTGTTTTTTTTTTTTTTTTTTACATCCAATCTCTGTATGTATGCAGTTTTGTAAATGTTATCTGTTCCCACCGGCACACGAAGGCCTACTCTTACGAAAAGCGGAACAGGATTTAAATTGTGCGCAAGATGTTCTGCGTGCGTTCGCACACGGGGCCTCGGTTTATAGTCTCATCCGAAGGATGTAGTGAGACCTGTTTCATCAGTTTCTCCCAATACAACTCTGGTGTGTGTGACAGCACTCAAGGTCAAAATGCTGACGTTTCATGATGCACGGGAAAAACGGACTCTTGTTAGCTAGCCCACAGAGGGATGACCAGTGTGTTCATAGTTCACACTATCATTTTTTGGGGCGATGGGAAAACCAGTTTCGTCCACATTTTCTCAAGTAGAAGATCCAAGCTACATCGTCGCTACTTTGTGCAGTTTTACCCCAGGTTTCAGGTAAGTGTAGTTAGTTGTTTTGTTTATCATTCGGATTGCTTTGCTTGTTATAGTTATGGTAGATCTACATGTTTAAAATGAAAGCGTATCGAAAAGCAAGAAATTGAACGGAATCTTTTTGCCATTCAAAAAGTCAGTGGGATGTAACTGTCATTAAAACGGCGGGGCAAGAGTGCCCCTTGCTCCCTCTCTCTGATAGTTTTTCACCCCCTCCTCCCTCTTATTTATTTTTTTTTTTTTTCAATTTTCGAAAATATAAACTGACAGGATTAAATGAAACATTAAAAAAGACCAAAAGAAAATGACGGCTAAAAATGTAATAAACAGACATTGATGAAGAAAACTAAATGAATAAAACAATTAAAATAAAAAAAAAAGAAAGAAAAAAAGAAGAAGAAAAAGTCGCCCCCAAAGTCACAACATTTCATATATTCATCTTTAAAAGTAATTACACAATCAATGTAGAAGTAGGAGGACATTCAAAATAGAAATTCTCTACAATTATATAATCAACAAAAATCATAATACCAAAGGCCTCAAGACTTGAATATAATCATATTGTTAGCCTAAGTGCGGTGTCAACTTCTTCACAGATGATCAACGGTCTGTCAGTAAATGGCTTGTTATACTGCCACCTATTTACAAAATTAACAAACTTCATGTTTTTGCAATGTGTTCTTCTTTTCCTGTGACTTTGACTTCAACTTCTTTAGCAGTCATGGGGCACAGCACTGGTCCTGCAGGCAGAGTCTTGAGGAGCTAAACCCATCTCTTTCAGGCCACCCAGGCCATAGCCCTTTTTTTTTTTTTTACTATTTATTTATTTATTTATTCATTATTATTATTATTATTATTTTAGTTATATTATTTCGAGGATAATGGAATAAGCACTCATGTGCTTTTTTTTTTAAGTTGAACTTGGGATATCTGGGAAAACTGATGTGGATACGTATTGGTCTGCAATCAGCTATTGACCCCTTCCCTCTCTCCTCCTGGTATCAAAGCCTACTGCATAGAGCCAATGGTAGGCTAAATTGAGCTAGATTGCAATGGTTCTCACGAGGAATGTGAATTAAAGTACCAGCAGTAAACAAAAAATAAAAGGTAGATTGAAGGAAACTAAGGAGGCAACCCTCGTTAAGTTTGTACAAATCAAAACGACTGTAGATGTGACTCATGGCTGTGTTCATCATTTTGCAAGTACCCTGGTGGAAAGATTCCTGAAACGCTAATCGTAGATTGGTCAATAGCGCTAGGCCCCTGTCACCAATTTAACAAGAAGTTATCACATCTTGGCACGTGGGTACTGAGCAGACATGATAAGGTAAGCTTAAATTGCGACTGAGATTTTAATTTGTAACGCTGATTGTTCCATATCCTCCTCCAAGTTTTGAATGAAATGGAGAAATGTCTTGTCCTCTTCACGCATACTCTTACAGCGGTTGGTAATTATTCAGTGATTGTTTACGTGCCAATGCTTCCATTTTGTAAATTTCACACCGGTTAAAAAAAAAAAAAATCAGGCCGTCCATTTTGATATGACAGTCATTAACTCATCAGATTCAATGTTCCTTTAAAATTTTAACTTGTGAAAGTTTTGTTACCCCCCCCCCCCCTCCCCACCAGTCAAGCACAACCAGATCAGCTGTGCGACTAAAATAGAACCATGCACAAAATTATTAGCGTTTGAAATGAAGTTGAGTACTTCCAGTACAAATTCAGATCTTGAGCAAAACTACATATAATTTTTTTTTTGTTTAAAAAAAAATCTGCTTAGCCAATTTCTTTTGTAGGCCTACATGAGGGGTGAGGCGCACATGAAAAAATCTGAGTAAATCTTTCCCTTTTCTTTAAACACACTAGCCTACAGGGTGTTTGGGCATTGTTAGCGCGAGCCTGCCTGTGTGAGTGCGGAGGTGCACTTGGTAAGGGCACCTTGAATTTTGAGACGACCTTGAAAATGACCTGAGTGCCAGTGACATTACTTCATTGTAAATTGAGGACTGTATATCGGAAGTATCAATCCTCTTTGAGGATGATAAACCAAATATCTACATACTTGTGCAAAAACTAAAGGTTCAAAATGTGTATGAGTGCGTGCCTGTTGTCGAAAACTAGAGGTTAGACCGAAAGTGTCCAAAGGAAGTAGTAACTCATTTTGCGCATGCGCAATGTCCTCGGAAGTCTTAGTTGGATAGGGTCGAGTTTAGAACAACAAATTCAGGCAGAGATTGTGCATAAAACTGGTGCATTAAACAGTGTAAATGACAAAAGCAGAGCTCAGAGGCTAGGTTAACGAAGTAGCAACAAATCCAAGAATTTATGCTGCGTGTGTGATGAAAAGCGTTACTTTAAGGTGATGGTGAGTTTGCAGCTGTAGTTAACATCAAAGAGCAGATAATCGTTGGACCAAGATTTGGCACTTTTGTTTTGACTCGATATGCAGTGAAAATGATAAAACGAAAGAAAAATAGACGCAATCGGTCCTCAACGCTCAGCTTTTAATAAAATGATCTACCGGTTAATTGTTGTTGTTGTTGTCGTATTTACGGAAAACGACGTGAACACGAGATCATTGTACTTTCGGTTTCTACAAGAGGACATTTCTATCTCGAAATGCAGCACTAGCACTCCGTATTGTGTGCCGACTTAATTGGTAGATGCGGGATTTTTTTCTTATTTTAATTTTTAGATTAAAAAAAAATTGTAGCATATTTTGTTACATAGATCTGGTACATAGTAATTGGAAGTAGACAAATATGCATACTAACTGCTTAAAGCCTTTGCACACTTGCATGCACAAACACCATGCTCACACTCCATGCACGCATACGCGCGCGCGTACACACACACACACACACACACACACACACACACACACACACACACACACACACACACACACTGGGACGGGATAGACTGGTGGTTAGAATAATGGCATTGCACTCAAGATCTGCTGACCTGGCTTTGAATCTCATTCATGAGGATTTTTCCTCTCGAGTTAACATCAGTGCAGACTCCACTCCCCTCAAAAAGTCCTGCAGATTAGGCTATAATTTGTATAAACCAAAGTCCTATTTGCGAACACATGCAGAACATGTATACAAAACCCGTTCCACATTTTGGAAGAGTAGGTCATTGTGTGCCAGTGGGAATCAATGTCAAAATTTACAAAATGACATACACACGGGGACTGGATGTAAAAAAAGCACATGAGTGCTTATTCCATTATCCTCAAAATAAAAGAAACAAAATTCACACTGTCAAACGCACGCACACATGCATGCGTGTGCACACAACTTAATGAGAGAAGAAATAAAATGGAAATTAAAGGTAACATTATCAAAACTTAACAATTTTATGTTTACAGGAATGCACCTCAAAGACGGCATAGTACACACTATCTGCAGCCTCTCCCCAACAGAGCAGAAGACGACTCTGCACATCAATGCGCAGACCCCGCCTGTTGACGACAACCCCATCCATCTTCAGGTGACCTTTGACGAGATGGCCTATATGGAAGCGGCAGACAACAAAACCAGAAGCCAGTGCCACAAAACGACTTGCCCTCATGAAAAAGCTGGCAGAAACACCCCTAAGTGCAAACCCCACAGCAGTCTGCATCTAGAACAGCCTGCTTATTTCCCAGAGATTCGTCTGTAGACTCCCTGGAAAAGGAATGCGCAAGGCAAGAACATGTGGATCTACAGATAGGTCTACAAGCTATTCTGGAACAAGACGTATCATCCAAGGTCACTGCAGGTGACAAAACAAAATTTCAGTCAAACGTAAGCATCTGCTTTTCTCCTGCATTTCTGTCTCCCTTCATCTATCACTTGGCTAATAGTAAAAAGAGAACAAATGAACACACACACACACACACACACACACACACACACACACACACACACACACACACACACACACACACACACACATAGTGACATACACCCCCCCCTCTCTCTCTCTCTCTCTCTCTCTCTCTCTCTCTCTCTCTCTCTCTCTCTCTCTCTCTCTCTCTCCTCTCCCTCCCTCCCTCCCTCCCTCCCCTCCCTCCCCCTCCCTCCCCCTCCCTCCCTCTGTCCCTCTCCTCCCTCCCTCTGTCCCTCTCCTCCCTCCCTCCCTCTGTCCTTCTGCCCCCTCCCTCTTATATTTAATCACACATATGTGTTTCTTTTCTTATCAGATGCACCCCAGGAATCTTACCTTACCACAAATGTCCTGATGCTACGAGACGCATGCATGCACTTTGTTAGGCCTGTGCTGTTAAAGAGTAGGGAATGGAAGATAAGGTTATGCTTTGACAAAGCCCTAAACGGCTTTGTTTTCTTGGGATATATTATATGAAAGTATTTAGTCTTTGTCTTTAGAATGGGGAAATTAGGCCTGTATTATTCCTGTACTTTCCTCCGATTTTTCTGAAGACTCTTAACCTGTATGTCCTAGAGTACTAGTAACATATATTTGCATTTTCATGAGTGGTCTTCATGATCTTTCATTTCTGAATGATGAATCGCTTCCGAGCAGTGAGTAATTGCAGTAGTGTTTTTTTCAGTGATGGAATATATTCAGGTTGGTAAAGTCACCATCATGACTAGAAGGGCAAACTTGCTTAGGCACATGCTTTCAGGGTTCTCAAAAGGTCTGATCTGTGCATTTCCTTCTGCTCTCAGCAAATTTTGTCCTCCTATGAATTTGTCAGCCATGCTGTAGAATCACTGGGCACCAACTACTGATTGCTTCTTAGATCCTTGCTAAACAAAACAAGGAAAAATAAAATTAAGTAAAATAAAGAATGAAAATAAAAGATAAGAAAAATTAAGACAATAAAATAAAATGAAAAAAAAAAAAAAAAACCAAGTAAAATAATAAAATAAAAATATAATTAAATCAAATGAAATAAACTTTAAAAACAAAACTAAAAATATAATCAAATGAAAACAAAATAAACTCTAAACAAAATTAATCAAAATAAGAAGTTAAAACATAAAATAAGACATTAAAAAAAATTACAATAAACCACAAGACTAAAATAAAAAATATAGGGGAAAAAACTTACAAGAGATCTAAGAGCAATCTTGGTGACAGTGATCCTGGTGTCTGAAAATTCATAGATGTACAGGTTTGCACAGGCTGTGAAATAGTGGTCATGGACTAGAACTCTGTAACCTCCTCGCATTCCCAAAGCTCCTTTCCTCCTTCCCATGCTTGATTTCACACGGGTCCTATCTTAGTCATCATGCGGATCGTCTGGGAGTCGTCCTCTTCAGGAGTGGGGGATCTATCCGAGCGCCATCAAGTGTATGCACGTGTAAGTATAGAAATATTAGCACTTGTACGGCTACTATCCAGTGACTTGATCAAACATAATTTATTAAAGTGCTGCTTATGCGCTACAAGTCTGTTTTAGGAGTTCTAAACAAGTCTACATTCTCTTGAAACCCAAGTCACTCGGGTTTGTTATTTGTAAAGAGTACATGTTGTTTGGTTGAGTACTGTTGGCAACATCTATGTGCAGAATAGGGTGTTTCATGATTGTGTTGAGAGTAATGCCTGTTTTGAAATCAGTTAAAAAAATTTTAAAAAAAGAAAAAAAAAAAAAGGCAATGTACTGAAAGTGAAATGATGTATCCAATTAGTATTTATAACTGTATGACCCACTGCTATGTTTTTTTTTTTTTAAATGATAAAAAATGACAGTACATTCACATTCGACTAGATATTTTATAATGCTTGGTAAAGCAACATTATGAAGTAGATCTGTCAAAGTGATGAAATCAGTTATTCTCATTTTATCTGTCTGAGGCAATAAAGTAAGGGAGTTTTCCAGTCTTGCTGATAACTTAACTGTTTTCAGGTGCTGTGGGGCCAGATTGAAGTGCCAGTGACCTGGGCAGTGTGCTGGCAGCTATATAATGCCCTGCAGTTTTTGAAAGTGAGGTAAGATATATATAATTTAAAAAAAATTTTTTTTTCTAATCTGATACTTCACTCAGTACAGTTTCTGTTGATTTTGAGTTTGCTGGTCATTTATCTGTTTTCTGCTTACTTAAAAAAAAATTTTTTAACTTAAATTTGAGAGGTGTTTGGCAGTATACTTGCCAGTTCTTTACTTCTATTTTTCTTTCTCACTGATGACTCTCTTGGTCTAGGTTTTGTTATTTTATTTTGTAATCGTGTGTTCATGGTCTCTGTTTATCGTTTCATTTTTGCTGTTTTTGTTTTCCTTACTGTCCACCCATTTTTAACATTGTGGTATGCATCTGTTTTACCAGGTGCCATGTGAAGCAGGAAAGTGTCACTCAGCCAATGCCACCACCACCACCACCACCACCACCACCACCAGCGGGACTGTTTCATCGATTACGTCAGACATGGATAGTGTGATGACAACCACATGTTTTTTGGAAGTGAGGTAAAGTATGTTAATTTTTGCTTCCAATTTGTCTTGTCTGTGTGTATGCCTAGTTTTTGTTGGTCTTTGTCTGTATGATGCTTTTGTCTTTATGTCTGTCGTCTGTGGTACCTGCCTTCTTCTGTTTGGGTTTGTCCGTCCTTGCTCAGTTGTATGTTTGTGTTTGCATATCCGTCTTAAAGACTGTTGAAGAAAGGTGTGAAAGTAAATTTAGATCAGCACAATGCAATCAGTTAGTGGTTCAGCCCATCTCCATTAGTAAAACAAATTCATTATAAAACATGCATTTTCACTGTATTCATACTTAAAGCAGTGCTACCACAGTGAAAAATATTATTACTCTAGGCACTATTACCTTTTCTTCAAAATACTCTTCCATAGTTTTCTATCCTAACAGTGTTGTTGGGGTTTTTTTTTTGTAACTTAAATTTCGATTTTTATCTCAGTTTTTCTAAAGTGTTAAAATCATTTTCATGCAACCATAATATAGGATGTGTGTGCATGCACGCACAGATGCACACACATGCACTCACTCGCTCACTCACTCACTCACACTCTCTCTCCTCCCTCCCTCTCTCAATTCCCCCCCCCCCCTCTGTCTCTCTCTCTCTCTCCCCCTCTCCCTCTCTCACTCCCTTTCCCCCCTTCTCCCCCTCTCTCTTACTCTTTCATGCTCTCTCTCTCTTGCTCTCTTTCATGCTCTTTCTCATGCTCACTCTCATACTCTTATCACACATGGACACACACTCAAAGTGTATAGTGTCCATGGTCTTGGCAGGATGTGTAGTTGACAGAATTGAAAGAATGCACAAAAAAGTAAATGTTTCAGGGTCTCCACACAACGGAACACCAGCATTGCCAGTTACCGAAAAGGACATTGACACACATCAAGGCTGACAACTTCAAACCCGGTTGTCATCAAGAACATCGACCGTCATTGAAGAGAACACCAACCACACAGCTGTTAGTTTCCTTCAGATTCAGCTACTCTCCGCTGCTATCCATTCCATCTCATCCAAGCCCAGCCCAGCTGGGGCCAATTATAGCAGGAACTGTCCCCACTTGGACTGTTTAAAAGGACGGGGTCAAGTTTCAAACTGGATCCAGGACCCTTGACCAAGTTATGCTGGATTTGTGGGCCAGTGGCCTTGATGATAAACATTGACCATCTTCGGAGAGAGCACTGACCATCGTCAAAGAAAAACATGACCGACTTACTCTGACCGTCATCAAGAACACTGTCCTCAAAGAGATCATAAACCATCATCGAAGAAAACGTTGAACATCATCAAAGAAAACGTTGAACATCATTGAGGAAAGCATCGAACATCATTGAGGTAAACACCTTTCATTTAGGAGAAACTCTACCACCATTTGAAACTGTGACAGTTATTAAGAGAATATTGTCTCAAAAGACAATGATAGCCCAGAAAACACAAGTGGTGTATATAAGAAAAGAAACAGCTGACAGAAAGAAGTACAGCATTATGACTCCGTGAATGAATGAACGATGTGAACTGCATATAAGTAGGTAGAGAAGAAAAGGATAAGAAATATCTAAAAAAAAAAAAAAAAGAAAAAAGATGGTGCTTTACAATCTGCATGCAGAGAAGGCAAAATAAAATGAAATACACTGATGTGTATGATACATTTTTAAATCAGTGGAAATGGTGAAAAAGATATCTAAATGGTAGAGGTCATAGATTATTTTTTTTTTAAGGCTTTCAAACTTTGCAGTGTTGTTGGTTTTACCATATGATGCAGAAGAGCTGATATTTTATTTTCCTGAAGGAAGTCGATAGATCAGGGCAATATGCTACTATGTCTTTGGCAGGATAAGGGCAATATTAAAAGTAGCATCTGTTACATATATATTAGTATAGTTCTTTGAATTTTAAGTGAAAGCTGATTTTTTTTTTGTGGGTGGTCTGTTGACTGGATTAATGAAGCCTGTTTGATTGATACCCTTGTGGTGGGCTTGAAGTAGTTCTTGATTTTGTGTGTGTTGAAATTATTGTTTTGAGTGGTTGCTAATTTTTGTTTTTACTTAAGAAAAATTGACAACTCTAAGCAGGACAGGTTGTTTTAAGGGGCTGCTTATTTTTTAAAAAGCAAAATGATGATTGTGAGCAGGACTGAAACTGTGCTTCTGGGTTTTTGTTTGTTTTTGTTTTTAGTTTGACTAAGCAGGGCTTAAATGTTTGTGCTTCTGGGTTGGTTTTTTAAAAATATTTTATTTAGATGACTGTAAGCAGGACTTAAAATGTCTATACTTCTGTTGTTGGTTGTTTTTTTTTAAAATGATTGTAAGCAGAACTTAAAATATTTTAGTCGGTGCTTCTGTTGTTTTGTTTTTTTAAATGATGAGTCTAAGCAGGCTTAAAATGTCTGCTTCTGTTTTTTTTTTTTTAAAGGATGAGTTGAAGCAGGACTTAAAATTTCTGTTTCTGTTATTGTTGTTGTTTTTTAATGAGTGTAAGCAGGACTTAAAATGTGTGTGCTTCTGGTTTTTTTTATTTTTTTTTTAATGACAGTAAGCAGGACATAAACTGTCCATGCTTATTTTTTGTTGTTGTATTTTTTCTTTTAAAGGATACTGTAAGCAGGATTTAAAATGTCTGTACTTCTGGTTTAAAAAAAAGATTGTAAGCAGGATAATGTCTGTGCGTCTGGTTTAAAAAAGATTGTAAGCAGGATAATGTCTGTGCGTCTGGTTTAAAAAAAAGATTGTAAGCAGGATAATGTCTGTGCGTCTGGTTTAAAAAAAAGATTGTAAGCAGGATAATGTCTGTGCATCTGGTTTAAAAAAAAGATTGTAAGCAGGATAATGTCTGTGCATCTGGTTTAAAAGAAAGATTGTAAGCAGGATTTAAAATGTCTGTGCTTTTGTTGTGTTTTTTTAATAACTCTAAGCAGGACTTAAAATGCCTGTGCTTCTGGTTTTTTTTTTTTAATGACTGTAAGCAGGACTTATAATATTTTACTCTGCTTCTGTTGTTGTTTTTGTTTTTTTTAAATGATGAGTCGAAGCAGGACTTAAAATGTCTGTGCTTATTAATTTTTTTTGATATCTATTTATTTTTTTTAATAACTCTAAGCAGTACTTGAAATGTCTGTGCTTCTGGGGGTTTTTTGTGTATTTTTTTTATTATTGTAAACAGGACTCAAAATGACTGCCCTTCTGGTTTTTTTTTTTTTTTTTTTTTTTTAATGATTACTGTAAGCAGGACTTGTCTGTGCTCTGTTGTTGTTGTTTTGTTTTTTTTAATGATGACTAAGTAGGACCCAAATGTCTGCGCTTCTTTTTTTTTTTTTTAATGATTATAATCAGGACTTAAATGTCGGTGCTTCTGGTTTTTTTTTTGGTTTTTTTTTTAATGATGAGTGTAAGCAAGACTTTTTTTTGCACTTCTGGTTAGTTGTTTTTTTTAATGATAGGAAACCGGCTACTTGTCTCTCTGTTGTTGTTTTTTTAATGACTTTAAGCTGGACTTTAAGTGTCTGTGCTTCTGTTTTTGTTTAAATGACACTAAGCAGGACTTAAAATGTCTTCATTTTTTTTTTTTTTTTAATGACTCTAATCAGGACTTAAAATGTCCTTTTTCTTTTTTAAATGACTCTATAAGCAGGACTTAAAATGTCCTTTTTCTTTTTTAAATGACTCTATAAGCAGGACTTAAAATGTCTTTTTTCTTTTTTAAATGACTCTATAAGCAGGACTTAAAATGTCTGGGTTTTTTTTTTAATGACTCTATAAGCAGGACTTAAAATGTCGTCTTTTTTTTAAATGACTCTATAAGCAGGACTTAAAATGTCTGGGTTTTTTTTTATGACTCTATAAGCAGGACTTAAAATGTCTGTTTTTTTTAAAAAATGACTCTATAAGCAGGACTTAAAACGTCTGGGTTTTTTAAAAAATGACTCTATAAGCAGGACTTAAAACGTCTGGGTTTTTTTTAAATGACTCTAAGCAGGACTTAGAATGTCTTTCTGTGTTTTGTTTTTTCTTTTAAATTACTCTAAGCAGGACTTAAATGTTTTTTGTTTTTTTTTAAAGACTCTATAAGCAGGACTTAAAATGTCTGTTGTTGTTTTTTAAATGACTCTTAGCAGGACTTAAAATGTGCCTGTGCTTCTGGTTTTCTTTTTCTTCTTTTTTTTTTAGTGATGACTGTAAGCAAGACTTGAAATATTTTAGTCTGTGCTTCTGTGTTTTTTTTATTTATTTTTTTTTAATGACTGCCAGCACAGCAGGACTTAAAATGTCTGGGTTTTTTTTGTTTTCTTAATGATGACACTAAGCAGGACTTAAAATGTGCCTGTGCTTCTGGTTTTCTTTTTCTTCTTTTTTTTTTAGTGATGACTGTAAGCAAGACTTGAAATATTTTAGTCTGTGCTTCTGTTTTTTTTTTATTTGTTTTTTTTAATGACTGCCAGCAGGACTTAAAATGTCTGGGTTTTTTGTTTTCTTAATGATGACACTAAGCAGGACTTAAAATGTGCCTGTGCTTCTGGTTTTCTTTTTCTTCTTTTTTTTTTAGTGATGACTGTAAGCAAGACTTGAAATATTTTAGTCTGTGCTTCTGTTTTTTTTTTATTTTTTATTTTTTAATGACTGCCAGCAGGACGTAAAATGTCTGTTTTTTTTTTTGTTTTCTTAATGATGACACTAAGCAGGACTTAAAATGTGCCTGTGCTTCTGGTTTTCTTTTTCTTCTTTTTTTTTTAGTGATGACTGTAAGCAAGACTTGAAATATTTTAGTCTGTGCTTCTGTTTTTTTTTTTTTTTTTTTTTTTAATGACTGCCAGCAGGACTTAAAATGTCTGTTTTTTTTTTGTTTTCTTAATGATGACACTAAGCAGGACTTAAAATGTGCCTGTGCTTCTGGTTTTTTTTTCTTCTTTTTTTTTTAGTGATGACTGTAAGCAAGACTTGAAATATTTTAGTCTGTGCTTGTTTTTTGTTTTTTTGTTTTTTTTTTAATGACTGCCAGCAGGACTTAAAATGTCTGGGTTTTTTTTGTTTTCTTAATGATGACACTAAGCAGGACTTAAAATGTGCCTGTGCTTCTGGTTTTCTTTTTCTTCTTTTTTTTTTAGTGATGACTGTAAGCAAGACTTGAAATATTTTAGTCTGTGCTTCTGTTTGGTTTTTTTTTGTTTTTTTTTAATGACTGCCAGCAGGACTTAAAATGTCTGTGCTGTGTTTTTTTTGGTTTTTTTTTTTTTTTTAATGATGGCTGTAAGCAAGAATTTAAATATCTGTGGTCCTGTGTTGTTGTTGTTGTTTTTTTTTTTTTTTTAATGATGACTGCCAGTAGGACTTAAAATGTTTGTGCTTCTGGTTTTTTGTTGTTTTTTAAATGACTGTAAGCGGGACTTAAAATGTCTGTGCTTCTGTTGTTTTTTGTTTTTTTTTTAAATAAAGACTGTAAGCAAGACTTTAAATGCCTGTGCTTCTGGGATTAAAAAAAAGAGTATAAGCAGGACTTTAAATGTCTTTTTTTTTTAATGACTCTAAACAGGACTTTGTGTCTGTGCTTCTGGTTTTTTTTGTTTTTTTATTTTTTAAATGATGACTGTAAGCAAGACTTAAAATGTCTGTGCTCATTATTTTTTTTGTAATTTTAATGACTGAAAGCAGGAATTTAAATATCTGTGCTGTTTTTTTGTTTGTTTTTTTTTTCAATGACTGCAAGCAAGATTTAAAATATCTGTGCGTCTGGGTTTTTTATTTTTATTTTTTATAATGACTGTAAACAGGACCTAAAATGTCTGTGCTTATGTTTTTTTTTTTAATGACTCTAAGCAGGACTTGAAATGTCTGTGCTTCTGGCAATTTTTTACTCTGGCCACATCCAACCACTTGTTTACCCCTTCTTCTTTACATTCATACTGTGAATGGAAAACTGTCTACCCCCCCTATAGTGAATGGAATTATACTGATTAGAAGAATTAGTTTAATGAGTTCAGTTTTATATGAAAAGTCTTTTGAAGCAAAGAGGATGAGATGGCAACAGAGAAATAGATTAACACCAATTTGAAAAAGTGCTATCATTATATTAAAAAAAAAAAAAAAGTTTTTGCCAAGTACCACTTGGAAGAAGGTTTGATAAAGGGTGGTCATGTACTTGTTAAATGGAAGTAGGTTACAGGCAGACAAGGCGAATTTATAGATACCAAGCAAATATGTGCATGTGATTTTTTTTTTTTTTAATGAGTCTTTTGAAAGGATTAGTGAAGAAAATTCTCTTGCTTTGACATGTCCTGGATGTGTTAAGACTCAGGCTTAACAGTATAATGTTAAAAAAAAGTTATTGTGAGTTGTACATTTTCCCTCCAAACAAAGCGTTGACAGGTTCAGGAAACGCCCCTAATACACCATGCTTGCAGGACAGAAAAAAAGTTTTGCTAGTTTATTTTCAAAACAAAATATGATCAAATGATTCAACAGCTCCATTCTGTCATCAGTGTGTGGATGGTAACAATCTATTTTTTATTGTTTTGAATATTTTCTGTAATTAATAAATCTGATAAAAAAAAAAAAGGATAGGTTACAAAAATATGCTCAGTTGACAATTTTTTTTTTTTTTTTAACATTTAAGACTGGAAGTTGTGTCTGTAATGACTTCATTGTGAGAGGTGAATTTTTTTTTTAATGAATCGGATCAAATGATCATTTAAAGAAAACTTGTATCCTAATGTGCTCCATTTGTGCATATGTAGGACTAAAACATGATTTAAAATTTTTGAGTCCAATCAATGGATTAAGTCAAATAATACTCTTGTCCATAATTATAGGACTGGGAACATTTTGTGGTGCATTTTTAGATGTTTTTGATTTGTTGGAATAAAACTCAATGAGTTGCGGAAATACCACTTTAAGGACCAGAATTCAGATTATCTTCTATGGTTTATTTTGATTAGTTTTTTTTTTTAATCAATCAGGACTTGAGATAATGTGTGATGGTTTCTAGTTATGTGAGTTATTTTTGCTTGAACATTTTTTTTTTAAACCAAACGATCCAGATTGAAACATTAACTGCATAAAAAGTGTTCAAATAGCTGCAGTGTTTTTTGGAAGAGCAGTGATAATTGTTTTGATTTTTCACATGAAGTTTCTTATTTCTTGTTTCTTCTTGGATCAGATTTGATGATTGATCAACGAGAACTCTCTTAGCAATCCTTGTAGGATTGGCAATTATTTTATGCCTTTTTAAGTTAAATTTTTTTTAGCATCAGATCAAATGAATGGTGGTTTTGAAAACTCTTGTGATATTTGATGCTGTATTGCTCCTGTGAGGCTGGCATTGATTAGTTATGCTTTTGAGCTTTTTTTAAAGCCCCCAAATTATTGAAAATGTATTTCTTTCACATAAGTGAATGCAGGTGCTATAGCAGTAGTGTGTGTGTGGGTGTGTGTGTGTGTGTGTGGTGTGTGTGTGTGTGTGGTGTGTGGTGGTGTGTGTGTTTGGGTGTGTGTGGTGTTGTTTGGGGTGTGTGTGTTGGTGTGTGTGTGTTTGGTGTGTGTGTGTGGTGTGTGTGTGTAGAGAGAGAGAGGAGGGGGGATGGGGAGAAAGGTTTATGTTGGCAGTTAGTTTCACAGTAGCGTTCTTGGTTGCATTGAAGCATAAGATAATGCAAGTTAGATCTACACTTTTTTTTTTTTTTAATTGGAGTAGGAATTTCTTCCATACTCGTGAAAATTTGTTACATAACCGACAGTAAGATACGGTGTGTGTGTGTGTGTGTGTGTTGTGTGTGTGTGTGAATTAATTGATGTGGTGGCAGTGAATAGGGGACAGTTAAGTTCAGTTAGATGTATTTAAGGGAAAGGGTCATTGGGAGGAGGGGAAAGGTGTGGGGGGAGGGGGTGTTAGAATTTTAGTTTGGATCAGTGGGGATAAGGGGGAAAAAGCTGGTGATAGAATTTTTCATTGCATTTTATTTTTGGCATAATATTCTAAATTTGTTCTTGTATGATTTATTTTGGGATTAAATCTGTCTTATAAATGAGAAACGTTGTTCAAAAATGCCTTGACGCCTGAAATTTGCATGTTAGCTGAAAAATCAGAATGCTGAAATCCAGCAAATTAGTTGTTGATAGGACTAGCAATTAATGATTCAAATAATCTAACCATTGTGTTCAGAGCTTTGTACCATGAAGTCTATATCTGCTCTTGTGTCCGCATGCATTCACAGACCAACCAACTGACGGACAACCCCTGACCCTTGTTACTAACTTTTTAACACTAACCCTAACAACAAACCTTAATTCCTAATCCCCATTACCCGGATCATGTATGGACACAGTTCTATAGGTGCAAGATTAGATGCACAGTGAGTTTAACATTGCTTGAATAAGTGGATAAGAAAAGTTTTAGTGTTAGGTGTTTATTCAAAAGGGGGTGGTGGTTACTTAATGTATCATTGAATGATTAGGATAGTTCAAGTGATGGTAGTGTTGTGTGCAGGGAGAGGGAGGGGTGTGCATAGGTGGTGGGGATGCTTTATAGGAAAGGGGGGTTCAAAACGGATGAAATTGATTTTCAGGTTGGTGGGAATGAAGAAAGGGGGCTGACTGTAGTGTGTGTGTGTGATGTGTGTGGTGTGTGTATGTGTGTGTGTGTATGTGTGTGGTTTGTTTGTTGTTTATAAAGGAAACAGAGTTGTATTAGCATAGACAATCCATGGAATAGTGTAAACTCTGAAATTTAAAAATTAACTTAAAAGAACTATAACATATTAATACTGACAAAAACTAGTGCACTTTATTTTGTGTGCTACGTGTTTGTGTGTGTGGTGTGTTTGTGTGTGTGTGTGTGCGTGCATGTGTGCGTGTGTGTATTGTTGTGTGTGGGTGGTGTGTTTGAAATTAAAAAAAATTGTATTGCTGGCTAATGAGTATGTGTCTTGGTGTTTTATGGTATGTGTGTGTGAATACAAAAACTATTGTTTTATTCTGTTTTGAGTAGTGTGCAGTGTAGTCCGGTGTTGAGTGGATGTCTGTGTTGTGTGTTTCCACCATCGTGGATAGGTGGATGCTGATTTTAATGCAGCTGATGGAAACGTTTACGATGAGTTGTGTATGTAGGGTGAGTGTGTTTGGTGCTTTTTTTTGTCTGTTTTAAAGAAATTTGTCATTTCTTTTTAGGAAAAATGTGCATGCAAGAAATTAAAATAATTTTGAGTAATTGTTGATGTTGGTTTTGAATTTTTAATGATTTGACAGGTTTTTAGCTCAATAAGAGTAATGAAACACAGTTTAAAAAAGTATCATTCCTATAGTCGTTGATATGGGCAAAAATGTGATCAGTTTCGAGAAAGGTGTGTAAAGTATGTGTGGGGCAGGATGAGGTCCGTTATTGTTTTAAACCACAGCAAATGTTGTGAAATCCAAAGAGGAAAGCGTTCCTGTGATTGACTTTGATATCCAAATGATTTCTCTGTGGCTGATGTGCTGTTGAGATAATTACTCAATGCTGATGTGATATTGAGATGATTGCTCTGTACTGATGTGATATTGAGAAAAATAGTGTGTATGGTGGCAAGTCTGTGTACTGATCTGCTGCTGGCAGATTATTGCAGATTTTACATCTGCACAGCTTTTGGAAAGTTGACATGAAAGATTTATGCTATAGTAGTGAATAAAGTGTTCCTCTGGAAAGATTTTTTTTATATCCCTCCCCCCTTTTTATGAGATCTAAAGCAAGAAAAACCAGAGTGATGTTTATTTCATTATGATTTAGTGTAGGGAGGATTTTTTAAAAAGTCGGATAAATGAATTGTCATTTGAAAAAGATCAGGTTGTTGAATGGCTTTTGATTTATGGCAGCAATGTTATGTTGTATAGTGATGTGTGGAGAGGATGTCTTTTTTGTTTTTAATTCAAATCAATAGTCGTCTGAGAACACCCCCCCCCCCCCCCCCCCCACACCACACACCACACACACACACACACACACCAGGCCATCATGTGATGGTCTTTGATATTGAAATAACATTGGTCGATGTTGATGGCAAAATCTGGGCACTGATCTTCCAAGCCAGATTTTACACCAACTTATCTTTTGAAAAAAAAAGACATCAAAGATTTGTGTTAATAGTAGTAGAAAATGTTTGTGGAGAGTGGATTTTTCCCTGACAGTTCGTTTAAAAAAAAAATTTCCTGCAAGAAATATTATTGTCCTGGTTTTCTTTTAAAAAATGAGCATCGCTTTAATTAAACTAGATGGAAATGTCAGTTGAAAAACTTGTGATGTGTTTTTATGCTGTGTTAGTTGTATAGTGTGTGTAAAGTATGTGTGGACACAGGGTCTTTGTTTTTTGTTTTCTCTTTTTTAATCACATCAAAGTGCATTTGAAAGCACATATAAACCAGGTCCTGTTATTGCTTTTGACATTGAAAAACTACATTAGTCTGTTGTATTGGTGGCATACCTGTGTATTGATCTTCTGCTGCCATTTAGACCGAGATTTTGCACCAACATAATTATTTTAGTGTAAAATTGATAGGAAAATTGAAGGCTGTACAGTAAGGTGTAGAAAATACTCGTGGAGATGACTTTTTTACTTTTTTTTTTCTTTAGATCTATTGCAGGAAATATCATCCTGTTGTTTAGTTTTCTTACAGTGTTTGCATGATTTTAAGTTTGTCTAATGAAATGTTGGTTTAAAATAATGAGCCCTGTGAAGGCCAATTCAGCTGGATTATCATGAATTTGTATACATGTGTAAAGTTAGTGTGGGAGAAGGGGGTGTCTTTTTTTTCTTCTCTGTTTACTTTAGGTATCGAACGTCATTAAAAAAAAACCTATAAGATAGACCAGGTCCTGTAGTGATATTGAGAGAAATTGACATGAAATATTTCCGCTATATTAATGTGTATAAGTGTGAATTTTTTGTGGCTTAGTGGGGTTTTTTTTAAGAGATTGCCAGCAAGAAATGCTATTTGCCAAGGGTTTTTTTCTGTCAGCAGGATTTTGAATGAGATGATGAAATGTCAATGGACAGATGTCTGGTCCTGTTATGACCTTTTGTATTACGTCATTAATTTGTACAATGGTTTAAAAAAAAAAAGTATGAGATTTTCCTACAATTTTTTTTTTTTCAAAGTTATCAAATGTCTTTGGAAAATGGGAAAAAAAGGGTCAAGTGATTTAGCATTGATATGAAACCAAAAATAGAGTATAGAATTCAGATGTTTTTAGGGAAGGGTGGTTTGAGGGGGAGAGAAGGTTAATAAACAACTGTTTTAGTATGGTTTTTATTGGGGGGACATTTGTAGAGATGGGTGAGGTTGATAAAAAGAATAGATTGTGTGAGGGTTTTTAGCAAAGGGACATTTTTAGGGGGTGGGGGGTGCTGTTACGGGAGGAACCATAGTGTGTGAGTGTGTGTAGGTTGTGTGTGTGTGTGTGTGTGTGTGTGTGTGTGTGTGTGTGTGTGTGTGTGTGTGTGTGTGTGTGTGTATGCATGCATGCATGCATGTGAAGGAATGTTTACATGAAATGACAATAGTCCACAGGTGTTAGTGGCAGATCTGTGTTGTGTTCTTCCTCTGGGAGATCGATGCAGATTTTACACTGACAGCTAAAGGAAAACTTTTAGATGAAAGATTGATGCTATAGTAGTAGATAAAGTGTGCTTCTGGAGAATGTGCTTTTTTCTGATACTTTTTTTATAGTCCGGGTTTGTAAAATATATATATATATATATATATACTTTATATAGATATAATGCAAGAAATACTATAATCCTGTTTATTTATTTTTGGTTATGTTTAATATACGCAGGATTTTTAGTTCAATAAGAGTAATGAAATGACAGTCGGAGAAAAGTATCCGACATATTGTTTTTGATATGGCAAGAATGTGGTAAGTGTTGATAAAGGTGTGTAAAGTATGTGTGGGGCAGGGTGGGTCTGTTATTGTTTTAAACCACAGCAAATGTTGTTTGATATCCAAAAGTAAAGCAGTTCCTGTGACTGACTTTGATATCCAAATGATTACTCTATGCTGATGAGATAGTGAGAAATAAGTGTGTAGGTGGCAAGTCTGTGTACTGATATGCTGTAATTGACCTTGATATCAGGATGATTTTGCGCTGATGTGATATTGAGAAAAATGTGTGTAGGTGGCAAGTCTGTGTACTGATCTGCTGTTGGCAGATCATTGCAGATTTTACACCTGCACAGCTTTTGGAAAGTTGAGATGAAAGATTTATGCTTAGTAGTGAATAAAGTGTGCCTCTGGACAGATTTTTTTTATACCCCCCCCCCCCCCCTTTTTTTATGAGATCTAAAGCAAGAAATACAAGTCCTGTTTATTTCATTATGATTTAGTGTAGGGAGGATTTTGTAAAAGTCAGGTAAATGAAATGTCAGTTAAAAAAAGATCAGGTTGTTGAATGGCTTTTGATTGATGGCAGCAATGTTATGTTGTATAGTGATGTGTGGAGAGGATGTCTTTTTTTTTAAAAAATTCAAATCAAGTCGTCTGAGAACCCCCCCCCACCCTTTCCCCCCCCCAAACCAGCCTAGTGGTTTTGATATTGAATAACATTGGTTGATGTTGATGGCAAAATCTTGGGCATGATTTCTAGCAGATTTTACACAAATACTTTTGAAAAAAAATAAACATCAGATATTGTGTTAAGTAGTGGAAAATGTGTTGTGTAAGTGGATTATTTTCCTGATGTTTATTTTTCATGGGTTTTTTGATATTTTTTTTAAGGAGATTCCATGCAAAAAATATTCATTGTCCTGTTTTCTTTTTAACAATTAATAGGACTTTAAACTAGACTGAAATGTCAGCTGAAAAACTTGTGATGGCATTTTATGCTGTGTTATTTGTATAGTGTGTGTAAAGTATGTGTGGACACAGGGTCTTTCTTTTTTGTTTTTTTTAATGACATCAAAGTGCATTTGAAAACAAATAGTAAACCAGGTCCTGTTATTGCTTTTGACATTGAAAAACTACGTTAGTCTGTAGTATTGGTGGCATACCTGTGTACTGATCTTTCCCTGCCATTTAGACCGAGATTTTGCACCAACATAATTATTTTAGTGTAAAAGTGATCTGAAAGGAGTAAAAAATACTCATGGAAATTTTTTTTCTGACATTTTTTTTATTTTAAAGATCTAGGGCAGGAAATATAGTTTAATTTTTTCTTAGTGTTTGCATGATTTTAAGTTTGTCTGATGAAATGTTGGTTTAAAAATAATGAGGCCTGTGAAGGCCAATATCAGCTGGATTATCATGAATTTGTATACATGTGTAAAGTTAGTGTGGGAGAAGGGGGTGTCTTTTTTTCTTGTTTACTTAAAGGTATTGAACATCATAAAAAAAACACTATAAGATAGACCAGGTCCTGTAGTGATATTGAGAGAAATTGACATGAAATATTTCTAACTATTAATAGTGTAAAAGTGTGAATTTTTTGTGACTTGGTGTATTCTTTTTTTTTGGTAAAAGATTAGTCAGCAAGAAAAGCTATTTGCTCATGGTTTTTTTTAAAATCTGTGTGTGTCAACAAGATTGTGAATGAGGTGATGAAATTTCAATGGACAAATGTCCGGTCCTGTGATGACCTTTTGTATTACGGAATTGATTTGTACAATGGTTTAAAAAAAAAAAAAAATAGTGAGAGATTTTCATTAAAAAAAAAATGTTCAAAGCTATGAAATGTCTTTGGAAAATGGGAAAAAAGGGTCCAGTGATTTAGCTTTGATATAAAACCAATAATAAAGTATAAAATTCAAGTGTATTTAGTGAAGGGTGGTTTTAGGGGGAGAGAAGGTTAATAAACAACTATTTTAGATATGGTTTTTATTGGGGGGACATTTGTAGAGATGAGTGAGGTTGATAAAAAGCAATACATTATGTGAGGGATGTTTTTAGCAAAGGGACATTTTTAGGGGGGGGGGGGGTGCTGTCAGGGGAGGGACCATAGTGTGTGGGGTGTGTGTGTTGTGTGTGTGTGTGTGTGTGTGTGTGTGTGGTGTGAGAGAGAGAGAGAGAGAGAGAGAGAGAGAGAGAGAGAGAGAGAGAGAGAGAGAGAGAGAGGACTGTGTGTACACATCTATTTGGCATTCTTTTTGAGCAGAAAGTGCAGTTCCGAAATAACTACTCAGAATTTCAGTGTGTGTGTGTGTGTGTGTGTGTGTGTGTGTGTGTGTGTGTGTGTGAAGAAAGTTCACATTAAATGACTGTAGTCCACAGATATTAGTGGCAAATCTGTGTTTGTTCTTCCTCTGGAAGATGGATGCAGATTTTACACTGACAGCTGAATGGAAACTTTACATGAAAGATTGATGCTTTAGTAGAGGATGAAGTGTGCTTCTGGACAAAATGCTTTTTTCTGATACTTTTTTTCTTAGTAATGTTTTTCTTTTTAGGAGATGTAATGCAAGAAATAATATAATCCTGTTTATTTTTGGTTTTGTTTTAAATATTGACAGGATTTTAGTTCAATAAGAGTAATGAAATGACAGTTGGAAAAAACTATCTGACGTACTGTCTTTGATATTGGCAAGAATGTGATCAGTGTTGATAAAGGTGTGTATCTATGTGTATCAGCAGGATTTTGAATGAGATGATGAAATGTCAATGTCAAAAGTTCGGTCCTGTGATGACCTTTTGTATTATGGCAATACTTTGTACAATGGTGTTTTAAAAAAAGTATGTGTGAGAGATTTTCTTAATTTTTTTCAAACCTATCAAATGTGTTTAGAAAATGGGGAAAAAAAAACCAGGTCCTGTGATTTAGCATTGATATGAAACCAAAAATGGAGTATAGAATTCAGATGTTTTTAGGGAAGGATGGTTTGAGGGGGAGAGAAGGTTAATAAACAACTATTTTAGATATGGTTTTTATTGGGGGGACATTTGTAGAGATAAGTGAGGTTGATAAAAGCAATAGGTTATGTGAGGGAGTGTTTTTAGCAAAGGGACATTTTTAGGGGGGGGGGGGGTGCTGAGGGGAGGGACCAGTGTGTGTGTGTGTGTGTGTGTGCATGCATGCATGCATGAGTGTGAAGGAATATTTACATGAAATGACAATCGTCCACAGATGTTAGTGGCAAATCTGTGTTCTGTTCTTCCTCTGGAAGATGGATGCAGATTTTACACTGACAGCTGAATGGAAACGTTTACATGAAAGATTGATGCTATAGTAGAGGATAAAGTGTGCTTCTGGACAAAATGATTTTTTTCTGATACTTTTTACTAGTAATGGGTTTGTTGTTGTTGTTTTTTAAAATATTTTTTCTTTTTTTGAGATACAATGCAAAAATTACTATAATCCTGTTTATTTTTGGTTTTGTTTTTAATATACGCAGGATTTTTAGTTCAATAAGAGTAATGAAATGACAGTTGAAGAAAAGTATCCGACATATTGTTTTTGATATTGGCAAGAATGTGGTAAGTGTTGATACAGTTGTGTAAAGTATGTGTGGGGCAGGGTGAGTCTTTTTGTTTTAAACCACACTTAATGTTCTTTAAAATCCAAAAAGTAAACCAGTTTCTGTGACTGACTTTGATATCCAAATGATTACTCTGTGCTGATGTGATGTTGAGATGATTACTCTGTGCTGATGTGATGTTGAATGATTACTCTGTGCTGATGTGATGTTGAGATGATTACTCTGTGCTGATGTGATGTTGAGATGATTACTCTGTGCTGATGTGATGAGATGATTACTCTGTGCTGATGTGATGTTGAGATGATTACTCTGTGCTGATGTGATATTGAGAGAAATAAGTATGTTGGTGGCAAGTCTGTGTACTGATCTGCTGTGATTGACTTTGATACCAGGATGATTATTTTGTGCTGATGTGATATTGAGAAAAATAAGTGTGTAGGTGGGAAGTCTGTGTACTGATCTGCTGCTGGCAGATCATTGCAGATTTTACACCTGCACAGGTTTTGGAAAGTTGACATGAAATATTTATGCTATACCCTAGTAGTGAATAAAGTGTTCCTCTGGACATTTTTTTTATACCCCCCCCCCCCTTTTTTTTTTTAAAATGAGATTTAAAGCTAGAAAAACCAGAGTCCTGCTTATTTCATTATAATTTAGTGTAGGGAGGATTTTGAAAAAGTCAGGTAAATGAAATGTCGGTTGAAAAAAAGATCAGGTTGTTGAATGGTTTTTTATTTATGGCAGCAATATTACGTTTTATAGTGATGTTAAGACCGTTTGACTTCAATCCAATGGGTCCATGAAGTCATAGGTTCAAATCTCTGTGGCATTTGGTGAAATAGGGACAGGCACTTTCACAACTTCCCACGTCAACTTCAAATACAGAGCTGCCAGTGCTTGAATTATCTTTGTGTTTAAGAATACACATGCAGAAGATCAAACATGCATGTTAAAGATCCCTTAATTCATGTTAGTGTTTGTTGGGTAATAGAGAATGAGCACACCCAGCATACATCCCCAAAGTTGGAGTCGGAATGCGGCTACCTTCATGGTGGGCACAAAAGGTTGCATGTGCAAAATCTTACCATTGGTGAACCTTGGCACTCTAACAGAGGAACAACAATTATTCATAGTTTTCTTTTTCTTGTATGTATACAAGTGAATTTTTTTTTTTTTAAGTCTTATTTGTTATGGTGAATTTTTTTTTCATCTTGGTTTTTTGTCATGACCTTGCATTCTCTTGAGGGCTGGATGAAAAAAAAAAATCTTGTAACTTAAATCTATTACCCTCGTAAAATAAAATTGCGTTTGCGTTTCTGTTGGGGACTGAAACTTGGAGTGGTTTTTGAAGCAATGTTAAGAATTCTACGGTGAATGCCTCAATTTTTTGTGCAACTTGAATCTTGTTACATTTTACACAGATTTGTGTGACAGAAGCATCATTGTTAGCTCAATGCATTTATTAAGAAAATTGATACGATTATGTTGTGAACAGATTTATATTATTTTTTGTGATGTTTTGATAATTATTTTTAAGTGCCCAAATGTAAAAATACTTTATTTTTTGATGAGTATTCTCTTGGAGGCATATTATGACTTGAAGTTTGTCTTTGACTTTGCTAAAGTGCTTGGTGCATAGTCTGCCTCAGCACTTGCTGTAGTTTGTTATAGTTTATTCAATTTTAACTTTAGCTCATATTTGATATATTGCTTTAAAATTTTTTTTATCTTGTAAGATTTTGAATTGTATGCAATCACTGACCCAAAGTCCATGACTCTGTTGTCCTCTCCTCCCTTCCCCAGTATCCCCTGATCTAATGTCACTAGTGAACAGGCATTTAAATTAAATACTATGACACATATTACACCTGCACATTTATGAGCATACACACACACACAGACACAGACACACACTGCATACATACATGCATACATACATACATGCATACATACATGCATGCCTGCATACATACATACATACATACGTACGTACGTACACACATGTGCACATGCACATATATGGATACAGATATGTACACACACATTACCCTGACAGGAGTGCTAATAATCTCTTGAGAAAAAGACCGAAATGACCAGCTAAGTCTAAATTGCCTAGAGCATATCAGTGTGAGAGTGATTAAGCTAAGTTCCCCCAGAATGAACAACAGAGAGGGGAGAGAGAGAGATGACTATTTAAACCAATATCTAGTCCAAAACGTACCACAGAAAGACTAGTTTATAAGCAGTAGTTTAAAGCGTACCATATAAACTTTTGTCCTCTAGCATATAATTGCGCAGAACAACAAAGAGGACTTTGTACATGTTAAGGCACTGAAGTACTTGCTTGTGATAGCATACCTGCCTGTTGGTGTCTGATAACTACCTGTTGGTGTCTGATAACTATATGATAATGACTCGATTTCTGCCCCCTGTGGTGTCAGCATGTTGACTGAAACGAGATAAAAACGGATTAACTGGGTTTTGACCTTCAACAGGTTATGTTTTTGCTTGCAAGATTGTGTCATCTTTGTTTAAAATGATTAGAACTGTCATTTTGTGAGTCGGGAGTATGTGTGTTTTATTTTTAGATTAAGAATTTTTTTTATACCGAGGATAATGGAATAAGTATTAGTACTTAAATTTTTTTTTTTTTTTTTTACATCCAGTCCCTGTGTGTAAAATAAAAGTTTTTGTCATCTGCTCCTCTGTGTGTTGTGTGTGTGTGTGTGTGTGTGTGTGGTGAGAGTGAGATTTTAGTTCTTCAGTTAATTTGTGTCCTTTAACTAAAAAAAGGTATAAGATGAAAAAATTTAGAACAGCGAGTAAGAGTGGGTGTTTAGAAATTGGTGGTAATAGTGTGTGTGCACATGCATTATCATTATTTGAATACCATTGTGGGAAATGTGTGTTATGGTTTAAGTGTATATGTGTGCATACATACATTGTGTATGTATGTGTGTGTGGATACATGCATACATGTATATGCTTTGTGAATGTGTGCGTGGTGTGCTCATATGTTTGTGTGTGTGTGTGTGTTGTGTTGTTTGCATATACATGCATGGGTGTATAACGCTATCCATTCCTTGTATCAATTTTTTTTTTTTTTGCACACTTGGTTATGAAGCTGAAGTATTTGCCAAACACATTTCTTGGTCAATTTGGAGAAGCACCTACAGAATGGTTCAGTTGCCATCTCCTTGGGAAAACTGATACACCTTGAAACAGTGGATATATTTTTAGACTCTTCCTGTCACAGACTGATGAATATGTATCAAATCACCTCTACATGCATGTATGCTCCTCTCACACACACCCACACACAACACACATACATGCACACTCACATTACTCACCTACCCATCTAGCGAAATACACATGCGCATGCACGCGCGCACACACACACACATACACGCACAAGGCATATATGCATGCACACTTGCAAGACTGGACTACCCACCTAGCCAACCACCTACACACATACACATACTACACATGTACATGCACATACACACACACACGCGCGCGCCACACCCATCTGCCCACCCACATACATCAACACAACTCCAATTGCATTCTTTTTCCAGTTCTAGGAAAAGAACCGGGCAAAGTTTTGCAGTAAGATCACACCAAACGCAAAGAAGATGATGAAGTATGCTGTTTATATTATTGCTGTTGTTGTGAAATGGGGGAAAAATAAACCAAACAAACAAACAAAAAGGCATGCCAACTGAAATAATTGTCACGCTAACACATCAGCATTACTACACATTCTCTTTGGTATGCATCTAAAAAAAAAAAAACAAAAACAAAAAACAACCCCAAACCTTTTACCAAACTTATTGAATTCGAATTGTCAGTAACCAACATAATAAAAAACTTGTGTAAATTTCAAACCCTAATTGAAAAAATCCAAACTGTCATGTAGTAAAACGGCAAATTGAAATGTTAAAGAAATCTGTCATGTAATGACTTAACATCAAAATCTGTCATGTAATGACTTAACATCAAACCTGATATAAAACAAAATACTGCAAAGCAGTCAACTCCATAAACTTGTAAAACACTAAAGCAGCTTGCAAGAACTGTCCAAAAACAAAACAAAAAAACCCCAACAAACATTTCTCATTTCTAAATGCTCGGTTCAACCTTCAAGACAAACTCGTGATAAAACAATAAAAGAAAAAAGTCACGCATATTCACTCACTTTATTCACCACCAAAATTCGAACAATCATTCCATAAAACTTGGTCACAAGCAAGCAACGCTCAAAAACGTGTGTGTACATTTGATAACTTTGAAAACATCAATATTTTTTTTTTATCCACTTTGATACTACATCTTGTTCCATGTGACAAGCTCTGACCTTTTGTTTCGTTCTTTCATTACACATTCATTAACATACAAGGAAATGGTTCAATAATGTGTAAGTAACAAAAAGTATACTGTTTATGTATGACAACATATCAATAATGTGCATGTGAGAAAATCGTATCAAGGATGTACATGTAAGAAAACCTATCAATTACGTAACTATCAATTATGTATATATGCAAGAAAACATACTCAACACCACAAAACACATATTCTTAACATTATTCCTCCATTTATAACTATAATTATCTTTGAATCATGAGTGATTGCTATGAGCAGGGAAAAAAAAAGTGTCAGCAAATTTTATCAGCGCTTTGCATTACAGGTTGACACAATAAGTGTCCAGCTTATGACCTTGTCTCGACACAGTGAGCCGGTCAAGCGATATGACTGGGCTGTTTGTTGATACTGCCATGTTATGAAGAATTCATCGAACATGACTGTTAACACTCCATGTCTTCTTCATTCTGCACACACTAGGCAGGATATTTGGACTTTTCCGTCAGGATTTTTGTGACATAACTTTCAAAGTGAAATCCGGACAAAGAAATGTGAAGTGTCAGCCTACAGAATACATGTGACCCTCCACCATGAAATGAATCGCATTGCACCTGACTCATTCTTCCACCAGGAGTCGCTTTTAGGTGGGGGAGGGGGGGGGGGGGGTGCCAGGTTGTTGATTTTAAGATTTTTTGACAGGTTATAAAACACTTGAAGCTGTCTTTTACCTTGTACTGAAGTATTTAGGTATAATGCTGTTTCCTTTTGCTTTAAAAGCAGGTTTAAAAAACACCCAAGCTCTTCATCCTCACCACCTATTATTATTTGAAATGTCAATTTCTCGTTTTGTCACTTCCTAGAGTCTAGCAATGCTATTTGTAATACATTTTCAGAGAATTGTCTGATTTCCAATCTGGTTTTTTTTGTTTTTTTTTGTATTGAATAGCCGTTTATTCATTAAAAAAAAAAAAAAATTGCTGATTAATAACATGTTAACCATTTAAAATTGACCTCCAGTGCAATGTGAGTTATGTGGTGGTCGAGATGTATCGTCTTTTTTTTTTTTTTTATAAAAAAAGTTCTTCTACAGACTTCAGCATTCTCCAGTGAGGATTAAAAAGATGTTGACTCACATAGGGACACTTTTTAAATGTTAAGTGCCAAAGCAAGTATTGAAATGTTCTTATGCTTTTAAAATGTCATGTCGAAACTGCCCTCAGCTATGATGAGCTCTTAGAATAATAACCTGCACACCCTTTTAAACAGAATTAAAAAAAAATCCTCTGAAATTGGGATGTGGCTGCCTACATGCTGAAGTGTTTTGGGGAAAAAGTCGTACACGCAAACGAACAATTCAGTGCGGTGCCCCCAGAACTCCTCAAGAAGTCACTGTAGAAATTACAGTCACAAGGGATATGTACCTTACCCCATGGGACATATCCCCTATGGGGATATACAGTTGCCACACGGGATTAATTAATACACATTTGCCATGATGTCTGTGACATGGGATATGCATTGACCACATGGGGATATGCACCTGCCACGTGGAATATGCACTGAACAGCAGGGGATATGTTTTGCCGTACTGGACGTACATGGATTTGGCATAAAGGACCCTTCCTGTCACATAAGATCCATGTTTGCCACATGGGTAGGATATATATATATATATAATATATATACATTTACCACATGATATAATTATGCACTTCTTTGTGACTTGGGCTTCCACAACTACATGATATGAACAAATTAAAAAACTTTAGCACAACCCCCCCCCCCCCCCCCCCCCAAACAAAACAACCCCCCAAAAACCCCAAACCAATCTTCCCCTCCCCCCCCCTCCCTCCCCCCATTTCCCTTAAACAAAATTCCACCAACAAGAGCAGTTTAATCAATAAATTGGTAAAAGACTAACATTTTTGAGGTGGATGTGTGTATACACACAGACACAAAGCAGATAACCAAAAAAAGAACCCATCTTACAATGTAGTTTTCAGATATACTGGACAAATTCCTTGGAAAAAATACAGAAGGATTGAAAAGATAAAAATGAACATCAGGTTAATAGAACAAAAGTGACACGATCTCCCCTGCCCCCCCAAAAAAAACAAACAAACAACAAAACAACAACAAACAAACAAAAAAAAAACAAAAAACAAACCCCAAGCAGGAAAGCTCTTAAACAGGTTTTCATGACAGTCAGGATCCTGTCTATGTCCCTGACATCCTAACCAAAGATTTCGGGAGAGAGGGAAAGGGAGGGGGGGCTGATTTAAGACATTCCAGTGTCATTTTTAAAAAGTCATCCAGTGTATACTTGCAGTGTTTTATGATTTCCTTTTTGCAATTTACACCCACCCTCCTCTTCCCCTAAAATGTAAATACCCATTCATAACACACATATACACACAAAACTGATCACATTTTAAAGTCTTTTTTTTCTTTCATTTTTTTTTGGGGGGGGGGGTAAGTAAGTGTGTGCAAGTCATGTTCCCATGTACCCAAGATTTGAACCCAGTGGGGTAATCAGATTGTGAGCTCAATGCTCTAAGCACTAGGCTATACCCGCCTGCTACCCAAATGTATTCTACACATTCATTACATTTTCAAACACATAAAATTTTCAAAAACATTAACTTTTGTCTTTTTCGGGGGGGGGGGGGGGGTGGGATGGGTGGTGAGGGGGTTGGGGTGAATATTAAAAAATCTTGAATTTCGCGTGCGTAAGATTCTACACACCATGTTTCAAAACTGTGAACGAAGTGAGCGTATTCAAACACAGCATTTTTTCAAACAACAAAATACAGCAGTAAATACACATGCACTACACCCGCACACAAACATGCTACATAGATTAAAAAAAATTAAAAAAAAAACCAAACAGCAGAGGCACAATCTATGTTTCCATCGCATGTGGAAATAGCTAGAGGACATAACTTTGAGTGTGTGTATCATTGATTGCTCATGTTTTTCAATATTATTTTGAACCTACTGTTCTCTTCCAATTTTTGTGATAGCTGTTTCTATTTTCCTAACCATGAATATTCATTCTTTCCGCAGACCCATCTATGCTGTTGAATCTTAGCGCTTTGGGCTTCTTTGAGAGAAAGCAATATGAAAGTTTCAATTTATATTACACTGCAAAAGTGGATGGAAGGAAAGAAGGATGGGCAAAGAAAGGCATCAAGAAAAAATGTAAGGAGATGGAAGGAAGAAATACAGGGGTTGGCTGGGGGTGGGGGCTTAGGGGGGTGAGGGGCAGGGGGGAAAGAGAAAGAAGTGTCATGAAAATAGTATTTTTTTCCCCTCAGCAAATCCGTTCTGAAAATCTAATCTCTTTCCAAGCATATTATGGGATGTGAGATGGAGTGGAGTGCCAGTGATATGCAGACAGAATTGGTCAACCGTTTCACATACATCCTGATTCTGATTAAAAAAAAAGAAAAGAAAAAAAAAAGAGCTCAGATCATTGTCCACACAACTTTCTCTTCCATCTGATCTCTAAAAACCACAAGGAACATGATTAATTCATACACTGCTACCATCACAAATATCATCAAACCACATCAAAACACAAATTGTCAATATTCAAAATCGCTGTAAGTATATGTGCGGTGAGTTCTACAACAACACAGATCAAACATCATCATCAAATTCTCGCAGAAAAAAAAAAAGTTAAATGCATATTTACAAGTGGAGACGGATACATAACAACGATGATAATTTCATCTTTTTCTTTTTGTAGTAGACCAAGAGATATAGAGGCACTTTTCCAGGAAAACCTGCTAATCAGAGACCGGCCATTTCATCGTCGATTCCGTCGTCGATAGCGAAACATGAAACGGTAGGTCTGTGTTAAGAGGTTTGGCTGTTGGGAAAGTAGTGATCACTTTCCTGTACAAACTTTTTCATCAGTAATTAATAGCACAGTTAATTAACAATACACCATACATTTTCATGAAAAGAAAGGAATACAGTTTAAAAAAAAAAAAAAGAAAAATTGCCAGACAACAATATTTCATACATATTCACACACACAAAATATTATGAATTCTTTTTTCTTTATCGGATACACAAATACAGAAGTAAGATAAGAACATCCAGTCTTTCACTGAAAACAAAAACATCCATGTCTTTCTCGGTGCTTTTTTTTTTTCCTCCTCACTTTCAAACAGCGGAGCACTGTACATCCTGCACAAGTGTGGGCTCTGCCACCTTCACCTTGCCAGCGACACAAGGCCTGAAAAAAAAAGTCACTGCAGCACCCCCATGACTCCTCAAGGAGTTGATAGAGAAGTCACGTCTAATGTCCTGGGGTCACATCACCACCGATACATCCATTCAAAGATACTTTTCCCCCCTGGAGTTAACATCAGTGCTGACTCCACTCCCCCTTAATTAAAGTCCTTCCGACGAGACTATAATAAACTGAATCCCTAGGTGCAAACACATGAAGAACATCTTGTGCACATGTTTAAACCTGTTCCACTTTTTGGAAGAGTTGGCCAATGTGTGCTGGTGGAAAAAGATGACAAAATTGACAAAACTGCAAGAATATGGGGACTGGATGTAAAAAAAAAAAAAAAGCACAAGAAAGCTTATTCGTTATCCTTGAAATAAAAGATTAAATAAAAAAAATCCAGTCAAATCAGAACAAGGGACCAAATTCCTTCCCAGCCAGAAATTCTCTGAAGACATGATGCTGAAGGGGGGTTAGTTTTGACAAGCAAAGTACATGTATACTTTGTCAATCTTATCTTGTTTGTTGGACAGTCTGCAGTTGGAGAAAGGCGCACCTTTCTCGTCTCACTCATCCTACCTGGGAATCACTGTGAGACTGTACATACACACTGGAAAAGAATCAGCTCTGCTTGGAAATGTTCCATGATATTTCTAGCAAAAGGGAACATGCAGTCTTGTTTCTGTCACCTTAGCTGTTAGCTTTTTTTTGTGGTTTTGTGTGCCATGACAAGATTTGAACTACGAGGTTTGCAACGAAATCAGTGTGCTGAGGGCACAGTATTTTTCCCAAGAAAAGGTGTTGACTAACAATTTCTGCGTCAGTATTGCCTGCTTATACATTTATTTACAGCGCAAGTTTGGTGCAGTGTCAAGTTCAAACCACCGCTCACAATATCCGCCATTCTGGACTGAAAACCACCCACAATGTCAGTTTCTTCCCACAATGCTCTGGAGGGGAAAAAAAGGGACAAATCTTTTGCTATCAAGCTTTTCCAAAGTATCTTCTACAATAATTTTAGGAGATACTATGTGATGAGAATACTTGGTTTACGGAATGATCAAATATGTAGTGCAACGATAATCTGAAACTGGACGATTCAATAGTGTCATCGATACATTAATTTCAGCTTTATTGTACCATGGCTGATAATCTACATGTGGGTAATAAATGAATCCCTTACCCACCCCTTACAATGTAGGCGTTAGCACAGCAGTGAGCCTAATAACCCTGAAAAAGACTAGCTGAGATTCTCACCAATCGTTTTTTTTTTGAGTCTGCTAAAATACATCATGTAAAAGGTTAGGAAAACATGGATTTCATGGTTAAAAAAAATCAATGCTGAAGACAATTTGCATAAATTCACTGATAAAAAGGGATTGAAATCTGCACTCTTCTCCATAATATGGACATGTGTTCTCCATACACTTTCATGTTTCATACTTACAACAGATCAAAAGGTTCAATTTCGAAACACAAATCACAAAAAGTGTAAAGTGCTAATGCACCATTTGAAGACAGAGCAGATTGTGACTCCTCATTAGCTAAATTTCTTGCAGTGATGGTCATTAAAGTGGTTTAAAAAAAAGAAGAAAATTGAGAATAAAACAACACACAAATCTACAAAAAAACCAACAGAATCATGTATGTGCACACCAAATCAACAGTGAAGATCCTTATTTTAAATTTGTGTGTGTATATATATGACTAACACCTAGAAATCATATGAGAAACCTCAGAACATTATTTTTGACAGCTGACTTTGAAACATGACTTCATGGTTTGATCATTTTGAACATTGTGTATTTCATTTTAAAATAAATTTCTGTATCCACAGCACTGACGAGGTGTACAAAATTCATCAAAATGTTGTGTTAGACCATTCACAATATACAGTAGTTTTGTTTTGTTCCGAGGTTCACAAAAAAATGAGATTTTGAGTGTGTGACAGTTTGTACCCACCTTAAAGGTAGCTGCATTCTGACTTCGGGGATGCATTATAAAACACATAACCTGTTACTACACATGTTCTTTTTGTCGGAAAGTTGGTCATTGAAAAATTGGCCAAACTCAACATCGCAAAATAGGCGCAATATACTTGTAAAAGCCAAATAATGCAGTTGTTGTTTATCGTCAGCGGCTGTGGTCACATTCATCAAGTGCCTATTTTCATGTCCAAATCTATTTCAGATCTCAATAAATAATGAAATATTCATAACATCTTTAACACTCTTTCTTAAAAACCATCAACCACAATGTAGATTAAAAAAAAAAAAAGTTCTGGGATATGTGTATTGTACATGGACACAATATACATTGCCAAATTTGATGAAATGTTACCTACTCTGCAAACATAATCTTCTTTGCATTTCTCTTTTCTGTTTTTTCTTTCTTACCTTTCTTTGTTTACACTAACTGAAAATTCTGTTGTTCTAGTTTTTGTCAAAGAAGTATTTTTATGTAAATAAATCCAATGCCTTTCTCTAAAACGTTTTTATACCACCCAAAATGGTATGTGTATGTGAGCGTGTGTGTATGCATGCATGTGTGGTGCGTGTGTGTGTTAATGCATAATTGATGACAGTGACATTTACATGGAAAATTATTTTCAACAACAAGGAAAGGTTTCATAATGATTATCACTTCATTCAGTGAAGACTTAACTCATGCTCTCAATTACTGTCATAGCTGGAGTTTGAAGCTATGAGCACTAGGCTATCCCACCCACCTGCTGCAAAGCAATACCATACAAAACAAAACAATCCAAGATTTGATATCAAGCACAGTCCCCCCCCCGTCACCCCCCCCCCCCCCCCCGTCACCCCCCCTCCTCTCCCCAACCCCAAAGCTCTCTGCATTAAATCCAGGAGTCTTCATGTCTCTTTCACACACATTCTTATGCTTTCAATATCACCAATACACAAATCAAGACACAAACAAATCTAAAAACCTATACATGTCCATAACAAGGACCTGACCAGCACAAACTCAATTAATATCTACTCTAATCAATCATAAAAACATGTCTATCATCTATAATTATGTTAAGGATGAGCCTGTGTTAATTCATATTCTAAGTAATAATGCTAATGACTATACTAACTAATACCGAAGTAAGATCAGTCAAAAGATTAAAAGAAGACAACAACAAAAAGCTTCGCTATCATCAATCGTGACAATAAATTAGTCTACGAGGCAGCGAACAAAAATAATTATATATATATATATATGCACAGAGACATGTTTCAGCCTGAACAGTCGAAATGTTCAACACAATCCAAACAGGCTGACAGGGAGATAAATACTGATGAAAAAAGATGGTGGCTGTAACAAAAATTGCTGTCACTGACATGTTCAAAGCTGTAAATGCCTATTTTGGGAGGGTTTTTTGGAGTGGGGGGGGGGGGAGCTGAGTCAAGTTGATTAGGAATTAACTCTGAACTGATATGTATATTTTCTTTTCCTCCTCTTTTTTGTTCAAAGATTGTAATCAACATAAACATGACGAAACATGAATGCTTACTCACTATTCTCGATATAAAAGAATGAATAAACAATAATAAAAAAATAAAATAAAATAAAATAAACACGAGCACAAGATGTTCTGCACACAGGCCCTCAGTCTACAGCCTCAGGCGATGGGATACCCAGGGAGCGAGGTCACAGTGGCAATATCAACGCATCCTGTTCACTCAATTCCTGTTACATGGACATCTCAACACAGCCTGAACCATCCTCCTTCTTCAGATCACCACCAGTGTCTTTATTTTTTTCTTCTGTATCAAGGATAATGGAATAAGCAATCATATGCTTTTTTTTTTACATCCAGTCCCCATGTGTATGCAGTTTTGTAAATGTCATCTGTTCCAACCGGTACACAATGGCCTACTCTTACGAAAAGCGGAACAGGATTTCACATGTGTGCAAGATGTTCTGCAATTCCTGTTTCCTTGAATGGTAAGTTCTGACTTCTCTCAATAATTGTATGCTTCACTTTCATGCTAACTTGTAGAATGAACACAGCCCCTTCATACAGGCCACACACCCCACTGTTCTTACCATGCCTTATAGGGAGGACGGGATAGCCTGGCTGGTAAGAGCATTGGCGCTCGTGATATGCTGACCCAGGTTCAAATCCTGTTTGAGGGGATATTTTCCTCTGGAGTTAATATCTGTGGTGACTCCATTCTCCCTAAAAGTCCTTCAAATGAGACTATAAACCGAGGCCCTGTATGAGAATGTACACAGAACATCTTGCACGCATATTAAAACCTGTTCTGCTTTTCAGAAAAGTAGGCTATTGTGTGGCGATAAGAACGGATGACAAAAATCTACAAAACTGTATACACACAGGGGCTGGATGTAAAAAGGCACATGAGTGCTTTTTTCATTATCTCAAAAATAAAGACATGTAAGAAAGAATAAAGAAAAGCAGTTTGCAGTTGTTTCAGAGAGGGAAGATCAAAAATATCTCCACTGTCACATACGAAAAAAAAAAAAAAGACATTAGACTGGCACAGTTTAATGATTTGTAGGGTGAGTAACAGAGATTTCCACTACTGAGAGAATTGGACACAACAGAAATATTCAACATTTCGGACTGGAAGAAGTAAACGACACAAAACGTATTCAAAAGAAATGTCAATTTGGAAGAGAAAGTGACATCGTGAACACAGACTCATTGCATGAAGATGGAAGTGAATTCATTTGATACGAAGGGAAACAAAACCCCACAGAATTTGCGACACATCTCCCAAGAACATCAATTCTGTGCTAGAGCGGTGGGTAGATGACCACAGAACGTCAATCTCTGTGCATCCCTCAATCAATCAATTAATCAATCAGTTAACCGATCCTGATGTGTGAAGCCCCAACTAGCCACACTAGGGCTGTCACCTCGTTGTAGATCCATACAGGTTTACAAACACTTTTACACTGACATATACATATACATATATATATAATATATATGTATATATATATATATATATATATATATATATATATATATATATATATATATATATATATATATATATTAGAATACACATTTGTCTGCATATGCAAACCAAGTTGCTAACACACATGCACAAACACACACACACTTGCATAAACAGCTATGCCAGTGCATCAAGTGAAGCCTTTCAAATGGTTGCTGATCACAACACAGGAAAGTCTTCTTTTTTTTTCTTCTGTTTTAAATCTTTTGAATAACAACCCCCATCACTGGAAAAAAAAAAAAGAAGAAAAAAAGCTGAACAGCACCCTGACTGATCTGTTTTTCATGCCTGATCAGAAAAAGTCTTTTTGGACCAAAAACCCCCAAACCTCAGACCTCTCCAAAACAAAAACAAACAAAAAAAGCCCATCAAAAAGAGAGAGGGTAGCAGATTTTTTCAGACTCACTTATAAACCATGCTGCAACCACCAACATCTTCAAAAATATATGAAAAAAGCCACTTCCCCTTTTTTGCTATTTTATATTACTCATCTCCATTTTTGATCAACTTTACCACGGTTTGTCATTCTTTTGTTGGGGGGGAGGGGTCTGATATCAGCTTTTTTTTTTTTTCAAAAGCCTTCACGTTGCAAACTTCCCTTTGTATAGTGTAAAAAAAAAACACACACAAAAAACCCCAACCCAACCCCAAACCACACATAAACAAAACCCCAGCAACAACCCTCCTCCCTCTCCCCACCCTGCAGGAAACAGGTAGTTGCATTCCATGGATGCAGAAATCTGATGAATGATAAACATTACACACACACACACACAGATGTCTTTGTGTAACAGCCGTCTTCCCTTGAGCCTTCGTCTCCAAGGCACTAGAAGTATAGGAGTGGGGAGATTAACACACACTAACAGCTCTGACTCAAGTCCTCCCTTACTCCTTCACCAAACTTGCCACACTTTATACCACCTCTCTCTCTCTCCGTTTTTCGGCATTTCGATTCCACGATTATGCATTGGACAATGCTCCTGCCCCAAACACAACGATTGAAGCAGCCCGTTTCACGTCATTCACTTAAAAATGTCTGAATTAGCGTATAAACTGATACCACACAAGACACAATGAAGTTGCGCTCGGCATGAAACACCCTGAAGATCCAATGCTATGCCTCCTAAGGCAATAAAAGATTTGAACCTGCCGAACTTTCATTTCTGCTGTCTGCTTCTAACCACCTTTCACAACAGGTACCCTGATGATCCAGATCCAGTACGATGCCACTTCAGGCAGTAGAAGGTTCGAATCTGCAGAACACTCATATCCGTTCTCTGCTTCTTCTCACTGCTCTTGCAGAGCAAAATAATTTTCAGCAGATGATAAAAGTCGAAATGAAGTGGCGTTCTCAATAGTTTTTGTCAGTGAGTATGAATTGACGTATCCATTCATCCGTTTTCACTGTGGCGTGGGGAGATATATTGTCTTGTAGAGTACGACGAAACCCTTCAAGTTCAAGGTCACCGCACTGCCATGGCGATTAGCAAGGTGACCTTAGACGAGGTGACCTTTCATTTCTGACCCTGGGGCCAGCTGGTTGTGTGAGGGACTGTGTCGAGAGGCTGCAGGTCCACTGTAGGTAGGGTTGGCCACAATGTTTGGGGAAAGGGAACCTGCAAAGAGATAGCGCGGCTGTATGAGCAATGACGATTTACCTGGGAGAAAAATATGTGTGTAAGTGTGTGTGTGTGTAAGTGTGTGTGTGTGTGTGTGTGTGTGTGTGTGTGTGTGTGTGTGTGTGTGTGTGTGTGTGTAAGTGTGTGTGTGTGTGTGTAAGTGTGTGTAAGTGTGTGTGTGTGTGCATGTGACAGATTGTGAGGATTACAAACACACACACACACACACATAAAATATCCCTGAAGTCACAATGCAGGTACATTAATGGTAAGCAAAAACAGTCACATGCAAAATCTCACCATTGATGAACCACAAAGTTCTAGCTGACACTTTCTTGCCTGACACCCCCGACCCCCTCCCCCAATACCCTCCACCCCCTCTCCCCTGAAATAACCATAACCCGCACTCATACTTACACCACAATCCTCCTTCTTCCAAACACCCCCTCCCCCCAGCAAACGGGCGGATAGCCTAGTGGTCAGAACATTGCGCTGGCAATTTGAAGACCCGGGTTCGAGTCTGGTCGAGGAAATTTTCGTCCTGGAGTTAACATCAGTGCTGACTCCACTCTCCCCAAAAGTCCTTCGGATGAGACTCTAAACCGAGGCCCCGTGTGCGAACGCACGCAGAACATCTTGCGCACATGTTAAATCCTGTTCCGCTTTTCGTAAGAGTAGGCCATCGTGTGCCGGTGGGAACAGATGACAATATTTACAAAACTGCATACACACGGGGACCGGATGAAAAAAAGCACATGATTGCTTATTCTGTTATCCTCGATATAAAAGAATAAATAAATAAATAAATAAAAAACAACCCTCTCAAATCTGAACATGTTCTGTCCCGAGCCTAAGGTTCATCAGGCCGGTGCTTATCCCGGTTTCTGTGGCGTTAAGCGACTGAGAGTCATAGATTCCCCCTGGATAGGACGCCAGTCTATCGCAGGGTTAGCCAACACAGGGTTGGTACCCCTTTTACACCTGGGTGGGGTGAGACAAAAGCCGTTAAGTGCCTTTTCCAAGGGCACAACGCCATAGCCGAAAGCTGGGATCGAACCAGCAACCTTTAGATTACTAGTCAAATGCCCTAACCACTAGACTACAGTGGCGGCTGAACATGTTCCTACCCCCTATTACACTCACGTCACACTCATACTTTTGCAAACCACCAACACTCTTCACCACCATAATCATCACCACCTCACCTGGAGGAGGGGCGTAGCGGGGCTGCACTTCCTGAGGCCCATAGTTCCGTGCAGGCACAGGTGGCAGGGTGTCTCCACGACTGGATGTGCGCATGGGTGGGGGAGGGGGTGTTTTTTCCCGCTCGGCTGGGAGGTCTGTCCGAGAAATCTGTGGCACTCTGAAATTGAACAAGACAAGTCAAGTCAAAAACACTTTAATCATCCCTGAAGGGCAATTACAATTAGTGTTCAGAAGGTGGGGCTTAACCTTCTTAGTCCCGAACCGGGATTTGCCAGGACTGAATAATTGCCAGGATTTGCCAGGATTTACACACAGTCGATTTCCATCTCGCAGTGACCATCACTAATTGCTACCACATGCCAAAGCTCTATCAGGCTAGAGGTACAAATCCTGCTGAGAGTCTGGAAGTAATTATAGCTGCTGGTATGTATTTAGAAGGAGGAAAAAGCCAGGGAGCATGTGTGCCTGACTTGATTTCGTAATGGAATGCGAAATCTAGGGGCAATTTGTGTTCAGAGAATCTGAATGCAAGAGGGTTAAGTGGCTAGTGTTGTTGTTATTGTTAGCTGTTATTCCCTAGCTTAATGTTTTAGGGGTCATCTGTAATATGCAGTCTGTCTCACTCGGAGTGAGTATACAATACAACACAATATCATACAATACTCTGAAAATTAACTACAATCACCATTAAAAAAAAGAACCAGATATTACTGAAGAGAGAATAAAGCTTTAGTGGTTACTGTTGTTCTTGGTGGGCATTCCTTGGCTTAAGAAGAAGAAAAAAGAAGAAGAATGGGAAAGGAAGAAAAAAAAAAGGAAGAACAAAAATAAGGAGGAGAAGGAGGAGGAGAGGAGGAGGAGGAGGAGGAGGAGGAGGAGGAGGAGAAGAAGGAGAGAAGAAGAAGAAGAAGAAGAAGAAGAAGAAGAAGAAGAAGAAGAAGAAGAAGAAGAAGAAGAAGAAGAAGAAAAAGAAGCATTGGGAAGAAGAAGAAAAAGAAAAAGAATTGTAAAGAAGAAAGACAAAAAAACAAAAAGAAAAGGAAAAGATGAAGAAGAGGCAAAAGAAGAAGAAGACAAAGTAAAACAAAAACACTAAATAAAAGAAGAATCATTGTACATTACTTTGGCAAAGGTAAAGGCAACATGAAACTATCCATCATCATCAAAGTTCTTTTTTTTACCTTTGGTCTCGATTCGCTGCGAGGGTAGGTGTGATTATCGTACATCACATCACCGTTGTCGTAAGCCCCTTTCTTGTGGGATGGCATGGCCACACGGTATGGGTCTGGACAGATGGCAACGCTTGTAATTATACACTAATCAGAAGAAAAAAAAATTGTTACCCGACTCTTTTCCATTCCAACTGGGGGCTTAAGTAACAGCCTAAAGGTTAGAGTGTTGTGCTCGTGATCTGACCACCTGCGATCGGCCCACCACTGAGGCACTTGTTTTAGGGGATTCTACCCTGGAGTTAACATCAGTATTGAATCCACTCCTCCAAAAGTTCTTTAGGTAAAGGTAAAGGTGTCCCATAACCTAGGCGGTGGTAGGGGAGCAAGGCATCAGAGACCTCAGCTTCTCTTAGGGGCCAGCATATCGAGGGCGGCGCCTATCTCCTCTCCTTCACTGCTTTACCTTCCCTGACCCTAATGAGGGCAGGTACTCATTTTCAGTTGGGTGAACTGGGGGGACTGTACTGAAGCCAAGGTGCCCAAATGGTCACCCATCCACCTGGTAACCATGCTTGATGCTGCTTAACTTGACTGGGGAAAAGTGAGCGCTCTGACCACTGAGCTATCCCGCCCTCAAAAGTTCTTTGGATGAGACTATAATCCAAAGCATTGTGTGCAAATGTACATAGAATATCTTGGGTACATGTTAAAAGCTGCTTCTGTCTTTCAGGACAGTAGGCCATTGTGTGCTAGAGGAATGGATGACAAAACCAAAAAAAACCAAAACGCATGTCTACAGGTGCCGTGTTTAGACATTATCCCTAAAGTGGGAATGTGTTTACCTCTATGGTGGGTAAAATGGTCGCATACACAAAATCTCCTCATTGATGGCCCTTGAGCTCTAGCCGAGGAACAAAAAAATAATGTTTCAACTAAAAACAAAAACAACAACAAAAGAAATCTGAATATGCATAGAAAAAAAGAGAAGAAATTCAAACATCAAACACATATGAAATTCTGTCTTAAATATACACAAAATACTACCAACCTCCTCCCCCCCCCCCCATCCCCCAAACACATACTTGATTTATTTCTTCAAATATTTCAATATCAAAAATGAACTTTGAAAAAAAACAAGAAAGAAAGAAAAAGAAACGCAAAGACAAAAGATACCTTCATGCCAAGGTGACTGTCTCCCATGGTCATCCATGATGTAGGTCTTGTTACCCATGCGTGGCGACTCCAGCTTGCTGGGTGTGAATGGACGGTTGGCGTATTCAGGCTGACCAAGAGACACAGGATTATGATTACAAAAGATGGTATATTGCTGTGTGCTGTGCTGGCAACCAGTCTCCAACACTTGTGCACAAGCTCACACAATTCAATGACTGACAACATTTGTTACCAAAATATACCCATAGAAGGCAGAACATGTCAGCACTGCACTTTGAGTAAAGATGAATACCACTTACTTGATATTTGCACATTATATGATGATTTTTTTTTGTTTTTGTCGCATGCTAAAAGAACCAAGTAGAAGATGCAGAACACAAATCCACCCAAAATAAAAACAAATGACCAACACCCCCCCCTCCCCCCTCACATTTTCCAGAAAGAACATCAGTTGGCTGTTATTAAATACATCCACAACTCCTTTTTATGAAGAGCTTAAGCACAGCAAAGAGACATTACATACATGTTTTTTAAATCTACGCTTTTCAGAAAATCTCAATTTACTTGAAATGCCTCAGTTAAACTGACTGTTTACGTATTGTGTCAAATAAGTGTCCACTTAACTTGGCAACAATAACAAATTAGGGTTGTGATGCTCCCTCCAACTGCCTCTTTTCCTATCCTTCCTTTTCCTCAAAGCTTCAACCACACCTATGGATATGGGATTTTTTATGCACTCAATCATCACTGATTCAATACAATTTGGCAGCTGCTGTGGTGCAGCGGTTAGTGCCTTGGGTTACTGACTGGAAAGTCGCGGGTTTGAATCCCATAAGAGTCATAGGGAAGTTTTTGGACTAAAGCGGGCTCCTACCCAGAGTGAGTGTGCTGTGGGTTCAGTGGGGAGACTGGGACCACACAGTCGTGCTTCATCTACTTTACAATGCAATTCTAAACAAAAACCACACTTACCTCAAAATCACGATTGTAATCATCCGAGAAGTCGTCCATGCTCTTGTCGTAAGTCCCATAACTGCGGGTGTCGTCTGAGGCAGCCACAGGATACAGGGCTGTCTCTGCCTTGGTGGGGCCGTACAACTCAAAGGTGTTGGTGTGGCTGGTTGTGTCACTCCCATCTGAATGCACCATACGTCACTTGCCTTTACTTTGTGTTACTTATTGGTTGTATTGTTGCCACTGGACACATTGTGATTTTTTTTCTTGTGTTCCTTGGCTAGAATTCTGAGGTTCAACAATGGTGAGATTTTACCTATGAGACCATTTTTTCTCCACCATGATGGTAGCGGTGGTATTTTGACTTCAAAATGTATGCTGGGTATGTTCATGTTTCTGTAACTCACAGAAGGCTGATATGAATTACGGGATCTTTAATGTGCATAACTGATCTTCTGCATGTGTACATACATGAAGGGAATTAAAGCACTGGCAGGTCTGTACTTGAAGTTGACCTGGGAGATTGTAAAAATCCCCACTTTTAATTCACCAGGTGCCACCAGGATATTAACTCATGACTGCATGGATCCGCAGGATTGAAGTCAAACTGTCTCAACCACTTGGCTATAGCACACTGTAATTTACTTTGGTTCAATTTTTTTTTTTCAAAAAGAGAGAGAGAGAGAGAGAGAGAGAGAGAGAGAGAGAGAGAGAGAGAGAGAGAGAGAGAGAGAGAGAGAGAGAGAGAGAGAGAGAGAGAGAGAGCAATAAGCATTCAGAGAGAAACACACACACACTAAAAAAAAAAAAAAAAATTTACACACACGCACACACACACACACACAGAGTGAGACTGGCACACAAATGCACACCAGGAGAAAGACCACACTCTTGGTCAGCTACATCTTCCACACTCACTCTCCAGCCGCTTCCTCCGCCGACGCACGAAGAAGAGGATGAGTCCCACGTTGAGGGTGAGGAGGAAGACGCCAACGATGCAGACGACCAGGATGATGATGACCGGCACTTCATCCGAGCCCGGCAATTCTGAGGTGGAGATATCGGATGGTGGTATCACACCTGATGAGTGGGAAAAACCGAACAAACCCAGCCCCCAGTTAGCTCAGCTGTCAGTCAGTTTCTGCCCTATTTTCAGCTTCTCTCCGCTGCTAATTAATCTATCCCTTCCCATCCCATCCCAGCAGGAACTGACCACATTTGGACTACGTGAAAGGAAAGGGCGTGTTGAATAATATAGCACTGTTGACTGAGTGATGTTGGATTTGTGCGTTGTGTTAGTTGTTTTTTAATGCAGACACTTCTCTGAAGTTGTAGTATAGCTGCCTAAACTGAGAGGTCATGCAAATATAATCACAAGGAGAGAGTTAAAGCTTACAATTTTTTTTTTTTCTTTTCATTCCCTGGCTACAGCTCTGAGGTTCAGTAACGGTGAGATTGTGTGTATGCAACCATTTTTTTGCCCACTATGAAGGTAGACATATTCCGACTTCGGGTATATGCTGATTATTAAACTGTGAAACAAACTGAGATCTGTGAAACTTTAAAGCACATGATGAAAAATGTCCACTGGGAATGACAACAGATGATAAAATATTACTCACTTGCTGTCTTGGCGACGATTCCGTGGGACTGGAAGGCACTCTCTCCCAGAGTGTTGAATGCCAGGACAGTCAGCTCATATTCTGTGCCCAGTTTTAGCCCTGTGGATATGTACAGCAATAATGATAATAATGACAATAGTGAGGTGTGATTAAAATGGTAGGTAGGCATCCTTCAGTCGCAGAAGACTATGGTGGTGTGCTCTAGGCTCTAGAGCGCAAAGCCTGGGTAAGTAAGTATGGAGGGCAAGCTGTTACCCATGCAGCAAACCTCTCCCTCTCCACGCCACTGGAATGGTCCATTGGAAAGGCAATGACCCATACGAATGGTTCCAGTACTGTTGCAGGAGCCACCAGAACGTTACCATATACGGCTTTGAACTGCCCTGGGACTCCAACTCCCAGATTTTTCCTCAGGGATGGCGTCTAAACACAACACCTGTGTGCAAGCTGGGTTTTTTTATTTGTTGTCATCTGCTCCTACTGGCACATAATGGCCTGCTCTTTCAAAAGGTGGAATGGGTTTTTAATGTGTGCGCAGGGTGTTCTGTGTGTGTTTGCACACAGGACCTCAGTTTATAATTTTATCTGAATAACTCTAACATTCAGTTCAATTTTTTTTTGTCAAACTAGGAAGAAACGGGAGGCTGGGAATCAAACCCACACCCTCACTGTTTAGTTGTTGGCAGGCAAATGTCTTAACCATCCTGCCACCTTCCTTCCTAGTAATAATGATGATAATAACACACTTACTACACACACCCATCTACTCACACCCATCCACACATTTACTACACACACCCATCTACACACTACACACACCCATCTACACACTTACAACACACACCCATCTACACTTACTGCACACACACTTACTAGACACATACTACACACACCAATCTACACACTTCCTACACACACCCATCTACACACTTCCTACACACCCCCATCTACACACTTACTACACACACCCATACTACGTACACACACACCACATTAACACAAATCTTCCCCCCTCCTTCCCCTGTAAACTCTTCCTCTCTCCAACCCCCCTCCCCACCCACCCCTGCCCCTCCAGCCCCCTTCCCTTCCTCCCTCTCCTTCACACAAACCCTGCTGCGACATCTCTCACCTGTGATGGTGAACATAGTGGAGTCAGGCGTAGACACGTCCACGTAGATGTAACCTCGTGTCTCAGTGGGTTTGTAACGAACACGAAATGATTGCTCCAGTCCCCCATCGAAACCTGGCTTCCAGCCCACTGTGATGCTGTTGTGGGAAACATTGACGATCTGAAGGTCATAGGGAGGGTCAGGTTTACCTGTGGACAGGAAAAAAAAAAATTCATGCGTTTGGACTTGTTGCTGTTGTTTTTGTGTTGTTGTTGTTGCACGTTCTCAGACATAGAACCCAGGAGGTCACCCAGAACAAGCACAAGTAAACTGTGAAGTCCTAGGTTCAATTCCCAGCTTTGCCCTTTCTTTAGTTTGATGAGAAAATCAAACTGAATGTTAAAGTCTTTCAGATGAGGCTATAAACCAAGGCCCCTATGCAGAATATCTTGAACACATATTAAAAACCCATTATAGAATTCAAAAGAGTAGGCCATTTCATGATGGTAGGAACAGATGACAAAGTTTCAATGGCTGCATGCACACAGGTTGCCTCGGAGCTCTAGCCAAGGAAGATAAAAGAAAAAAGAAGCAAAACAAAACACTTCAATGAAGGCGACAGCACTTGGTTTACATGATCAGTAAGGGGCAAGACAACATCCTGTACTTGCACAAGACAAAACAAGACAAGACAAAGCTGAAATGTAAAGCCACTCACCTGAACAAGACAACAAAAAGAGACAAGATGGAGAAACAGTATGATACCCCTACCCAAATCAAAACAAAACCAAGACAAAGCAAAGATAGCCTGGTGGTTAGAGGGGAACCCCTTGCGTACATGATCTGCTGACCCAGGTTCAAATCCTGTTTGAGGAGATTTTTTCCCCTTGGGGTTAACATAAAGAGCTGACTTCTTTCCCTCCCTAAAGTCCTTTGAAGAAGACTATAAACCAAGGTCCCAAGTGCAAACGCACACAGAAATCCTGTGTACACATCAAAACCTGTTTCACTTTTCAGAAGAGTAGACCATTATGTACCACTGAGAATGGATGACAACATTTACAAAACAGCATACAATAGGGGACTGGATATGAAAACAGCACACAAGTGCTTATTCCATTATCCTCGAAATAAAAGGATAAAAACATATTAAAAAAAATAAAGCCCCTCATCTGAATAAGACAACAATAACAACAACAACAACAAAAACAAAAAACCCACACACACAAGACTGAGAAACAGTATGATTACCCCTACCCAAAATCAAAACAAAAACCAAGACAAAGCAAGGTAATCCGAAACCTAGAAAAGAGGAGACAAGATGTCATGACAGCGTTCTTTGAACACTGTACTTACTTGTGCCATGAAGGGAAATCTGAAAACTGTCAGAGCCCTTGCTGTTGGTGGCAGAGCAGTTGTAGTTGCCATAGTCACTGCGAGCCACACGGCGTATGCTCAGAGTGCTTGTGTAGTGTACCAGCTCACTTTTTTCCAAGTGCACCTGATATTTTTCGTTGGAGGTATCTAGAGGAATGGTGTCCTGGAAAAAAACAACAACCCACGACATAGGTACATGTGAGTCATTGCTTGGATATGAAAGTGTGTGTAGTATGTAGTGTGTGTGAGCGTGCGTGTATTTGTGTGTATGTGTGTATGAATCAGTACGTGAATGCTGCCTTTGTATGTACTCTTTACATACATAGTAAAGGAATATATTTACAATAAAAAACATTCATGCATATGTGCATAGCAAGAATCAGATATAATTCTTTCTCTCTCATACATACATATAATATTACATACACACACATACACACACACACACACACACACACACACACACTCAAACAATACAGACAGATCCACTGCATTTCAAAAAACATCACAACATGTCCACTCTAACCTTATACCAATGGAAAGATATGTTCGGTGCCCCTTCAGCCTTACAGGTCAAGGATGCTGTGCGACCTTTGTCACTGGCGGCTTTGGAATTTTCTGGAGATTTGTTGATGACAGGAGGATCTGCAACAGACAGTTGGCACAATGACTAAGTAGATCAGCAGTCTAGCAGTGGGCACAATGACTAAAGTAGTCTAGCGACAAACAGTGGGCACAATGACTAAAGTGACTAAATTAGTGACAAACAGTGGGCACAATGACTAAAGTGGTCTAGCGACAAACAGTGGGCACAATGACTAAAGTGGTCTAGCGACAAACGGTGGGCACAATGACTATAGTTATTTAGCAACAAACAGTGGGCGTAATGACTAAAGTGGTCTAGTGACAAACAATGGGCACAATGACTACAATGGTCTAGCAACAAACATTGGGCACAATGACTAAAGTGGTCTAGCAACAAACAGTGGGCACAATGACTAAAGTGACTAAACTAGGGACAAACAATGGGCACAATGACTAAAGTGACTAAACTAGCGACAAACAGTGGGCACAGTGACTACAGTGGTCTAGCAGAAAACAGTGGGCACAATGACTAAAGCAACAAACAGTGGGCACAATGACTACAGTGGTCTAGCAACAAACAGTGGGCGCAATGACTACAGTGGTCTAGCAACAAACAAACAGTGGGCGCAATGACTACAGTGGTCTAGCAACAAACAAACAGTGGGCACAATGACTACAGTGGTCTAGCAACAAACAGTGGGCGCAATGACTACAGTGGTCTAGCAACAAACAAACAGTGGGCGCAATGACTACAGTGGTCTAGCAACAAACAGTGGCACAATGACTACAGTGGTCTAGCAACAAACAAACAGTTGGGCGCAATGACTACAGTGGTCTAGCAACAAACAAACAGTGGGCACAATGACTACAGTGGTCTAGCAACAAACAAACAGTGGGCACAATGACTACATGGTCTAGCAACAAACCAAACAGTGGGCACAATGACTACAGTGGTTTAGCAACAAACAGTGGGCACAATGACTACAGTGGTCTAGCAACAAACAGTGGGCACAATGGCTACAGTGTCTAGCAACAAACATGGCACAATGACTACAGTGTCTAGACAACAAACAAACATGGCGCAATGACTACAGTGGTCTAGCAACAAACAAACAGTGGGCGCAATGACTACAGTGGTCTAGCAACAAACAGTGGCACAATGACTACAGTGGTCTAGCAACAAACAAACAGTGGCACAATGACTACAGTGGTCTAGCAACAAACAAACATGGGCACATGACTACAGTGGTCTAGCAACAAACAGTGGCACAATGACTACAGTGTCTAGCAACAAACAAACAGTGGGCACAATGACTACAGTGGTCTAGCAACAAACAAACAGTGGGCACAATGACTACAGTGGTCTAGCAACAAACAGTGGGCACAATGACTACAGTGGTCTAGCAACAAACAGTGGGCACAATGACTACAGTGGTCTAGCAACAAACAAACAGTGGGCACAATGACTACAAGTGGATCAGTGACAAACATTGGGCACAATGACTACAGTGGTCTAGCAACAAACAGTGGGCACAATGACTAAAGTGGATCAATGACAGTGGACACAATGACTAAAGTGTTTTAGGTAACAAACAGTGGGCACAATGACTAAAGTGGTCTAAGTGACAAACAGTGGGCACAATGACTAAAGTGAATAAATTAGTGACAAACAGTGGGCACATGACTAAAGTGTTTTAGCAACAAACAGTGGGCACAATGACTGAAGCGACTAAACTAGCGACAAACAGTGGGCACAACGACTTAAGTGACTCAAACTAGTGACAAACAGTGGGCACAATGACTAAAGCGACTAAACTAGTGACAAACAGTGGGCACAATGACTAAAGTGAATCAGCAGTCTAATGACAAACAGTGGGCACAATGACAAACAGTGGTCTAGGACAAACAGTGGGCACAATGACCAAAAATCTCTCTACTTACATCTGACAATCAGTTTAGCCTCTTTGGAAGCTGCCTGCCCCACACCGTTATCCGCCGAGCAGATGAACACTCCTGTATCTTCTCGGGTCAGCTCGTACACGGTCAGGTACGACTTGCTTCGGTCCATCCTCTGTTTAGTCTTCAGGCTCATGTCGTAGCCCGGTCGGGTCCATGAAATCATGTCCGGGGTCATAGGGTTGGCATCCACCACGCACTCAAAGAAAGCCGTGCCCCCTTCGTCCTCCGAGACTCTGCTGGTGATGTCGATGATGCTGGCGGAATCTGGGTGGAGAGTAAACGTGCGAGATTATAAAGGTGTTATTTTTTTATTTATTTGTTTGTTTGTTTGTTTGTTTGTTTTTTGTTTTATTGTTTATTTATTTATTCATTCATTCATTATCACTGAACAAATGACCTTTCTTCTGGCGCGAATTCCATAGCCAACACTGCCTGACGGAGGCCCACCACATTCATTTATGAATGAGGATTGATTGATTGATTGATTTATTTTATTTATTTTATCTTATTACTTTATATCGAGGATAATGGAATAAACACTCGTGTGCATTTTTTTTTTACATCCAATCCCTGTGTATGCAATTTTGTCAATCTTGTCATCTGATCCCACGGCACACAATGTCCTACTCTTATGAAAAGCGGAACAGGGTTTAATGAGTGTGCAAGATGTTCTGCGTACGTTGCACAACAGGTCTCGGTTTATAGTCTCATCTGAGGACTTTTGGGGAGAGTGGAGTCAGCACTGATATTAACTCCAGGGGAAAAATCCCCTCGAATGGGAAATAAATCTGGGTCATCAATTGTGAGTGCAATGTTCTGACCACCAGGCTATCCCATGAGATTATTAAGATTAAAGGTGTGTGATAAAATGCCTGACTTTATCAAGATTAAAGGTAAGAGATTAAAGTGTGAGAATAGTAGGATTAAAGGTGCAAGGTTATTGAGATTAGAAGGCATAATATTATTGAGATCAAAGTGCAGATTAAGATTAAATGCGTGAGATTAAAGGTGTGGGATTATTGTGTAAAAAATGTTTTGAGAATCAAAGTTGGAGATTCTGTCCAATGTTGTTTACATAAAGAAGACTCTCATGCAAGCGTTGCTGTCTTTGCATCAACAAGATGTTATTAGGATTAAAAGTTTCAGATTATCGTTTGCTTATAACTACTCATATCTTTTATTCCAAAGGCGTGGTACTCTGCCATGTTCAACTTGCAACCGCAGCCAAAGAAATTCAGTGCAAAAGAAGAGGAAGAGGAAGAGGAGGAGACCCACTCACATGTGACGTTAATGGAAAAGTTGAAGACAGCGGATCCTTGACTGTTTTCGGCCCTGAGAGAGAAGTTGCCCCTGTCTGCTTTGCTGATGTTGGTGATGCTGAGGATGCCCTTGCTGCTCAGGCCAAAGCTGGGGATGTCCATGGGCAGTGACAGCCGCATCCCTTCCCGGTTCAGCTTGTACGTCACGTCCGATGGATTGGCGTAGGCTGAGAGGTTGAAAGTGCGATCGTCCCCGGCTGTCATTTCGATGGTGTTGGGTACGTGGTTGACAAATTCTGGCGGGACTGAAACATATAAAAACATATATATATATATATAATATATATATATATATAATATATATATATATATATATATATATATATATATATATATATTATATATATATATCAATCAAAAACAAGACTTTACAAACAGAGAAGCCTCCTTCCTCACTAACTAGTACTGGGTCCAGTGAAGCAACATTGATGACACCTAGTTGTCCCTGTTGGGCATTTTCCAGCTTAACACCCACCCTGAGAGTCACCCAGCATAAGCACTCTGTCTCACTCTTCCTGCCAGAGAATAAGTGTGAGACTGTCAATACACACTGGGTGGGGCTTTTGCATGTATATGACTGTGTTCAAGTACCTTGCTATATCAGACAACCATACTCTGACTTCAGAGGGTTTTTTTTTTTTGGTCTCCCAAAGACAGTACAGGATGCGTGGAGAGCACTTAAATAACATATTGTATTGTAACGTATGCCACTTTCAGTCACGGCAGATTTCTCTGCATGAAATTCAGGCTGCTCTCCCTGGGAAGGGTGTGTGGCTATAAGAGGAGTGCTGCCCATATCTGTCATTTCTCTTCATTTTGTAGCTGTTTTTCTACAAAAAACTTTGCCAGGGACAACTCTCTTCTTGTGTTCTTGTAGGTGCGTTGAATGTGTGTTGCACTCAGGACCTTGATTGAGACCATCATTCAAAATCTAGAGAATGGAGGAAGAAAAAGAACTCAATGTTTAAACAGGGATCAAACCCATAAATTCTTGCTTTCTAGTCAGGTACGCTAACTCTAGACCATGGATCCATCATCATCATCACCATCATCATCACCACCACCACCACCACCACCACCACCACCACCACCACCACCACCACCACCACCACCACCACCACCACCACCATCATCATCATCACCATTATCACCAACATCATCACCATCATAATCACCACCATCATCACCATCATCATCATCATCATCATCAACGCCACCACCATCATCACCATCATCAACATCATCATCAGAAAAACAATTTAATTCAACTGAACTTACACAGCACAGAAAGCGTGACAGCATCGTTCACAGACAAGCCAAGCAGGGTATTGGTGGCCCGGCAGCCATACACGGCATTGTGATCCGCAGACGTGGGAATGAAATGAAGGACGTTGGTGGTGTTTTTTCCCTCCATGTTCTGCGTTCACCACGCCGCGGTTCACTCCCTGGATGCGCTTTCCTCTCTTGACCCACAGAATCTCGGCTGCGGGGTTACTGGAGGAACTGACGCAGGTCAAGTTCATGCCCTGACCTGCTACCGGCCGACTGGTGGAGGCTGTGATAGTGACAGAGGTTGGGGGAACTGCAACAGGAAGGAGAAAACAGAAAAAAAGTTATGACATGTTAGATTAACCCTCTTAAATTTGGATTCTCTGAACACATAATGCCTCTAGATTTCACATTCCATCACGAAATCAGGTCAGGCACACATGCTCGCTCGTCTTTTCCTCCTTCTAAGTACATACCAGCAGCTATACTTACTTCCAGACTCTCAGCAGGCTCTGTGCTTCTAGCCTGATAGAGCTTTGGCATGTGGTAGCTATCAGTGGAGGTCACTGTGTGATGGAAAACTAATGTGTGTAAATCCCAGCAAATCCCAGGTTCAGGATTCAGAAGGGAGGGTTAAGATCCTAGGACATGACCCTGAAAGTGTGATAGATTAAATGTGTGTGTGTGTGTGTGTGTGTTGTGTGTGTGTGTGTGTGTGTGTGTGTGTGTGTGTGTGTGTGTGTGTGCGTGTGCGTGCACACATGTGCATGCATGCAAGCACATATGTGTAGTGCATATAATATGTATATGTGTATGTGTGTGTGTGCATGTGTGTGTGTGCATGTGCATGCATAAGCACAAGCACATATTTGTACATGCATGTATGTAATATGATGCCTTGCATTCAATTTCAACCATACATCATCAAGTAATTACAATAACAACAGAACATGCAAACTCACAAAGAACAGTAAGGGTGACAGTGTCAACCAGTGGGGTTGTTGTGGCGGCATTGGTGGCGGTGCATTTGTAGACAGCGCCGTTATCGTCGGGGCGCGCCACAATGCCGACATCTGACTGAGCGATATTGCCAATGACCTTGTACACTGCATTTGTCAGCAACTGGTCATCTGCACAGATCACAGGCATAGGTTTGAGTATGGAGGTAAACCTGCATGAAGGCATATAAAAAGGTAAAAAAAGTAAAGGTGTCCCATAACCTAGTCGGTCGTAGGGGAGCGAGGCATCAGAGACCTGTGGTAGCAATTAGTAATGGTCACAGCATGATGGAAATCTACTGTGTGTAAATTGTGGCAAATCTCAGTTCAGGAATTAGAGGGGGGGGGGGCAATTATTCAATCCCGGCGGGACTTAGAGGGTTAAAGTGACATACAATATACAATCTGAAAGCATCTATGAATTTCTATTTGCAGCTGGCTTCTTCTCAAAGGTGCAGATGACCATAAACTGCAGAGTACAAAACCACTATCCCCCCTCAGACATAATGATGATAAGCAAACCAACAAAAAGTCCACGACACAGGTGGTGACTACACTTACTTTTGTACCACTTCAGCACGGCCTCTGGGTTGCCTCCTACAGCTATGCACGTCATTCGTTCCAACTCGTTGGCTCGTATGGACGCACCTTCCGTGTATCCAGAGATGGTGGGAGGATTAGGGGGATCTGAAACAAGCGGATAAATATTTAGCTTTTTTTTTTTTTTTTTTTTTTTTTTTTTTTTTTTTGTTCCTTGATTTGAGCTCCAAGGTTCACCAATGGTCAGATTTTGTGTTTGCATGGTTTTGGGTCACCATGAAGGTAGCTGCATTGCAACTTTGGGGACAGATATTTAGCTGACTTTTTTTAAAGGCAAAACACGGTCATAGCAGACATAGTGAACACACATGCCAACAGATCTGAAAAACAGATAATAATACTAATACTACTACTACTACTACTACTACTACTACTACTACTACTAATAATGATGATGATGATAATAATAATGATGATGATAATAATAATAATAATAATAATAATAATAATAATAATAATAATAATAATAATAAAATAATGATAATGATAATAACAACAATAATAATAATATATAGAATTTATATAGTGCTATATCTTGTAAAAAAACCCCCAACTCAAAGCACTTACATTCAATGTATTCTCACACATGCAACAATTGATAGTTTTAACAAAGTCAATGTACACACACACACACTATACCCCCCCCCCCCCCCCCGCCACAACAAACTAATAAATACACAGAATGTCAAAACATCCCCCCCAACAAAAACCAAAAAAAACAACCAACACACAAACACACCCAACAACTCCCCCCCCCCCCATCCCACCACCACCACCCCCAACCCCACCACAACCACCCCACTACCCATCCCACCCGACCAAAACTTACACAAAACACTCAACGTCACGGTGTCTGCCACAGTCTGCCCGACATCGTTGGTGGCCTGACACGTATAGATCACATTATGCTCCTGATGCGACAGGGTGACGGTGACCCTCGACCTGGTGATGAAGCCCCCTAGCGGTGACACCTCGTAGGTGTCGGTGACCTCGCTGTCGGGGATCTGTCGGCCACGAGCGAACCAGGTGATGGTGGAGCGAGGGTTGCTGTTGGAGGAGAGGCAGGAGAGATGGACGGTGTCCCCGGAGCGAAGCGGCCCCGAGCCTCCTGAGATGGTGACTCGCTGTGGAGGGACTGTAGACACAGACCCCACCCACCATGGTCACAACACAAAAAAGTAACAGTGAAAATCAACATACATACATACATGCAACCCTTTTAAAGTTTTTTTCTTTTTTTGGGGGGAAAAAAAAAACCAACAATAACAAAACAAAATCTGAATATGTCTCTCTCTCTCTCTCTCTTGCACACACGTTAAATCCTGTTCTACTTTTCATAAGAGTAGGCCCATCGTGTGTGCCTGTGAAAACAGACAACATTTACAAAACGGCATACACATGGAGACTGGATGTAAAAAAAAAAAAAAAAAGCACATGAGTGCTTATTCATTATCCTTGATATAAAAAGAACAAATGAATAAATAAATGAATGAATGGATGTAAAAACAAAGCATTTCAGTGCTTATTCATTATCCTGATATCAAAGAATAAATGAATGAATAAATGGATGAATGGATGTAAAAAAAAAAAAAGGAAAGCATAATTAAAAGTGCTTATTCCATTATCCTTGATTTAAAGAAAAAAAAAGAAAAGATTTCAGCCACACTCACAGTAGACAGAAAGGGTAAAGCTCTTGGTCAGCAACCTGAATGCTTATTCCATTATCCCTAATGTAAAAGAACAAATGAATGAATAAATGAATGAATGAATGTAAAAAAAATTTTTTTTAAAAAGCATATGAGTGCTTATTCCATTATCCTTAATATAAAAGAATAAATGAATGAATAAATGAATGAATGGATGTAAAAAAAAAAAAAAATAAAAAAGCATATGAGTGCTTATACCATTATCCTCGATTAAAAAAAAAAAAAAAAAAAAAGAAAAAAAAAAAAATTTCAGCCACACTCACAGTAGACAGACAGCGTAAAGCTCTTGGTCAGCGGGGCCAGGGTGACCAGGTTGGTGACCTCACAGCGATACTCCGCCTCGTTGTCTGTGGAAGTGGCGATGAAGGAATACTCGTTTATGGCCTTGTTTACCCCCGCTGGTGAACGAGGAATCTGCACGCTCGTTGTTTCGATACCAGACCACCGTGCCGAGCGGATTGCCACCCCGAGACGTGCAGGTGAGGAGCAGGGTGTCGTTGGTTCGAACCACCTGCCCCTGGCTGTAACCTGTGATGATGGGTGGTCCTGGTGGAACTGAACATAGATACCAGTCTTTCATTATTTCTTAAAAAAAAAAAAAAAGGAGAGATTTGTATCAGCTACAAAATATGATGATGAAAAAAAAGAGAAAATCATGCGTGTGCACATACAGACACAGACACACACACATACATACACCCAGACACAGACACAGACACACACATTTGGTGGAGCTGGATGCAAATACCAGCATTTCATTACTTCAAAAATGGAGAAATCTGTAGATATACCAAATAACTATTAAAAAAAGAAAAGAAACACACAACACACCCACACACACACACCTGGTAAAACTAAATGCAAACACCAGCATTTCATTACTTCTTTATGGGAGAAATCTGTAGTTGTAACGAATAACAATTAAAAAAAAAAAAAAAAAAGGAAACCGCACACACACAATTGTACTTGTGATCTGCTAATCTGGGTTTGAATTTCGTTGAAGAGGATTTTCTGTCTGAAATTAACATCAGTGCCGACTTTACTTCACCCCCCCCCCCCCCCCCCCCCACGTCCTTCAGATGAGACTATGTGTGAACATACCCTCAACATCTTGCACACATGTTAAAACCCGTTCTGCTTTTCAGAAGAGTAGGCCATTGCGTGCTGGTGGGAATGGATGATAACATTTTCAAAACTGCATACACATGGCAACTGGATGTGAAAACAAAAACACCTGAGTGCTTATTCTATTATCCTCAAAATAAAAGAAAAACAACAAACAAAAAGCACACACAACACACACACACACACACACACACACACACACACACACACAACCACAATCACCACACAACTCTACCTCTCCTCTTTCTGTCTCTCTCTATCAAATACTCACACAAAATACTGATGGTCACATATGTCGACAAAGGGTGACCGATCACAGCGCTGTTTTTCGCCTGACAGCGGTACACGGCATTATTTTCAGTATTTCCCTGCAACGTCAAGGACAGCACGCTTTTGGCGTTCACTTTCTTATCGTTGGCTATGGGCTGGGTGGTATAGACCACATTCTGCACCACTTTCTGGTCGTTCCGGAACCATTCGATCTCGGCAGCCGGTTTTCCGTTTCGCCTTCGCAGACAAGTTGCAGGGATTTGCGAGTGTACGGCACTTCCACTGTGGAGGCTTGGCGTAACCTTGAATCACAGGGTTCTCACAAGGCACTGCAACATTTAGGTTTTTTTTTTTTTTAAAAAAAAGTTATGAAAAACAACAACAAAAAGTGTAAGATAATAGTAAAGATGAGTAATCAACAAAACAACAATGATGATAATAATAATATAATAATGTAATAGTAATATAAATATAATATAGAATGTATATATGAAGTAGTAGGTATATAGAATATGTAGATAGTATATATGATGAGTAGATAGTAGTAGATAGAGAGGATAGGAGGTAGGAGGAAGAATAAATAACAATAATGACAATAAAAATTAATAATAATAACAATACATAATAATAACAAAAAAAAAAGACGATGATGATGAGATGATGATGATGATGATGATGATGATGATGATGATGATGATATGTTAAGATATGAAAATAACACACTAAGTGCTAGAATGTGAGCATGTAGTATGTAGACCATGATGATAAGATAACAATAATAATGATATTAACATCTCTAGAGCGCTTTCCTTCCCCTTTAAAGAGGTATCTACACAGTGCTTTACATAACACAATGCAGGATATACAATGACTTAACCTTAGATATATCAAACAAAAATAGGAAAAAAACTGGACAGAAGAAAAAGGGGCTGAATGGGATGATCTAGAAACTACTGTGTACATGGCTAGTACAACATCAGCACACTCAATTACACATGCAACACACACGCAATCATCTACCATTCCTCAGCCACCATCCCCCCTCCCACTCCCTTCCCCCCCAAAAAAAGTGTGCGTGATATATATATATATATATATATATATATATATATATATATATATATATATATATATATATATATATATATATATATATATATATATATATATACACACTATTACAACATTCATACTCTCTCTCATCACAAACAAACCCTTTTCCATGTAAATGCTGCAGGAATTTGATATATATCATTCTTGATCTAAGTAGTTAATAAACTTTCACTTCTATTACACAACACTAAATACTGTCTCGTGCTGCTCTAGTTTTACAGTACACCCCACCCCACCACCCTACCATACTACACACACCACACTACACTACACACACAGCACCACCACACCACACAAGCCTACACCACACATACACAACCACACATAGTACACACTACACACACTACACACACTACACACACACACTACACTACACACAAAACCTACACCATACTATCACAACACACACCACACATTACACACCACCCACCACATACTACACCACACCTACAATACACTACATACACCTACACCACACCACACCATACTACACACACACACCCCATCAACTTACTACTACATCACCAGTCAGTACACAGTACATAATACAAACATACAGCACACACTACACACAACTACACACACACATACACTTACTCTTCAGTACATGTCTACATGACATACAGACACTACAGTACAACACCACCCACTCCCACTCACATCCACACCTACAAATACCTAACACACATACACTTATCATTAATACACATACGTACAGTACAGTACATACAGTACTACATCGCACGCCAGCACACGCACAGTAAAGCAAGTAAATAGTAAATATTAAGTACAGTACAGAACAACATAAGTACAGTACAGTATATCAGTCTCGACGTTCATACTCTACAGACATACACAGACATGCAACATACAGTAATAAATAATACATACGTACAGTGCAGACTAGTACATACATCATCATAACAAATCAGACGTACAGACGTAAACGACATAAGTAAAAAAATAATACAACAGTACACATCTCACTTCACTCCACTCCACTCCCTAAAACTTGAGGTAAGCAGACGCAGTAATCGAGGGTTATCACTGCTGGTGTCACCTGGCACTGAAATTCCCATCGTCATTCAACTGCGTGTTGACGATCATCAGATTGAACTCCCGCGAATCGCTGTCGATGATGGAGTAGGTTGGATATCCCGGGATATTGCGGTCATAACCTGATGGACATATCACACACAGTTTTGTTTTTGTTTTTTTACTTTTTAATTTTCATATATGTACACTCATCTTATATTTATTTATTTATATTTATTTATTTATATCAATCATTAATTCATCACATTATTCTTTTATTTCATCACTTTTAGGTGATTTGACTTATTCTTCACCCCAGGAGATGCAGTGGGCTCTTTCAGTATAGAATTAGCATCCCAACTTTCTGGAAAATTTGTGAGCTAGAAATTTCCCTCTCCAGCTTTCTTTCTATCACTTAAGTTGGAATATGTTAGCTGAGGCCAGCGGGCAGACCTCCTGCAGATGAGACTAGCTGAGTAAGTTAGCACCTCAAGTTTGTGATCTTGGGGACTTGGGGTTCTAGTCTCTTTGATTTTTTTTTTTTTTTTTTTCATTTTACATAGTTAACAATGGTTCTGTTTCTCTTCCCTTTCCAAAACTTTGGGATGAGATTGTACACCATAGATCTCATGTGGTGCAAATGTATGCATAATATCTTGTACTTTAAAGGGGACGGGATAGCTCAGTGGTCAGAGCGCTCGCTTTCCACCAGCCAAGGTTAAGCAGCGTCAAGGGGTGGTTGCCAAATGGATGGGTGACCGTTTGCGCACCTTGGCTTCAGTACAGTTCCCCCAGCTGTAAATGGGTAGGCCTACCTACCCTCTTTAGGGTCAGGGAAGGTAAAGCAGCGATGTAGAGGAGATGGCGCCGTCCTCAACATGCTGGCCTTTAGAGAAGCTGAGGTCTCTGACGCCTCGCTCCCTAGACCACACAGGTTATGGGACACCTTATATACCTTGTATGCACCTTCAAATCCCCTTTTAATGCTGGATTTTTCTTTATTAAACAAAAATTTCATGACACAAGATTGTTACTCTTTTAAGTGCATAGAGAACAAACGAACTGACTTCCAGACAAGCAGAGAGACAGAAGAGAAGGAGAGAGAGGGGCGGGGCGGGCATTAATACAAGGGACACAAATATGTCAACATTTCGTTAGGGAGTAGCAGTAGGCCTACATTCCCTTGGATTTTACAACTTTCAAAGCTGGTGCAGGTGGTCATTATAACAGAGCCTTTCTCTTCCCCACAACACAGGGTCGACCAAAAAAAAAAAAAAGGTATTCTCAATATGGATGAGGTAGATTTGGTGCATGTAAAAGCATCTTCATTGGTGACTGGAGAGTTGGCACTTGCAACATTCTGTACCAAGTTGGAAAAGATGAAAAAGACACCCTCCCCCCCAAACCTCGAAAGTGACAACATTTGAGAAATAGATTCATTCACAAACATGATTTTCTTTCTTTCTGCTTCCCCATCCCCCCCCCCCCCCCCCCCCCTCTCTCTCTGTCTCTCTGACAACATTTTAATGAAGGCGTTGGTACATTGCTTACATTGATTGATAAATGACAAATCTTTTGGCCTAGGTGTGTGTGTGTGTGTGTGTGTGTGTGTGTGTGTGTGTGTGTGTGTGTGTGTGTGTGGGGTGTGTGTGTGTGTGTGTGTGTGTGTGTGTGTGTGTGTAGCCCACCTGAAGGAGTGAGTCTTACGGTGTATTATTATCATACTATTATCACTATTGTTGTTATTATTCCTTTTGTTATTATTATAATCATTGTATTTTCTGTAGTTCCTTTTGAGTTCATTTTGTTGTTATGAGAGGTAAC
>CM060346.1:26272577-26273774 GCA_030674155.1 Stramonita haemastoma
ATGGAGGGCAAACTGTTACCCATGCAGCAGACCCCCCCTCTCCACGCCACTGGAATGATCCATTGGAAAGGCAATGACCGATAAGAATGGTTCCAGTACCGTCGCAGGAGCCACCAGAACGTTGCCATATACAACCCTGAGCCGCCCTGGGACTCCCACTCCCCGATTTTTGCTCAGGGATGGTGTCTAAACACGACACCTGTGTGCATGCTGTTTTTTTTTTTTTTTAATTATAATTTTGTCATCCGCTCCTACCGGCACACGATGGCCTGCTCTTTCGAAAGGCGGAACAATGTTTTAAAGTGTGTGCAAGATGTTCTTCGTGCATTCGCACACAGGGTCTCGGTTTATAGTTTCATCTGAATTAAAAGAGTACAATTCTTGAAGTAAGAGTACTAGGCCTGTGCAAGTATAAGGATGCTGCCCAAGCTTGAGCAACACTGATGTAGTTGACAATAAAGGGAGCTCCTCTATGCATCATATACTTAGTGCATGTTAAAGATTTTATGCACACACACATGCACGCACGCACGCGCGTGCACACACACAATTTTTATTTTATTTATTTATTTTTTTTATTAGACATCTGCTTACTTGTTGTCCTTGAATTAAAGAAATTGTTTCTAATACAATGCAAAATCTGTTCCTAGCATCCCAAACAATGATATACTTCTTTGCAGAATTTGTGAATGTATGCTACACAGTCCAGTCAGTATCTTTATGTGATTGATCATTCTGTTTTAAAGACAATCCTCTAATGTATGACCTGTTCTGTGTACCTCTCCAGTCGCCCTCGTTTGACCCCCACCCTCCCCTCCCCCTACACACTTTGCACACATTATCTACATTATAATGTGCAAACATATTCAACATCCAAATTTTTCTGCATGTTATAGTTCCTTTTTTCAGTTAATTGCGGAGTTCTGATTTACTTGTTATCATTGACTGGTTGTAGATTTTCGAAACATGTTCTTGATTTGTTTCCTTATAGTCCCATGCCATACTAAATGTTGAAGTTCTTTTTTCCCCTTAATTAATTCTTATTAGTACTTTGTTGCATAGGCCTCTAAATCAGAACATGCTCTCTCCTCTCTCTCTCTCTCTCTCTCTCTCTCTCTCTCTCTCTCTCTCTCTCTCTCTCTGTCACACACACACACACACACACACACACACACACACACACACACACACACACAC
>CM060346.1:26273874-26276374 GCA_030674155.1 Stramonita haemastoma
TTTACCTAAACGTGTTTTGGAACTAGGGTTTTCGCTGGGTAGAGAACAGAAACAGGAAAAGTAAACAGATTAAACAAATTACCCCCAAAACAAACCCACCTCTCATTAGCAAGACTTTAAAAAATAAAAAGGCGAAAATTGTTTAAAAGACTTTTTAGAAGGCACCGAGAAAAGAATAGTAAATGATTCCGCAATGACTCGACACAGTGTGGTAATACCAACATAGAAACTATCAACGATATTTCCCCTTCTCTATCTTCTGTCTTTTTCTGCAATGTAAAACAGCATTCAAAGGCATAAAAAAAAAACAAGTTGCAGTCACTAGTATTACCAAACAGTCGTCAGTGGGATACTTTCTAAGACTATGATTGTCATGCAATGATGTGCCTACAGGCTGCTTTTCTCAAAAACTTGGGAATCTTTTTCCTTCAATAAATCGTTGTGCACACACACACACACACACACACACACACACACACACACACACACACACACACACACACACACACACACACACACCTCTTCTCTCTCTCTCTCTCTCTCTCTCTCTCTCTCTCTCTTCCACACACAACAAACCTCTTATCCTGCCGATCCTCTTCAACCCCACCCCCCTACCTTCCAACAGCGCCCACCACTACCACTACCACCACCACACCACCACCACACTTGCCCAGAACGACAAATAGGTCTGGCCATGAGGTGGGCTATACAGAGAGGGTCACGGAGGTCAGACACAGGGGTCAAGCCATGACCCTGGAGATGATCACAGAGACCTGAATTCACTGTTAGACCTCTTAGCCCTTGCTTCTCCAAGCTTTCAATCACGGATGGGTACAATCTGCGCAATTTTTTTTTTTTTTTTTTTTTTGGGGGGGGGGAGGGGGAGGGGAGGCAGGCTTGATGGTGGTGGTGATGAAAGTGTACCTACTTTACAAACAGGTGACAAATGTTGTTATCAGAGTAAGTATCATCATTTTTCCTTGCATAATCATTATTGAATATGACATCACTATTATTGTCATTGCTGTAATTCTCACGATCTGTCATCAGCCGTGTTGTCACCATCTTTTTTTTTTCCATTTTTTTTCCCCTTCTTCTTCTTCTGTTTATCCATATTTCATTTCCTGTGAATAAAGCAAAAGTATTTTGGATATTTAGCACACACACAAAAATAAATCTTGTCATTTTCAAAGACCAATCAGCGGAATATGAAATGTGAACTTTTTGTTGTTGTTGTTTGGGGGTGGGGGTGGGGTGGGGTGGGGGTAGGATTGGACAGGAAGGAGAGGAAGGGGGTGTGCTGTTGTTATACTGATTGTTTTCCCCCAACATTCCATGCCCTTTATCATATTTTCAATATTGTCAATCTGGAAAGATTGGCCATTCTGCAATGTAATTTGATCACTCAAAGAAACCACACACACAAAAAAAGTAGTTCATAGACATAAACAGAGAACGACAGAGGGAAGCAGATACAGAAGGAGGGGCAGAGAGAGGAAGGGGTGTGTGTGTGTGTGTGTGTGTGTGTGTGGTGGTGTGTGTGTGTGTGTGTGTGTGTGTGTGTGTGTGAGAGAGAGAGAGAGAGAGAGAGAGAGAGAGAGAGAGAGAGAGAGAGAGAGAGAGAGAGAGAGAGAGAGAGAGAGAGAGAGACAGAGACAGAGACAGAGACAGAGACAGACAGAGACAGAATGACCAGCCAGCCATTTTGGTAGACATTTCCATCCTCTTGTACTTTGTCTTGTGCATTTCACTCATCACAAACAGAGAAGAACTAACACACACACACACACACACCACACACAACACACACACACACACACACACACACACACACACACACACCACCTTTCTTTGTAGCATTCTCTCCTCTTCACTCTTTCCCCAACTTCCCCCCACCCCCTCCTCCAAGGGCCCCAAACCTTCCCCACATCACCACTGCCCCCTCCCACCCCCCCCCCCTCAAACCCCACCCCCTTTCCAATCACAACCTTGTTCTGTCTCACTCACACTACACAGAAGCCAACGATTTCTTTTATCCTTCCCATATATCAGCCCCTGAAGTATGGTCAGTTCATAAACACAAGCCAAACAGCAGTCTGATATCCTGCCTACATCCTTTCCAGCCAAATAATCCATTCATGCCGCTCCACTCAACACACAATAATCCTCTCGGCTCTGGTCCAGATGACTTCGCCCGTCTAGAGATCTGATTTGGACCAGACCAGCACAAACAAAAGCAGCAGCCAATGACCTACTTGTAGACAATAGGGAGTCCTTCGATCATTCGTGCTCCTCTCACAATATACAGCAAATCTCCCTGTTCTTTTTTTTCTTTTTGTGTGGTGACTTTTCCTTCTGGACAAATAATCCCAAACCACACAGACAGAGGATGTCTGCTGATATCCTTCGGCACCTAGCAATCTAGTCATATAACTCCCATCACAATACACAGAAAGCTTCTTTGTTCTTTACCTCATGGCTTCTTGACCCAACACCCATG
>CM060346.1:26281374-26286374 GCA_030674155.1 Stramonita haemastoma
ACACGCTAAATCCTGTTCCGCTTTTCATTAGAGTAGGCCATTGTGTGCCGGTGGGAACAGATGACAATGTTTACAAAACTGCATACATACAGGGACTGGATGAAAAAAGCACATGAGGGCTTATTCCATTATCCTCGATATAAAAGAATAAAACAAAAAAAATAAATAAATAAAACATTCCATCCTGGATCCCTTCCTCTCTCTCCTTCTCACTGTTACCATCAATCTCTTTCTCTTGACTCCCCACCACCTCTCCCCCTTCCTCTAACTTCAGATCAGGCTATAAACCCAGGTTCCATGTGCAAATGCACTCAGAAAATCTTGCGCACATATCAAAACCTGTTACTCTTTTCGGAAGAATTGGCCATTGTGTACCAGTCGGAACATAAATGACAAAAATTACAAAACTGCAAACACACGGGCAGTTGCTATTAAAATTTTTTTAAAGCACCTGAGTGCTTATTCCATTACCCTTGAAATAAAAGAATACATTTTTCAAATATAAAAGCTCATTCCACTAATACACAGCCAGAGACACACACTCTCTCTCTCTCTCTCTCCTCTCTCTCTCTCTCCTCTCTCTCTCTCTCTCTCTCTCTCTCTCTCCCCCCCCCCCCCCCCCCTCCTCTACCTCCTTCACTCTCACTCTTTTCCCCAGCTCTCTGTCAAGCCCAGGACAACTAATACATCTGGCCAGGAAGTGGGCTACGGGAAGTTACTGAGGTCAGACACACAGGGTGAGGGGTCACTGAGGTCAAAGGATTCATGACCCTAGGGGTCACACAGACCAGAATTCACTGGTTGTCCCCTTTAACTGTTGTTCCCAAAGCCCCTAACATCTGAGGGGGAAAAAAAGGAATGAGTCTCACTTCCACTGGTTCTTCTTCCCATTCTTGTTCTTTAACCATCGCCATCACTGCAATCTTTCATGTTTGGCGATGACTTGTGTTAACTTGCCATGGGTCTACAGCCACATAGAAGTTTGGGGTTTTTTTCTTGTTAGTTTTTGTTCGTTTGTTTATATGTTGGGTTTTGTGTGTGTGTGTGTGTGTGTGTGTGTGCATTTACATAGTTTGGGATTTACAACAGGCCAAAGGGGATGATAAAGTTCAGTGGTCAGAGCGCTCACTTTTTGCCTAGCTAAGGTTAGGCGACATTCTGCATGTTTACCAAGTTGGTGGGTGACCATTTTCCCGTCTTGGTTTCAGTACAGTACCCCCAGTTCATCCAGCAGTAAAATGGGTACTTGCTCTCTTTTGAGTCAGAGAAGGTAAAGCAGCGAGGGAGAGGAGATGGGTGCCGCCCTCAATATGCTTGCCCCTAGAAGAGCTGAGGTCTCTGACATTTCGCTACCCAGCGACCACATAGGTTATGGGAATACCTTTACCTTTTTTTTTTTTTTTTTTTTTTTTTTAAAAGCCTTTACAGATGAAAGTGTGGGCCACTATAGGCTTTACTTGAAGTCGTTTGTAGTTTTCAGTTTAGTTGCTGGTGGTTCTTATCAACACTGAAATTTGTAATATTCAATCTCCCAATTCCCTCACTCGTTAATTAACACTTCGAAATTCAAGCAAGGATTCATGGATTGATAACATCCGCCTTACTTTGCTGAAACGTTATTTATAAGCTTGTGTTTTTTTGTAATTCCAGGTAAAAATTGTTTAAAGCCATGCACCGAATGCGCTAAATGCATTATGGAATTAGAATTTTAAAGTATCAACAATGTTTCCCTGTGCACTGTTCTGGCTGCTCTTTCCAGAAAGGAATTTGTCACTGTGACATCCAATAACAGCCCCCCACCCCCTTCCTGCTTAAACAAACAAAATCAAAACAAAAACAGAAACACAAAACCTAACCAACTCTTGTCTGCAAGTGCATCTGTTTTCTGAGAAGAATGGCTTTCTTTCTGTGCAGATTTTTTTTTCCAGGGACAATTATCTTGGCAATATGGGATGTTTGAGATGTGCTAAATCTATGTTGTGTTATGTTTACCCTACCTTTTTCCTTTTTTAACCTAAATCTATGTTGAATGCAGGTCCTTTATTTGTAGTCCCCTTTCAAAACTTAGCACCCAGATCACCCCCCACAGTCTAATCAACGGGTTAAAAGGTCTGGCTTTTAAATGGGGACTGAACCTAAGACCCCCCCTTTCTAGAAAAGTGAATTCCCATAAGACAAACGACCGACACCTTTGAAAAGACGTCACCTTGCCCCTAGTTTCCCCACGTGTCCCTTATCTGAGAGCGAAATGAACGAGTTTCTCTCTTCCACTATTTCTTCTCATCCTTGTTCTTCATCCATTACAATGACTGCAATCTTCATGTTGATCAATGGATTCTGTCAATGTATTAGGGAAGGGGGTCTGCAGTAGAGAAAACTTACTGCATTTAGAAGTTGCTGGATTTCTGACATAAAAAGTCCATCAGTTTGGTCTCCACTTGCAGTTGTTAGCGGGGTTTTAGGGGCCACGGGAATCATTGTGTCACTAGGGGCCTAGAACTCTTTCCTTGTGATGAATTGCGCTTGCATGGTATTGCAATTTTCTTTATGCAAACTTTCACAGGCAGCACACTTTCTTCCAATAAATCTCTTTCTGTTTACTGACTAAGCCACTCACAAATCTCTCCCGTCCCTCATTTTTACAATCTCTCTCTCTCTCCTCTCTCTCTCTCTCTCCTCTCTCTCTCTCTCTCTCTCTCTCTCCTCTCTCTCTCTCTCCTCTCTCCTCTCTCTTGGCAGTTTGGTAATGTCCTCCTTTTGCCTTTCCCAACCAGATAATCCATTCCTAAATAAATCCCATGATGATTTTGCAGTATAACTGTCCTGAAACGGGTTGACCTTTGTAGACAAATACACAAAAAAACAGTTGGCTTAAGCCTTTCCCGCTTTCAATATATTCAACTGCTCTTCTCAAATTAACAACTAAAACCTTCAGTCCCTTTCCTCGTAATTTTGGCATAACCTCTGAAATTGAAAAAAGAATCTGGACGAAAAAAAAATTGCTCATGTCTCACAAATAAAGAGATCCTGGCTAATAGTCAAGCTACATATCTTCCGACATCATGATGTACCAATTGATCCATTGATCTGATCCATTGAAAGATCCATTGATAATGATCCATGATAATGAATCATGAATGATCCACTCACAATACACAGGTAGCCTCTCTGGCCTACTCAATATGATTTTGCTTGTAATTCCTCTAGTAATGAGATATCTTCTGCTTTTCTGGCACACACACACAACACAACACACACACACACACACACACACACACACACACACACACACACACACTACACACACACACACACACACACACACACACACACAACACACACACACACACACACACACACACACACCACACACACACACACACACACACACACACACAAGCCAAGCAGTTGACATATCTTTCCCAGTCAAAGCATTCCACCCACACTGATCCACTCATAGTAAGTACACAGTATGTTTGTTTTCTGAGCAGACTATTTATTTTCTGCAAAATCTCTCCATGACCGAAAACCAACTCTCTCAGAGATACAGGATACTGTATGCGCGCTAAAAATGCGTGTTGCACACAATATATATCCTTTATTTATCATTTTATGGGAAAGGCTAGCACCAAGACCACCTCCCATTGCCCTGTAAGTGGGATGAACAAAACATAAAACAACAAAGAAACTTCCTTTAACTCCTAGATCTAGTTCTCTCCCAAGATCCCCCCCCCCTTCCCCCCCCCATCATCTGAGAAGAAAATGAACGAGTCTCCACTCCCCATCTTCTCCCACTGTTTCTTCTCTCCTCCTCCTCTTCCTCTTCCTCCTTCTCCTTGTTCTTCACCACCATTGCAATGACTGCAATCTTCCGCGTCGTGATCAATGAATTCTGTCAGCGTATTACAGGTCTGTAAAGTTGCAATGTCTGCAAGTTCTGGGAACTACCATAGAAGAGGGGGAGACCCCTGATACAGAAAAAGGATTCATCTTTTTGGCAGCTCTTTTTTTTTTTTTTTTTTTACCTTGTTTGTGGTTGGTAGTCCATTTCACAGTCCTTGGTCTTTTTCCCTTCCCACAAAGTGATAAAACAAAATGGTAATAATACTTCATGCATTTACCTTCCCCTCCCCCCCCCCCCCACCCCCTTACTCCTTCTTTTTGCCTTGCTCCAACATGGCCGAAGTTCAAGTAAAGCTGTACCAATGTTGGACGGACTGTGCCAGACCCCTGTTTTTTTCTTTTTCTTCTTTTTTTTTTTTTGTTTGTTTGATATCTTTCTCGCCGATACATGAAAAGAACATCTTCCAACTAAAGCCAGTTGAAGTCAGGCACTTTCGTCTTTACAGCTGTCAGGATTGTTGGTTGCGAAGAGACTAATGATGCTAACTGCTATTTCGCTGTTATAGTCTTTGTGTTCATTCAGCAAATGACCATACTGTTACTGCTATCAGTAGTTTTAAGCGTTGTCATCGTTACAGTGCTCATGGATTTTGTAGTATGTGTGTGTGTGTGTGCGTGTGTGTGTGTGTGTGGTGTGTGTGTGTGTGTGTGTGTGTGTGTGTGGTGTGTGTGTGTGTGTGTGTGTGTGTGTGTGTGTTGTGTTGTTGTGTGTGTGTGTGTGTGTGTGTGTGTGTGTGTGTGTGTGTGTGTGTGTGTGTATTTGTGTATGTGTGTCTGTGCGTTCTCATTTCCCTATGTAATTTTCACACAAAAAAACATCTAGTTTAAAATAAAGTAACAAGTGATTACACTTTCCAAAATAAACCAGCAAAAACCTTCAGAGCAAAAGCAAAAACAAAAACACCTCTTAAAACAAAACAAAAACAAACAAACAAAACAAAAACAAACAACCTCCCCCCCCCCTCTCTCTCTCTAACACACACACACACACACACACACACACACACACACACACACACACACACACACACACACACACACACACACGTACACACAAAAACCTTCAAAGTGTTTAGTAGCCGAACACCCTAGGGGGG
>CM060346.1:26293874-26294946 GCA_030674155.1 Stramonita haemastoma
GTGTTTTGGGGTGTTTTTGTGTTGGGGGGTTTGTTTTGGGGGTTTTGGGGGGTTTTGGGGTGGGTGGGTTGGGGTGGGGTTTTGGTGGTTTTAAATGGGGGGTTGTGGAAAAAATACAAAACCCACCAAACCAAACACCCAACACACACACCCACACCCCGCATGTGTGCATATGCAAATAAAACCCAAAAACACCACACAAAACACAACACACACCAAAAACCCCACCAAAAAACCCCCCCCCTCAAACCACACAAAACCACCACACACACACCACCCCACCACAACACCCCACCCACACACACCACAAAACAAAACACAACACCCAAAAAACAACAACAACAACAAAAAAACAGAACACACACAACCCCCACAACACAAAAAACCACCACCACCACCACCACCCCACCCAAAAAAAACAAAACACAAACAACACAAAAAACACAAACAACCAACCCCCAACACCCCCCACCCCCCGACACACACACCAACACACACCACACACACACACACACACACACCACAAACAACACACACACACACACACACAACACACACACACACGAAAACCAGGGGGAAGAAAAGAAGAAGATGGACGGAGGAAAATAATTACTGGAGACTTTACAGACAAGAGCAAGGGGGGTTTAGCAAAGTTTTAGGGGTAGTAGAAACATGGGGGGTAAGGGGGAAGGGGGGTGGGGGTGAGGTGAAAAGCCGGAGAGAGGAGAAGAGAGAGAGAGGGGAGAGAGAGAGAGAGAGAGAGAGAGAGAGAGAGAGAGAGAGAGAGAGAGAGAGAGAGAAGGAAAAGAAAAAGGTGAGGAGGGGCCCGGGGGGGGGGAAGAGAGCATGGCAGAGAGAGAGAGAGAGAAGAGGAGAGAGGAGAGAGAGAGGAGAGAGAGGAGGAAGAGGGGAGAGAGAGAGAGAGAGGGGAAAGAGGAGAGAGAGGAGAGAGAGCATGGGGAGAGAAAGAGAAGAAGGAGAGAAGAGAGAAGAGGAGAGAAGAGAGAGAGAAGAAGAAGGGAAAAAGAAGAAGAAAGAAGAGAGAAAAAAAAGGGGGGGGTATGAAGGGGGA
>CM060346.1:26295046-26302546 GCA_030674155.1 Stramonita haemastoma
ACTGGGGGAAAGAAAGGCCCCAAATCCCCTAAAATATCTGGACAGTAAAGAGTTTTGTGTTTCGATGTACTTTTTGTAATAAAATGCTGTGGGTTTCCCATGGCTTGGATTTCCCGTCTGTGTCGCTTAAAGCAATTACCCTTTATCGTTATTCGGAAACCCCCTTCATGTATGGCCCAAGGGCCCTTTTATTCAGGAAAAAACCTTTGAGTTGATTTCCCATTTCCCAGTTCCATTTCCCAGTTCTCTCTCTCTCTCTCTTTTCTTTTCTCTCTTTTTTTTTTTTCTCTCTCTCTCTCTTTTCTCTCTCTCTCTCTCTCTCTCTTCTATCTATCTATCTTTTTTATCTATTTATTATTATCTATCTATTACCCTATCCCCCCTTTACCTATTTCCTCCCCCTTGTCTCTGTTGTCTGTCGGGGGCCCCTGTCTGTCTGTCCTTTTTTTCCCCTCTCTCTCTTTTCAGTTCGCCCCAGTTCTCTTTCTCTTTAAAAAAAACAAAAAAAAACCCCAACCCAAAAAAATAAAAAAACATAAAAAACAAAAAAGCCCAGACATTCTGTGTTCACGTAACTGCTACTTTAAAGGTAAACTTGTTTGCAAGCACTAAAATATCAAAGCACTACAAGGTGAGCTACACTGATATCCCACGTGTGTATAAGCAGATGAGAAATATGTGCTCTTGTGGTTTAAAGAAAAAATGATATGCCAGAAGACAGACTGCCAGAAAAAAAGCTTACACTGTGATAGCCTCTTTTCAGGACGGGGGATGGGGATGTACCTTTCATGTTACACAATGTCTTTGTGTTCATATATTTGAAGTTGTGTAGCAAAAAAACTAAAATATCAGGGATCTGCACTATTTCCTCCCTGTCCTTAAACAACACAGTACAATAACTACTAGATGTGGAATATGCATTCATTCCAGATCAAAGTCTCAGACTTTAGAATGAGCACGAACCTTAGTTTTATTTGGCTGCTTTATCAGACAAGCCCAGGCGGAAGTCATGTCATCACAATTCTTGTGACGTAACAGATTGCACACATTTGTTCTACATCTCCCTTCCCAAGGGAACAAATGAAGTTAGGAAAGCTATGAATCTGAACTGAAGTTGTTCAATGCATCTTCCTTGCATCACAGGTATAAACTAAACTGCAATTGTTCAATGCATGTTCCATTGCACCACAGGTAACTCGCACACCATTTGTGACAGTCTGCCATCAAGTTGAAATAAAATGTCAGAACTCTTTTAAATGAAACAAGGACATCAACAATTTAGGAGTGGGTGTTTTTTCTCTCCCTTTCTAACTTTTCCTGAAAAAAAAAATACACGAATAGTTCAATGCAAATGATTAAGTGTCTGCCTTTCCTGAAAAAAAAATACCCGGAATAGTTCAATGCCAATGATTAAGTGTCTGCCTTTCCTGAAAAAAAAGTAAACTTCAATAGTTCAATGCAAATAATCAAATGTCAAAGTATCTGGGGTTGGGCTTAGAAACTCTCCCAGAGCGTGTCACCACAGGCTGGCGCTGATCTTGGCCTGGTTTCCAAGCTGGCATGACACTGGGCGGGACACTGCAGGAGGAGGAGAGCTGGGAGCAGGGACTGAGGATGAAGTCAGCAAGTGCTGGGAGGTAGAGTGGTCAGGGTGCCCACTAGCTGAGGGGCTGGGTCTCTGGATAGTGTTTGTGGGTGGGTAAACTGCAACAGGGGCATGCAAAGCAGCCTGAGGGACCTGGTGTGTAGGTGGCTGGGGTGGGGAATTGACCATCAGAGCTGGCACCAAATTCTGTGGGCTGTAATCTGGTGCATTCCACTGAGGTCTTGGCTCATTCAATGGAAGCAGGTGCTGCCAGTTGGATATAATCAGCTCCATCAGACGTGACTATGTAAAACCTTGGAGTATCACGCTGTGATTTTACAATAGCTAGTTTCTTGAAACCCTTTTCAGTTTGCAAAGTACAACTTCACTGGGTCTCAGTGGTCTTTGATCTCGAGGGGTCTTGTCGTAACACCTTTTCTGCTGCTGTCGTGCCCTTTTGAGGTTCTTTTGGGTGCAGATAGTGCTTAAGGGCTTGGGCCTCAACAACTTTGTTGATGTGGGGAGGGTGGTGCGGGCGAGTCTGAGCATGAGGCGTTGCGCTGGCGACCCCATTGAGTCTTTCAGTGTGTTCTTCAGGTTCAGCAAACCCAGCATAATATTTTGAGCCATCTTTTTTTGATTTCTCCAGAACTTGCTTGGCCTGTTTGACAGCGTTTTCAGCCAGGCCATTTGACTTTGGATAGTAGGGACTGCTCCTGATGTGGGCAAAGTTCCATTCTTGTGAAAACTGCTCAAACTCACGACTCACAAATTGTCTGCCATTGTCTGTTAATAACTTTTTGGGTATGCCATGTGTGGCCAACAGATGGTACAACTTTCTGATTACTGTGTGAGATGACATATCAGACAGAAAGTCCACCTCGAACCATCCTGAATAGGAGTCGACAGTGATGAAGTACTGGTGGCCTTCCCAGTCGAAAATGTCAGCTGCAACAGTGGACCAGGGAAGGTCGGGGACAGGGTGGCTGATGAGGGGTTGTTTCTGGAGGTGTGCCTTGCAGCTGTTGCAAGCTGAACACTGTGCGACTTTACTTTCTATGTGTTGGCGCATCTTGGGCCAAAATACTATGTCGCAAACAAGCTGTTTGGTGCGCTCAACCCCCATGTGGTCTTTGTGTAGGATAGCTATATACACCTGTCTTAGGGCTGCATGTGTAACTGCTCTTTGACTTTTCATGATAACATCGTTTTCAACCACAAGTTCATCTCAAAGCGAAAGGTATGGTTTTAGATCAGGAGGTAGCTTCGTTCATGTTCAGGCCATCCTTCCTTGATGTATTTCACCAGTTTCTGCACAGAGGTGTCAGCCAGTGTCTCTTGCTGGAGTTCTGTCAATCTTGTGGGTGAAATTGATAACACAGTCATGACATCATGCTCAAACTCTGCTTCTTCTGATGAAAAAAGCAAATTTATGGCTTACTCAATATACCATCTGGAAATAAAATTTTGACTTGACTTCTTCTAGTGTTTTTTCTGGGTATGCTCTGGAAAGTGCATCTGCAAGATGGAGCTCCTTCCCTTTCTTGTAGACAAGTTGCAGGTTGTACGTCTGAAGCTGCAGAAGCATTCTCTGTAAACATGCTGGAGTTGCATTAAAAGAGGCTTCTACACATTGCTGATCAGAGGCTCTGGTTTGTGCAAAGCTTCCATGTAGATTCCTCAGCAGGAATCCTACCACTGAACCACGTACTGGAACCTGCCACTTGATGATGCCTGTCACTGTACTGTGCCTCTTGCAGCAGTTAAGTTTCAGAGTACACAGAATTTGAATTGAGCAACTTCCATGCAGATTCAATGTATTGCCAGAAAAACAGTCTATCACCAACCTGCCTAACTGCTAACCTTGGCGAAAGAAATCTATTGAGTTGTGTTGCTTCTGACACCATGTAGAATGTACATTCATTCAAGATCAAAGCCTGAGACTCTAGAATGAACAGGAGCATGTGGTTTTATTTGGCAGCTTCATCAGACAATGGGGAAGTCATGTGATTGCACTCTCTTGTGAGGAAATAGATTGAACACACTTGTTCAACACTACACAATACACAATGACTATGTGCTCCATGTACATTTGTTATAGTTGTGTTAACATTAAAGAGTTGTTATTATGTTTATTATTCTTATTGCATTGCCAAATTACTTTGTGGAGAGCAACATTTTTCACACATGGTTTGGAATTCTTATAGTCATCTGCAGTGAAAAACCTTACTTTCTTTGACATACCAACAAGATGTGACTATCAAAAGTTGCATCAGAGGAGTTTTTATATGTTGTATTCCGAACAACTGAACATGTTTTAACCTGTGTGCAAGATGTTTTGCAGGCGTTGGCACAGGGAACCTCGATTTAAAGTTTCATCCAAAGGATGAGAGAGAGAGAGAGAGAGAGAGAGAGAGAGAGAGAGAGAGAGAGAGAGAGAGAGAGAGAGAGAGAGAGAGAACTCGAACTCGTGAGAGAGAGAGAGAGAGAGAGAGAGAGAGAGAGAGAGAGAGAGAGAGAGAGAGAACTCGAACTGGAACTCGAAAGGTTTATTCATGAAAAAAGGCCATTGGCCCATACATGAAGGGGGTTGCCGAATAACCATAACGATAATTGCACGATGCTACTCCAAGCCATGGAAACTACAGCATTGATAATTAATGTACATCGAGACAGAAACTCTTTACTGTCCGGATATGTTACGGCATTCTGAGCCTTTCTTTCATCTAGTCTTTGTCACACACACACCCTTAGGTCTAGGCTTGCCAAGAAACGGCTGTAGTAGTTCTCTAAGTATCACTAAGTCCCTTGAAGCACACGATAGGGTCTCCTTGTGTAGTGTGTTCTGGATTCGCTTCCCATTCCGCAAACTGGCGAGTTTGACACGTTCCTCTTTTAGCATGTTTTTCTCTTGCTGTTTGACAAACCAGTACACACATACTGGCTCAGTGTCTAGTTGGCATGCGCACTGGATCACAATGTCGTCTGACTCACACGTCACAATATCTTCACTGTTTGAATGATGTAGCACGGTTTTTCTAAAGTGTGTATTTCTTTGTCTGTCTCTTAGCCTTTTCTGTAGGGATCTATCAGTTAGAGTAGCCACGTAATGTTTGACATTTCTTGTGTCGAATGCACAAACAATATTATCATCGTTCACCTCAGGCTGCAAAACACACATATCAGCACAGTCACTACAATCAGACATACAGGGAGGTTCTAAATCAACCGATGATGGCAACTTAACTGATGTTTTTGTGTTGATGTCCTGTGTGTGTGTTGTTGGTAGGTCTATTCCATGTGTATCTACACATGCTATATTTCCCTGTTCTACTCCACTGTCAGGCAGACTCGAGGCACTGAGGACACAGTCACTTTCACACACAACACTTGCCTGCTTCTCTTTATGCGTTCGAGATCGCTCCACATCTCGTCGTCTTTGAGAAAATGATTTTTTTCCTGTAGTACTGTGCTTGTGTGCTGCCATTCACTGTTGGATCCGCCATGTTGGTTGACACTGCTGTGTCCACTGCTTTCAGTCGCAAGACAAAAACCACGCTGTCACCTTCTCCTGCCACTTTCCAGCTGGAAACTGCATTGTCAGTCAGCAGGGCGCCTAAGGTCCTCTCCACAGCCGCTGGAAGTCCAGTAACTGGCATTTTTGACTGAATTTCTAGTTTTACTGCTGCTCACAGAAAATGTACGCCCTGTCCCGAGAGAGAGAGAGAGAGAGAGAGAGAGAGAGAGAGAGAGAGAGAGAGAGAGAGAGAGAGAGAGAGATGATAGACATACAGAGAAAGACAGCGACAAATAGACGGACAGATATATAAACAAATAAACAAAAAGACAGACAGACCAACGGACAGACCCATGTACAGGCAGACAAAACTAGAGACAGACAGACAGACAGACAGAGAGATAGACAGGGACACAGAGAGACACATAGATCTCTAGACACACAGAGGAAGACACACAGTTAAAAAAAAAGTTTTACTCCACATAATTATATACATGTACCTATACTAACAACACCTCCACTCTCACCATCACCACCCACCAACATTGAAATCAACAATAATTATTCTCAGGCCTTTATAAACAACGCACTTGCTCAGTCACAAAGCGACATATTTTCAACTTTTTTCATTTTTATTTATTTATTTATTTATTTTTAATCCTCTGCATACACTACCTGACAAGTCCAGCATAATTATGATAATGATGGGGAAAAAATGTAACAAATTCACATCATTGTCCACGATCTATTTCTACCTCCTTTAAACTTTTTTAGGGAAACAAAGATGCACATGCTGGACAAAAACTAACAAAACAAAACAAAAACCCACAAGCAGACTGAAAAGAGAAAATATTGCGCTGGTCTAGTGGCGAGGCACTCTCTGACAGAAACAACAGCAAAAAGAGAAAAAAAAACAAAAAAAAGCCATGCAATATCTGCTCTCATTGAAGCACAGCTCCAAGGGGCGTAATCGCCAGCCGTGGCATTGGCGTTGGGGACAGGGTTACGTACCCATTGCAAAGCTTGGGTCACTGTCAGAATCCATGTGTCCTGCAGCAGAGAGTAAACAGCTGAATTATCGTTTGCAAAATAACAAAATGGTCTTCACCCACCTTACCTTTAAAATAACAATATCAACAACAACAATACGACGATGATAGGAACGACAACACTGACTGTTACACGACAGTGATAACACTCTCAATGATGGCAATACCAATAGGACTATCTAGACTATTTCCAACCAGAAAAATCCATGTTTAAGATAATGATGTGTTTGTACTGGAATAGAAGGCCGTTTTTGCATTGGTAACGGCCTCCAGAGTTGCTGTCTGAGCGTTCAAAGAAGAAGAAGGCAAAGAAGAAGAAGAATTGCAAAGAAGAGGAAGAAGGCAAAGAAGAAGAAGAAGGCAAAGAAGAAGGGGATGTGCAAAGAAGAAGAATTCCGTGTATTATTATAATTATTATTATTATTATTATTATTATTGTTATTAAGAAGAAGAAGAAGAAGAAGAAGAAGAAGAATGCAAAGAAGAAGAAGAAAGAATTGCAAAGAAGAAGAAGAAGAATACAAAGAAGAAGAAGAAGGCAAAGGAGAAGAATGCAAAGAAGAATGCAAAGAAGAAGAATTGCAAAAAAGAAGAAATGGAAGAAGACCAAGAAGAATGTAAAGAAGAAGAATGCAAAGAAGAAGCAGAAAGCAAAGAAGAAGAAGAATTGCAAAGAAGAAGAATTGCGAAAAAGAAGAAATGGAAGAAGACCAAGAAGAATGCTAAGAAGAAAAAAATGCAACGAAGAAGGAGAAGGAGTAAAGACGAAAATAAAAAAGAGATGTTTACCAACCTGGAAAGCAGCTCTGATGTACTCCAGAAACTGGTAGGTTCCCTCCCTTTGGTAATCCACAGTCACCCACTGTGGGTTAATCACAATCATGAAGGGTGTCCTTCTGCCCTCGTAATGCTTGATAAAACTGCACACAATTTTGTATGGCGTGACCATTCTGAGTGAGAAACCATGAAGGTGAGAGACATCTAGGTAAATACTGGTGCCAGTGTTGGTGCTGGTGGCTGTGGTAGTTGGGTGTTGCTTTTGTTTGTTTTTCGTTTTGGTTTTGTTGTTGTTGTTGTTGTTGTTTTGTGTGTGTGTGTGTGTGTGTGTGTGTGTGTGTGTGTGTGTGTGTGTGTGTGTGTGTGTGTGTGTGTGTGTGTGTGTGTGTGTTTAACCAACTATATAGCGACTACTTGAATAGCATGTGTGTGTGTTTGTGTGTGTGTGAGGGGGTGGGGGGGGGGGGGGAGAAGTGTGTGCCTAAAATTATGCTTTGAAAAGAGAACAAACGAAAGATGTATTCAGTCATTCAGTCATGAATTCATTCATTCATATCGTCCACACGTAAAAA
>CM060346.1:26307546-26332546 GCA_030674155.1 Stramonita haemastoma
AAATAAAATAAAATAAATTTCATCAGGGCTGCATATTATTCCCGCCCCCCCTCCCCCCCCCCTCCCCCCCCCCCCCATCATTTCAGCAAATATACACAGACAATCATGAGAAAGGCTGACATAGTTGGCATAGGAATTAATATAAGAAGCAGAAGTATCTCTTATCTCAGGTACGCTAATAACACCGCGCTTATAATGAAATCACAAGCATGAGAGGAACTGATAGCCTTAATCTAAATACCAAAAAGACCAAGTTGCTAAAGGTAAAGGTGTCCCGTAACCGGTGTGGTCATAGGGGAGTGAGGCGTCAGAGACCTCAGCTTCTCTAGGGGCCAGCATGTTGAGGGCGGCGCCCATCTCCTCTCCTTCGATGCTTTAATTTCCCTGACCCTAAAGAAGGCAGGTACCCATTTACAGCTGGGAGCACTAGGGGAACTGTACTGAAGCCAAGGGCGCAAACGGTCACCCATCCAACTGGCATTTCACGCTCGATGCTGCTTAACCTTGGCTGGGGGAATGTGAGCGCTCTGACCACTGAGCTATCCCGTCCCCCTGACCAAGGTGCTACAAATCATCAATGGTACAATCAACCCTCAGAATATCAAAATCAGTTGAAGAGATCAGGAACATGTTCAAAGCTTTAAATATTTAGGTTCTGTAAAAGATAATACTGGCTCCTGTCTACAAGACATCAAAGCTAAAATCAGAATGGCCAAACAAAAGATGATTAAGTTAAACAACACTTGGAAAGTCGCCAAATTATCTCAAAATGAGATTTTTCAAAACACTAATCTGGCCTGCATTGCTTTATGGGTCAGGAGCTGGACACCATGAAAACTGGAAAAAGACAAAAATAGACATAGCTGAAATGTGGTTCTCTAGGCAACTTCTAAAACTCCAATGGTCAGACAGAAGAACAAAAGAAAGTATTCTTGATGAACTCTCAGTGCAAAGACAATTGTTGTCTAAAATTGATGAGGCAGACTGAGATATGTTGGTCATGCAAACAGAAACACACAGACAAGTCTGATGACAAAAGTTCTCCAAGGCAAGGTTGAGGGCAGAAGGAAAAGAGGCAGACCACCAACATTCTACATTGCCAATATCACTGAGGTCAGTGGTCTGGGAGGACAACAAGAGGTTGTTGAACCCAGTCACAGAGAAAGGGCAAACCCTGGTGCTATTGTATGGAACTTCTACTGACCAAAATGGTGATGGAGACAGTTGAGTTGGGTTGCTTTTTTTTAAAGGAGAGTAATCACACTTAGAGCTTGTCATTGCTAAAGACAATCTCAATATATCGTTTTAAAATACAAAAACACTGTAATGTAAGCCTTGGAACTAAGGTAACATCAATAACTGATTAAGAAAATAAAATAGAGATCTATCTCAGCCAATAACGAGCATAAATTTTTGGCTTATGCCAGAACTTAACCGTGGTGTGTGGCCCCTAGTTGTTATCAATCACCAGATGAGCAATGTTGACAAGTAAATTAGGTTATAAATACTGAGACTGCACACTCAATAGGTCAGTTAGGCTTAGGCTGCAAACGAGCTTCTGTAATCAGCTGTAATTGCATGATTAGTTCATAACCAGTACTTCAGGACCCTGTGGTTGACGAAGAAGACAGACAGACAGGGTGTACCATCATCATCTTGGTGTGTTGTTGTAGGATATGTGAGTATTGATTTACTGTTTGTTTCCTGTTCTTAATTTTTTTTAAACATTCTTTGATGGGGGCTGGTTGGCTTGGCTTGGTTGTTTGTTGTTTTTTCTTGTTGTATATATATATATATATATATATATATATATATATATATATATATATATATACATATATATATATATATATATATATATATATATATATATATATATATATATAATCATGGATGGGATAGCTCAGTGGTCAGAGTGCTCACTCTCCCCCAGCCAATGTTAACCTTCGCCAGACCTCGTTTTTAAACTCACAGGGAAGAGCTCCTGGGTGACCAGTCACCCATGGTTTTTACATAGACATTTCCCTTACTACGCCTCGCCAGATTTCGTGGGTGACCAGTCACCCATGGTTTTCAAATAGATCAGACAGCTAAGCATCATGTAATTTTTGAGACAATGAAGCTGAATCTGAAAAGGTGATGTCTTAGAATCAATGTGTGTTGCGTTGATTATGATGTGGGAAATAAGAGCTCATTCATTTGATTTGAAAGTGAAAGGTTTACTAGCACCCATGTAAACTGAAATAGACTGACAAAGAAACTCACACACACACACACACACACACACACACACACACACACACACACACACACACACACACACACACAGAGAGAGAGAGAGAGAGAGAGAGAGAGAGAGAGAGAGAGAGAGAGAGAGAGAGAGAGAGAGAGAGAGAGCTATAACAAATACACTATATGTTTTTAGCATTAACACAGTATGTTTTTAGCATTCTAAACAAAATATATATTTCATAAATATGCGGTAAATGGCATCAGATAGCAACTTTCTGAGGAAAAAATTAAAACACAGATCATCAAGATAATAAATTCTTTAATATCTTTATCAATTTTTCCATGAAATTTTCAGTCAGACTCAAACTGGTGTGTTCATAACAGAAGCCCCCAAAAACGTTCAACATGTGCAAAAGCCAAAAAGCAAAATAACAATTGTACCTGCTGATATCAATCATAGGTAAGGAAAGAAATCATGTACATTTAAGAACAGAACAAACCATATGAATCAGTGCACATTTGCACGCGTACACACGCACACACACACATATGATGTACACACTTGCAAAATACTAGAAATATGATTCTGAACTGTTAGAATGCACAAAATACTAAGAAGAAATTCAAACCTGAACTGTCTGTACATATAGTATCCTACATTTCATTACTGAATGTCTTGGATAAGATAACAACAAATCAAACAAACAAAATCAAATAAAAACAGTAGAAAATATTTTCATTCTTATGAAGGACATCAGTACCAGTTTAGAGCTGAGACAAACATTTACCAGCATCAATAGGGAGCTGCTAAAACTGATTTTGTTCTTGTATTTGTTGCCCCTGGGCTCAATGATTGCTGGGAGTGGGAGGTGTTGCTCTTGGCAGTTCTTCACCACCAGGTGCTTGGATGATAGTAACCTCTGTCTCCAGCATCAGACTGCAGTCTGGGCAGATTTACATAGCGTGATTTCGACATATCCAGTTTTGGCTGGTAATGCAGGAACCTGTTGTTTTGCGATCAGCCTTCCAGTGGCAGAAGCCACAGTGGCCTTGTGCCTTCTTTTGTTTCTTTGGACTTTGGCTGGTGGTGGACTTTCTTGCAGCAGATACAGAGGACTTCTTCGCAGTTGCTGCAGAATGTAGTAAAAGTCATGATTTTAGCCGACCTCCATGTGTAAAACAACCTTAATAAAATTAACAACTACTAAAAATGTTTCACTTACTGCTCACACAGTTGCTCAGGCCTTCTAGAATGCTGTTGCAGGAAAGGATGAGTGACTGTCAGCTTTCCTTATTTGTACCATTACCTATTCTTGCTGACTCGGGCCTAAACCAATCAACTAAAAATAGAAATGTCCAGAAAAATTCTTGCTGACTCGGGCCTAAACCAATCAACTCAAAATAGAAATGTCCAGAAAAATTCTTGCTGACTGGGGCCTAAACCAATCAACTCAAAATAGAAATGTCCAGAAAAATACTTGCTGATTCAGACCAATCAACTAAAATAGAAATATTTAGAAGAAAGGATTCATCAAAGGACATGCCATACTACAAGTTTGGTTGAATAGAAGACAAAACTTGAGCAAGCTCTCTCAGGTGTTAATCACATGACTGTCTCAAGTGAGCAAGGCACACTTGTTAACCCTCCAGCTATCCTACTAGGTCTACAAGGACCACACAAAAGATCCTTACTGCAGACCTGGTTGACAAAGGCAATGGAAGACAAAAGCCCAGCCACCAGCCTGGGGGCTAAAGTAGGTCAAGAAGCCTACATGTCTCTGAGTTGACTACTCAAGTTTGTTTGGTCCCAAGGAGATAGGTCTACTGGCCACCCAAGGAAAGTGCTTCCTCAAGCACAATAAAATGTATGGGTGACCAGCCATCCATGAGCCCTAGTGTGTGTAGGAAAGGGTTGCAGTCTATAAAAGGTATGGGTGACCAGCCATCCACGAGCCCTAGCGTGTGTTGGAAAGGGTTGCAGTCTATAAAAGGTATGGGTGACCAGCCACCCACGAGCCCTGGCGTGTGTAGGAAAGAGCTGTGGTCTATATAAAAAGTATGGGTAACCAGCCACCCACGGTATCTTGCGAGGGTTATACAACGTTTTTATGGTCTAATTACTCCTTTATTTACAAACATAAAATCTTCATATTCGGTGGAATTATGCACAGATATATAATAAACAAAGTCATAAAACTTGAGCTTGATGAAATTAAAACTGACAAAGTTATGATCATTTAACTGAGAGTCTGGGTCATTTTTCACCCACGGTGTCTGGCGAAGGTTAAGCAGCCTCAAGCACCGTTACCAATTGGATGGGTGACCGCGTGCCTTGGCTTCAGTACAGTTTCCCCAGTTCCCCCAGCTTTAAAAGGGTACCTGCCCCCTTTAGGGTCAGGAAGTTAAAGCAGCGAGGGAGAGGAGATGGGATGGGCGCCACCGCCCTCAACATGCTGGTCCCTAGAGAAGCTGAGGTCTCTGACGCCTCGCTCCCCTACGACCACAAAGGTTATGGGACACCTTTACCTTTACCTTTTAAAGATGGATTGATAGATAGATAGATAGATAGATAGATAGATAGATAGACAGACAGACATTCTTCAATCATCTTCTTCTACGCAACTCTTCTTCCTCTCCTCATTCTTTGGTGTATTCTCTTTCTTTGCTGTGGTGAACATGTTTTGTTTTTTTTTCTCTGCTGCACATTTTCTTTTTCTTCTTTTGCACCTCTTCTTTTTCGCTGTTCTTCTTCTTCTTCTTCTTCTTCTTCTTCTTCTTCTTCTTCTTCGCAATTCTTAATTCTTCTTCTTCGCAATTCTTCGTTGCAATTTTTCTTCTTCGCAATTCTTTTTCTTCGCCATTCTTCTTCTCCTTCGCAATTCTTCGTTGCAATTTTTCTTCTTCGCAATTCTTTTTCTTCGCCATTCTTCTTCTTCTTTGCAATTCTTCTTTTTAGCTGTTCTCCTGTATCGCAGTTTTTCTTCTTTACATTCTTCACAGAGTTTTGTGTTGCATTCTTTGCAATTGTTTTTCTTTGCAACTCTTCATCCTCTTCTTCTTCTTAGTTCATCATTCCTCTTTGCTGTTGTCAGGGTTTTTTCTTTCTTCTTTGCTGCACATTTTTGTCTTCACATTTTTCTTAGCAGTTGTTGTTGTTCTTCTTCCTCACAATTCTTCTTCTTCTTCTTCTTTTTCTTCTTCATCTTCTTCGCAATTCTTTGTCTTCGCAATTCTTCTTCTTCTCTTCTTCTTCTTCTTCTTCTTCTTCTTCTTCTTCTTCTTCTTCTCTCTTCTTCTTCTTCATCTTCTTCGCAATTCTTTGTCTTCGCAATTCTTCTTCTTCTTCTTCTTCTTCTTCTTCTTCTTCTTCTTCTTCTTCTTCTTCTCTTCTTCTTCTTCGCAATTCTTCGCAATTCTTCTTCGCAGTTCTTCTTCGCAAATCTCCTTCTTCGCAATTCTTCTCCTAATTCTTCTCCCAATCTCTTCTTCTTCTTCTTCTCTTCTTCTTCTTCTTCTTCTTCTTCTTCTTCTTCTTCTTCGAATTCTCCTTCGCAATTCTTCTTTGCAATTCTTCTCCGCAATTCTGCTCTGCAGTTCTTTTTCTTCTTGTTCGCGTGTCTTTTGAGATGTAAAGAGTAAGAAGAGTATGTAAGGGAAGTCGTGAAAGAAGTGTAGAAGATCAATTAATGACGCTCCACCACGAAATGAGTCGCTTAGCACATTACCTAATTTTGCGCTAGGAGCCTTTAAAGGCAGGTGGGGGTCAAGTTGTCAGTTTTGAGATTTTGATTGATTACTAAACTAGATCTGTTTATTTACCTCATAATAAAATATCAAGGCATCATTTTTATTCCTTTTGCTTTTAAATGTGTTTTGAAAATACCAAAGCACTCATTCTGACAACCTGTTACTAAAATAAACTTGCCCGTTTCTCATTTTGTTTCTCATTTTGTCCCATCGTGCAGTCTATCATTTCAATTTGTAATAATATTGCACAGAAATGTCCGATTTTCAAACTGTCTTTTGTATTTGATAGCCACTTTATTGCACATTAATAACATGTCAATAACTTAAAATTGACCTCAGGTGCACTCCGTCTCATTATGTGGTGGAGCGTCACAATTTTAATATATATATATATTTATATATATATATATATATATATATATATATATATATATATATATATATATATATATAATTGCATTCATTCATCAAATCAATTTGACTTTCAGTTATCGACCTTCACATAACCAGCCGAGTTGTGAATGCAATTCCGTCGGATGTTTTTGTTTGTTTTGGGGAGGGTTTTTTTTTTTAATGGATAGAACAGATCATTTTCAGCTGACATAGTCGGGGTTTGATTCCAACGCAATCATAATCTCAGTAGGCTTTGAGCTTGCCAAATCTGTCAGTTATTGATGTATTCTAAGTGCCAAAGCTCAACTCAACTCAACTGTCTCCATCACCGCTGTCCCCCGTAGAAGTCCCATACAATGCCACCAGGGTTCGCCATCTTTCTCTCTCTGTCTCTGCTGAGTTCTACCATCTCCTGTAGTCCTCCCAGACCACTGATCTCAGTGATGATGTTGGCAATGTAGGATGTATGTTTGGTGGTCTGCCTCTCAAACTAAACTTGGAGAACCACTGATGTGATCAGACATGTCTGTGTGTTTTATGTGTGTATGACCAACATATCTCAGTCTGCACTTATCAATTTCACAAAATTAGGGATACTCACCGATTGTGGCAATTACGGAACAATCGCCTTGTTAAGCCACACGAGCAAAATGTTTCTGACCATCTCCCACAACAGAATAAGAAATAAAGTAGAAAAAAATACATATCTATTTGTCGGGCGGGATATAGACTTGGAAGAAGAAAAATATACATGCTTGCTGGGCTTCATTTACTGTTAGAGAGAAAAGTAGAATCACCAAAGAGGAGTCATTCATTCATCCATTCATTCATTCATTCATTTATCCATCCATCCATCCATCCATCCATCCACTCCTTCTCTTACTGTCAACAGCAGAACCATGACGAACCCTCGCCACCCCCACCACCACCTCGGTCTCTCCTCCCTCCTCCTCCTCCTCTGCCTGGCAGTTTGGGCCACAGCGCAGACGACAAACTGCAAGCCGGGACTGAACTGCAAGCTTCCGAAGTGCAGGTGCTGGAATGACCAAAGCATCCCCGGAGGCATCGCCCATGTAGACACCCCGCAAGTGGTGATGCTGACTTTCGAATACGCTGTCAACAGTGGAGATGTGAACCAATATCTAAAACTGTTCAAAGGTAAGTTTGTTTATTTATTTGTTTCTCTATTTATTTATTTATTTATTTATTTATTTATTTATTCATTTATTTGTACTTTTATATCGAGGATAATGGAGTAAGCACTGATGTGCTTTTTTTTTTTTTTTTTTTTTTTTTACATCCAGTCCGCGTGTGTATGCAGTTGTGTAAATCTTGTCATCTGTTCCCACCGGGCGAACAATGACCTAATCTTACCAAAAGCGAAACAGGATTTAAGGTGTGCGTAAGATGTTCTGCGTGCGTTCGCACACGGGGCCTCGGTTTATAGTCTCATCCGAAGGACTTTTAGGGAGAGTGAAAAATCCCCTCGACCGGGAATCGAACCCGAGTTGTCAAATTGCGAGCGCAAAACTACTCTTATGTTGTAACATGTTTTGTCCAGATTGGCTTCAGCTATGAAAAGCATGTAGCATAAGAACCTTCACTCTTCTCATTTAAAGGAGAAAAAAAATCCTCTGAAGTCGGAGCATGGCTGCCTATATGGTGAGGTTCTTGTAAGCAGTCACACAAGCTAAAATTCTCATCTGATGTGTACTTCTACTTTCACAGTGATTCCCAGCTGGGATGAGTCATACTCTGGGTGACCGCCAGAATGTTAAACTGGGGAACTAACTAACAACAATAACAACAATTCTTGACAAAGGTTTCTTGGAAACATCGTTTTCTTAATACCCAAACACTATGTATGCGTGCACGTGCGCAGAGAAGATGGCCTGTGTGTGTGTGTGTGTGTGTGTGTGTGTGTGTGTGTGTGTGTGTGTGTGTGTGTGTGTGTGTGTGTGTCTGTGTGTGCAAAATGCCATCTAGCCATGCTGTGAACAAGGTGGGAAGACCTGGTGTCCAAGAGGCCTGCAGGGTCTGTGTAACCATGCTCAGGACAGGCCACAGTGCACCTGAACAGACAACACTGAACAAGAAACTCCATACAGGCAACACTATGAGAGAGAGAGAGAGAGAGAGAGAGAGAAGAGAGAGAGAGAGAGAGAGAGAGAGAGAGAGAGAGAGAGAGAGAGAGAGATCAAATAACATCAAATCAAAATTTTATTTCCAGATGGTACATTAAGCAATAAATTTGCTTTTTTTCATCAAGCCATCTATCTGGCTAAAAAAACAAAGAAACAAAAAAACAAACAAACAAACAAACAAACAACAACAAAAAACCCAAACAAACAAACAAAACCAAAAAATACAAAAATCAAACAAAGAAACAAAAATAGAAGAAAAAAAAGAAAAAATGAGAGAGAGAGAGAGAGAGAGAGAGAGAGAGAGAGAGAGAGAGAGAGAGAGAGAGAGAGAGAGAGAGAGAGGAGAGAGAGAGAGAGATCTAACATCAATCGATTTGTGGCAGATCTGGTGAACCCAAATGGCTGTCCTGCTGTTGGGACCTTCTTTGTGCAAACGGTCTACTCGGACATGCGCGTGATCAAGAGCCTTGCCGACAATGGTCACGAGATCGGGGTCACGCCTGCCAACGAACCTAGATCAAGAATTGACTGGAAAAAAAGTCTGAGAGGTCAGTTAGTTTGGCTTTTGGTTTGGGGTTTTAGTTTGGGTTTGGGTTTTTTTTTTTTTTTTTTTGGTTGGTTCGGTTTGGGTTTAGGTGTTTTTTGTTTGGGTGGGTTGAGGGGTTGTGGGTTTTGGGTTTGTTTTTTTGGGTTGGTTTGGGGTTGGGGGATTTGTGGGTTGTTTTTTTGTTTTTTTTTTTGGGGGGGGGGGGGGGGGGGGAGAGGGGGTATGTTTTGGGTTTTCCTCAGTCTGGGCAAAATTCGTGTTCATGCTGGCAGTTTTTTTTCAAGATTGAGCTCATTCTCTAAATATCTGTCTTTTTTAATGTTGATAAGTGGGACCTTTTTTTTTCTTTTCTTTTTCTTGAGCAATTCCTATTTTAATGTCTCTTGGTACATGAGGCATGGGCTGTCATCTGTGACCTGAGGTATTTGAAATGTTCAACAAAATGTTCAACAATTTCGAGAGATTCTCCATCGACTTGTATGTTTCCTTCCATGGACTGACCGATCTGTATGTGCCTTTGTCTTCATGGCTTTGAGTTTAAGGCCTGCAGGTTTGCCTGTTCCATTTACTGTGTTCATGATTGGTTTTGCATAATAACATTGTCTTTGAAGTCTGCTAGGAGATCAGCTTCACCCATCTATCTTAGGTCAGTGATTTCCACTCTACCCAGTTTTTTTTCCACCTTTGCCTCTCTTATTTGTTTATTTATTATTTATTTATTTATTTATTTATTCTTTTATATCGAGGATAAGGGAGTAAGCACTCTTGTGCTTTTTTACATCCAGTCCCCGTGTGTATGCATCTTTAAGTTTTGTCACCTGTTCCCACCGGCAGACAATGGCCTACTCTTACGAAAAGCAGAACATGATTTTATGTGTGCACAAAATGTTCTGCGCGCATTCGCACACGGGGCCTCGGTTTATAGTCTCATCTGAAGGACTTTTGGTGGGGAGAGTGGAGTCAGCACTGATTTTAACTCCAGGAGAAAAATTTCGTGGAACGGGAATCGAACCTGGGTTGTCAAATTGCAAGCGCAATGTCCTGACCACTAGGCTATCCCGCCCCCCCCTTAGGCCCTATCACCTCTTCAGTGAACAAACTGAACAGCTGTGGCCAGCTATAGTATGCCTGTGTACTCTTTCATTTTAGTCATACACTCAATATATATATATATATATATATATATATATATATATATATATATATATATATATATATATATATATATACGCTCCACCACATAAGGAGTCGCATTGCACCAGAGGTCAATTTTTAATTATTGACATGCTATTAAACTGCAATGGAATGGCTATACAATACAAAAAAACAGATTGAAAATCGGACAATTCTATGAAAAGCTATTACGAGTTGAAATGATAGACTGCAGGAAATGACAAAATGAAAGATGAACAAGTTTAGCATCGCAATAAATGGTCAGAATGAGGACTCGGACATTTAAAAAAACAAACAACAAAAAACGTTTAAAAGCAAAAGGATACGAAATTATGACACGATATTTCATTACAGGGTACAATAATGGCTGTAGTTTTATAATCCATCAAAATCTCAAATTGCCAACTTGACCCCAAATACTTGCCTTTAATGGCTCCTAGGGGGGGGGGGGGGGGGGGGGGGGGGGGGGAGGGAGGGAGTGGTTAGGCGCTAAGCGACTCATTTCGTGGTGGAGCGTCACTGACATGGTATGTTCCAGAGGCTCATCGCATCCTGATGGCAGCGGGCATACCCCCGCAAAAGGTTTTGGGAGTGCGTGGATCTGTGCTGAAAGCAGAAGCCAATGACGAATTCATGGCCATGGCAGAGGAAGGGTTTCTCTACGACGCCAGCTGTACCGTTGGGGTGAGCTCCACACTGTACCCCTCTTGTGGCCCTACACTTACGACTTCGCCCCTGGCCCCCAGTGTGATTACGGAGAGTCGCCGGAATGGAGCTTCCCTGGTGAGTTGGGCTGCAAGTCCAGCGTTTTAGTTTGGGGCCCATTTTCCTCCTGTTGTTGTTTTTTTCCCTATAAAGTGAAATTCACTTTCAACATTTATTTTATCATTGACTGCAATCCCTCCCCCTCCCCTCCACACACACACACACACACACACACACACACACACACACACACACACACACACACATATATATATATATATATATATATATATATATATATATATATATATATATATATATATATTGTGTGTGTGTGTGTGTGTGTGTGTGTGTGTGTGTGTGTGTGTGTGTGTGTGTGTGTGTGTGTGTGTGTGTTAAAGAGAATGCTTTTTGGGTGAAAGACTAGCACCTGGCTCAACTTTTGTGATGTGGTACCAGTTTGATAGGTCCGATTTTTTTTTTCTTCAGAAAACGGGGAACAACCCCTTCAGTACTTTGTTGTCCGGCAACTTTTTTTTTTGCCACACACAGTTTTGAGTCCTTTGGATGAAACTATAAACAGAGATCCCCTGTGCCAACACATGCAGAACATCATGTGCACTGTAATGTTTGTTTGTCCGTCGTGTTCGACGATGACCTCCAAAACATCGTCCAAAACAGCAGAGGAGGCGGCTGCTGTTTCGGAAACTGGGCAGAAATTATAGTGGAGATACCTTGCCCACAGCACATCCTCACTCTTTCGGCCAAGAGGGCATAAGGACAGTCAGCGTTAGAGATCTTCTCCAAAGGCCAACTAGCCCTCAGGGCTACAGTACATAAGAACTGTGCAAGTCAAGCCTCCTAATCAGAGAGTCATAGTCCATCACTAAAGACTAAGCTGTAAAGTGGAATTCCATGAGTGGGAAAGCCACTGGTCATACAGCCTCTCACTTTGTTGTTGCCCCCAGCATCAATGGTTAAATCAAGAACTGTGATAAAGCCCACTCGCTGAGGGCGTGCACTGTGATATCACAGTATATTACTACAGCAGATTACACCTTTCAGAAGAGTAGGCCATTGTGTGCTGGTGAGAACGGATGACAAAATGTACAAAGCCCCATGCACATGGGGACTAGATGGGGGGGGGGGGGGGGAAACTAGAGTGCCTATACATTATATTATACTCGAAATAAATATACAATGAAAATAGCTATGCATGCATGGAGTAAACACTTTTAAGGTCACAAACAATCCTCATTAGAGTTTGATGATCATTCCAAAGTTTTTCATGACTTGTGGTATTGTTCTGTGTCATCAATCTCAAAAACGACTAGGCAATGCATTTTTCTATACTCTTGAAAAAAATCTTTTAAAACGAGCAAATATGTCGTTCTTCCCGGGGTTTCACACACACACACACACACACACACACACACACACACACACACACACACACACACACACACACACACCCCCGAGTGCCAGCAACAACAACAACAAAAACAACAACACCAACAAAAACAACACACACACACACACACACACACACACACACACACACACAACACACACACACACACACACACACACACACACTCACTCACTCACACACACACACACACACACACACACACACACAGAATGAAGATCAAAATCTTCTCACTGTTGATGTAAAAAGCCACATTGAATGTAATTATTCCAATTATTTAAAAGTGTACACTGATGGATCTGTATTGGAATCGGGCAGAAGTGGCGCAGCATTTGTGGTTCCTGCTTTAATAAGTACAAAAGTCGTTTCATTTAGGAGAACATTTTTCCATTTTTACGTCTGAATTATTTGCAATTTTTATGGCCTTGAAGTTTTTGTCTGATATGGCTCTTGATATTTGCCACATACTTTTTTGTGTTGATTCAAAAGCAGTATTGCAGGCACTAAATAATTGGCAAGGGAAAATAAGGACGGATATTATATTTGAGATTAAATTTTTGATACATTGTATTGCAAGTAGAGGGATTCAGATAACTTTATGTTGGGTCCCTTCTCACTGTGGAATTTATTGGAATGAGTTGGTTGATTCATTAGCAAAACAAGGTGCCTCTGATCGTAGTATTGAAACGTTTGATTCCAATCTTGTATTGTCCTCGTATGAAATTAGTGCAAGATTGATGAATAGAATGCATTCCAAAATGAAGACATCACATTTTGAACGTATTTCATGTTCACGTAAACTAGAAATTTTAATGTATAAACTGAGGTTGAATGCATGGAATACCAAATATTCTAAAAACGTGTCATGTTGCTGTTCTCAACCTCTTCCAATCCACCACTTATTGTTTGATTGCCCAATTCTTATTGACCTTTTTAAAAGGAGAGGATTAGATATTAAAAAAAGATATGCCACTGTTCAAGAAGTTTTGTATGACTCTCAGCAGTTCATAACATCAGTTGCTGAGGTTATATATTCTTCCCCAGTAAGATCTCTTCTGTAGTTATATATATATATATATATATATATATATATATATATATATATATATATATATATATATATATATTATATTATATATATATATCTGAGAGAGAGAGAGAGAGAGAGAGAGAGAGAGAGAGAGAGAGAGAGAGAGAGAGAGAGAGAGAGAAGAGAGAGAGGAGAGAGGAGAGAGAGAATGCGGGTGTGTCTATATCACCAAGTAGTGAAGGACATTAAACAAAACAAAACAAACAAAATACACACACACACTAAAATAGAAACCAAATCCACGAGATCCAGGAGCACGAAAAGCCGCTTACCATCTCCGGCATCGAAAACAAATGTCAAAAACCAAAAAGAAAATGGAGAGACAGAGAACCTCAGGAAAGAAGCTCTGAAGCGTTCTGCCCAGCACCACGACACGGCCGTTATCAAAGACTCGGATGAAGCCGACAGTCAAGCTGACAGTCAAGCTGCAGCATCCCCAGTCGACACTGTGAGCAGCACAGAGGACCTCAAAGCCATCATCAACACCCTGTGCAAGTGGGTCTCAGTGCTGGAGGACGCCATCAGCAAACAAAACGAGCTGATGTGGAAACTTAGCAAATGTACTGTGGTGGAACAGGCAACACCTCCAAAACGCTGCCATGACCAGGGAACGATGACGAACACCACCGCCTTCCCCACCTATGCAGAGGCCGCCAGATCTCCCCCTGCAGCACCAACGCAGGTAGGCCGAGTGTGTACTCAGAGTATGCCAAAAAAAATCGTCTGCCAGCGTGGTGTCAAAAAAAGTTGAAAACAAGAAAAGAAATCTAGAACCTAAGACTGATGACGTCAAGAACTTTCATGACGTAAAGTATCTATCTTCCATGAAAAAGAAGTCATCCTTGACAGCCAAAGAACCAGACCTTCCTTAAGTAGGAATTCTTCACGACTCTGTACTGAATAGAGTTAGCTCTAAAAGACTGGGTCGTTCTTATGGCTTTGAGGCAGAGTCCCTAAATGTTTTACAACAAAAGATGTGTGTCCAAATTTCAGGGCAGTGCAGTCTTCTGCTGAGAAGCCGCTGGACGCAGTGGTGATCCACTGTGGTATCAACAACATCAGAAAGATGAACCCTAAAGAAAGTAGTCAGCAGTTTACTGACTCCATCAAGGAGATCGTCAAGGAACATCCCAGCCTGAAAGTTGTGGTCAGTAAAATTGCTCCTGTAAAAGATCCACAGCTGAACATGAAGAGGGAAGTCTTCAACGCCCTGACAACTGCTGACCTGTATGGCATCCAGAACGTGTCCCTGCTCAGCCACTCCAACCTTGATGCTGGCTTCAGAGCGCTGAAGGATGACCTTCACCCCACTGCAAAGGGAACCAGCATTCTGGCAGGAAACATCGGCAGACATGTCAGGGGACTCTTCTGGGAGAAGCCAAAGAAAACGAGAAGGATCCCGCAACAGCAACCCAGGGTCCCCCAGCCCTTCTACAAACGTCATCCTAGTGCTCGAGATCGTATGGGGCCATGGGAGAACATTTATTCCTTCCTAGATGATTGGTATTAGCCACGCAAACTTTTTGCTATACATTCTGTGGTAACTTAGCCCGCAAATTGGGATGAACAATTATTCCGTCACTTGGAAATTCCTATTATTTGAGTTATTACTTTTCAAAGACCGAAAATTTATTCTACTGTATTAGACCATTACTTGGGTTCCTTGTCCAATCAAATACCCCACCCCTACCCACACACACCCATACACTCACGCACGCTCACACACACATACAAACACTCACACACACACACACACACACACACACACACACACACACACACACACACACACACACACACACACACACACACACATTTAGTTTTATAATTGTTGTATTTATTCCTTAATTCTATTACTGAATTGTGTACCTGTCTCACCATAAGAGCAATAATGTGTAAGGTACGTATGATAAAAATTCTGCAGTGGAATTGCAGATCTTTTAATACTAACCTACATTATCTAGAACAGCATATTGTCTCAAACAGTTATCAAGTACTTATGCATCAGTCACTGAATGTGACCAGGCACAATTTGCCCAAATTATCGAATTTTTTCTATCCACCTGTGACCGAAAACGTAGATCAAAGTGCGAAAATCAAAACAGCTATATATGTGCACGAAAGTTTAGATTATAAAATGTGTGTTTCACCAGCACCAAATAACATCCAGAATTTATATACGTGTGCTGCTCAAGTAAAATTTAGCAAGGATAACGTGATGAATTTTGTCTCTGTGTATCTGCCCAAAGGCCCCAATGACGAGAACACAGAATGGGTTCGTTCTTTACAAATGTCAGGGGACAAGTGGGTCCTCGCTGGTGATTTTAATGCCCATTCCCCTTTTGGGGACAAGAATTGTCAATCCATCACCAGTAGACCATTTGTAGAAAATAGTGTGGATTCTTCTCTGTTTCTGCTTAATGATGGCAGTATCACACGAATCCCCGATATTTCTACTCAGAGACCTAGTGCTATTGACCTGTCCCTTGTTTTTCCCACTCTAGTTCCTTACTGTACATGGGAAATGCAGAGTGACACGCTGGGAAGCGACCATGTACCAGCTGTTATAACATTGTATGATGATTCAAACCAAACAAATGACGTCAAAGATTGTGTTCCTAAATATAACTATAACAAGGCTGACTGGCATAAGTTTCAGTCTCTCTTAAGAATGCAAGAGACTACCACTTTAAAAGATGATGATATCGACATATTTTATCTAAGATTTACAGAAGGTATTCTGAGGGCTGCTGATAATTTTATCCCCAAATTTTCTTCCTTGAAATCTAAAAAACACACAAGTAACGTTTGGTGGAATGAAACGTGCCAGAAAGCAGTAGACAAAAAGAAAATAATGTTCAAAGCCTACTTGAGACATAGATCCTCAGAAAACCATGCGCTTTTGAAGAGGGCTAATAAAGAGGCTGACAGAATTATAGCTCAAGTTAAGAAAGATTTCTGGTCTGCTTTTTGTTATAGAGAGGTTAGTAGTCATAAAGACATGCAAAAAGTATGGAAAAAGCTTAATGACATGAAGCATGGTGTAAAAGTACCCATCTATCCAATTAAATCTAAAGATAAAGACTTCCCTACTAATTCAGACAAAGCGGAAGCTTTTGTGGACATGTTTGCACACACAATGAGTGATGCAGGTCTCTCTCAAGCACAAACTGTCTTTAGAAGTACAGAAACGCAGAAAGATATATATAAAGATCCCGTCTCTGATAATTCACATGTAATAAACGCTCCGATTACAATGCAGGAGGTCAGTGATGCTATCCAATTGGTAAGCAATAAGAAAACATCGGTGGGAATAGATGCTGTATCTAACGAAATGATGAAACATTTGCCAGAAAACTGGATTTCTTTGCTTCTTGATCTTTTTCAGCAATGCTGGGCTAAGGGTTTGCTCCCCATCGTGTGGAAACAGTCTATCATAGTTCCAATTTTAAAACAGGGAAAACCCAAAGAAGACAAAAATAGTTACAGGCCCATTGCAATCACTTCACACGTAGGAAAACTTATGGAAAGGATCATATTATACAGATTAGTGCATTACTGTGACAAAAACAAAATACTTCCTGTTGAGCAGGCAGGCTTTTGAAAAGGCAGATCCAGTATAGATCACCTGGTAAAACTAACCACACATATCAAGCACCAATTTGCCCGCAGAAAAAACGTTCTTGCTACTTTTTTCGATGTATGGCATATGATCAAGTCTGGCATGCTAGATTACTTTTTAAACTTAAATCTATTGGTTTGTCGGGTAACATGTACTTCTATGTCAAAAATTTTCTATGGGGCAGAAGCATTCAAGCTAAAATTGGAAACACCTATTCCACCCCGAGATTTCCGACAATGGGAATACCACAAGGATCTGTTTTCGCCCCTTATCTTTTTAACCTTCTACTTTATGACCTTCCGAGATCCCTGTCAAATAACGTTGTCCTCGTTCAGTATGCAGATGATCTGTGCATGTGGATGAAGACAACAATGAAAAAGGTAACCCCCAAGAGACAGTTAAGCTACATTAGAAAAACTTACCAGCTTGAACTTGATAAGCTTAGTATTTATATGACAGAAAATGGATTACTGTTATCTCCAGAGAAGACCAACATTGTTCTCTTCAATAATGGGGCTGACCCTGAGGTTTTGCCTACGTTCAAAGTGCTGGATAGGCACCTTGAATACAAACCAATGGTAAAGTTTCTGGGTATTTATATTACTTCAAAACTGACATGGAATTACCATATTGAATATTTATTAACTAAAGCCAGAAAAACCTTAAATTTTATAAAAGTAGTAAGCAAACAGCATTGGGCTCAAGATGTATCAGTCTTAAAACATCTGTCATTGGCATTAGTTCGCTCTAGTCTGACGTATGGTCATGAAGTCTTCTTTAATGCCCCAAAGTATTTATTAGATAAACTCAGAAGCATAGACTGTAAAGCTTTTCGCATTGCCTTGGGAGTACCCTTCCATGCATCATCCTTGGGAACATACAAGGAAGTGGGAGTTTTGCCTTTGGATGACTATCGAGAGGTAGCAGTAGCAAAATACTTTCTTAGAAGCTCAGCAACTGTAAATAATATAGAAGATGAACTCAGTCTAAGATCTGATAAGCAATTTCCTAATAGAGCTAAAAATATCCGCTCACTCACCACAATCAGCACCTTCACAAATGGTCTTTTTGAAAAGTCAGGAGTTAATCCCAGAGAAGTGCAACAGTCTTATACCTCTATTACCTCCTTGTCCATCATGGGAGCTTCAAAGGGCTCAATTTGATTTGGAATGCTCCATCTATAAAAAAGAAAACGGAAGTAATATTCTTAGCGCGTATGTGAAAGAACATATTATAAACAAGTACTCATCACATCTTCAAATATACACGGATGGGTCTCTGCTCAATGGTACTGAAGGAGGTGCAGCTTTCATCATTCCTTCATTACAGGTTGAAAAACTGTACCACATTGGGAAAAATCACTCAATTTTCACAGCAGAGCTGACAGCCATTCTGATGGCTTTAAATTATTTACTTGATTTTCCTAGGACCATTGTGAAGGTGGTTTTATGTGTTGATTCAAAATCAGTGCTCCAATCCCTTAAAAATTCCGGGTCAAAAGTAAGACAAGAACTTATCACTGAAATATTACATCTTATACATTTTCTAATCCTAAGAGGCACTGATGTCACCGCTGGGTACCTTCTCATTGCAATATAGTATTCAATGAAAAGGTGGATAGAGCTGCTAAAAATGCGGCAATGCGTTTTGATTGTGCTGATACTTTGAACATACCAATGTCTGTCGATGAGAATTATACTTTGATCGAACATGCATGCTGGAAACATGTTAGAAAAAAACAAGAAGAAGCTGGATTATCTCATCATCATGTTTCCTTTTCTGACCTTAATCATATTCTCTGTGTACGTTTTGGGCTGGATAAATTGCGTCTTAGATCGGTCATTTGTCTCATAAATAGACTTAAATTAAATGCCTTCCAAACGAAGTATGCTAAAAACGTGCGTTGCATATGTGATCGGACGATTTCAGTTAGTCATATTCTTTTTGACTGTCCCGTTTTAAAACAGTGTCTTCCCATCACACGTGAGAACTCTCTGGACAACATATTAAGCAACTGTGGGTTGCTGTGTGAACTCGCCTTATCGCTGAAGAAGAGTCCTATTGACAGTTTACTATAGTGTTTATGAACATATCAGTAGCTTGTTTACGAGACAGAAACATTGATCTCGTGCTCTTTTGTTAATTTTCTAAAAAGTTCTGATTGATTGTTTAGGGTTTTAATGTTCACTTTTGGTGTTTTTATTTACTTTTTGTTTCTACCATTGGTTATAAGTTCTACAAGTAACATTATTCGTTGCTTTTTTTTTTTTTTTTTTGGTCTGATATCACTTTTGTGAACAGACATTAAACTTAGGAACAACAACTAAAATAGAAATGGAAAGACATTAAACGGTGGGGGAAAAAAAAAAGGCTATGACGTTATACCCTAATGACGCAATAACTGTATCAATGACGTCGATTCTCTTCTCTGCTCAGGCAAATGGCAAGTGCTGGTTGGTGACCTAGAATTCAACGGAACGAAGTGTGCCTACCCTTCTGCCTGCCGGGGGATCAAAACCCAGAGGGATGCTTTCGACCTCTTCAATGACAGGTACTGCTACCTGTCACCTGTCACCTGTCACCCAGGTGTTGTCTTTATATCCACTGCAGGATGCAGCCCTATCTCTGTAGAGTAGCAGCCCTCCTCCCTCCCTCTGTAGCAGCCCTCCCTCCCTCCCTCCCTCTGTAGCAGCTTTCCTCCCTCCCTCTGAAGCAGCCCTCCCTCCCTCCATGGGTTCCTGTCTGGTGCATCTCTGTCTCTCTCTGTCTCTGTCTGTCTGTCTGTCTGTCTGTCTGTCTGTCTGTCTGTCTGTCTGTCTGTCTGTCTCTCTCTCTCTCTCTCTCTCTCTCTCTCTCTCTCTCTCTCTCTCTCTCTCTCTCTCTCTCTCTCTCTCTGTTTCTGGATGTCATCAAGCCCTTTGGTTGCCGATCTGTCAAGGGTTCTGTAACCTGTATTGTATTGTATTGCATTGCACTGCATTGCATTGTATTGTCATTCACAGCTGATCTCTCTTGAGTGGGACTTGGGGTGCTTTATCCAGGGGTAAGTACATCGCCAAAAGAGCAGCGCCACCATTTTTTTTTTTTGCTTCCCTCTCTCTCTCTCTCTCTCTCTCTCTCTCTCTCTCTCTCTCTCTCTCTCTCTCTCTCTCTCTCTCTCTCTCTCTCTCTCATACACACACACACACTCACGCACACACACTCTGTCTCTGTCTCTCTCTGTCTCTGTCTCTGTCTCTGTCTCTCTCTCTCTCTCTCACAACACACACACACACTCACGCACACACACTCTGTCTCTGTCTCTGTCTCTGTCTCTGTCTCTCTCTCTCTCTCTCTCTCTATCTCTCTCTCTCTCTCTCTCTCTCTCTCTCTCTCTCTCTCTCTCTCTCTCTCTCTCTCTCTCTCACCACAACGTCGTAGCCTACATTCATGGTTTTTCAGTCAGAATTGTCATGCCATCCAAAAAATGTTGTGCAGTTTCATGAAGCATTACAAAGGCAGCAGGGCACCGTTCAACATTGTGATCAACCCACAGTGGGTGATGGCGGATTACCAGATGAAGGGCACGCTGAAGTTTCTGCAATACATCAGGGCTGTGTTCCCGGTTGGTTAACAGCACTGTCTTTGTCCTTGTTATCCTTTGTCGTTATCATTGTTAGCGTTTTGGTCGTCCACTTTTTTTTTTCTTTTTTGGGGGTTATGATATTTTGTTGTCATTGCTGTTGTCATTACCATTATTTCTTCGCGATCTCATCACCAGCATCATCATTGTCGTTGTCGTCATGCTCATAGTTGCCATCCTCGTCATGATTTTCATTATCATCACTATCGTCATCATAGCCACCTTTACTTTAACTATGAGGGTGTTTGACAGAGCTTGGCAGAAAACCTTCTGGGCAACTATGAAGCTGTATAACATCAATGCCAACCTGATCAGAACCGTAGAATGCCTGTATAACAAGGCAACCAGCGCAGTCTACTATGACAGCGACATAGGAGATTGGTTCCAAACCACAGTTGGAGTAGGCCAAGGATGTCTGTTTTCTCCCACCCTTTTCAACATCTCCTTAGAATAATGGCTGATGCACTTGAAAATTATGAGGGAACAGTCAGCTCTGGAGGCAGGATAATTACAAATTTACGTTTGGAAAAAAGCAAGAGTTGGTCAGCCTGGTAAATCACTTTGATAAAGCCTCATCAGCACATGTCATGCAGATCAGCGCAGAGAGGACCCAGTTGATGACAAATAGTGCCAATGGCATCAGCACTGACATTGCTAAAGACGGCAAGAAAATTGATACCACCCACAGCTTTAGATATCTGGGAGCTAGAGAATAAGATGATCAAAACACTAAGTTCTCTCCAGGATAGCCCAGACCACTGCTGGAGTGAATAAACTAAAAGTCCTCTGGAATGACAAGAACATCGCAACAGCTTGACGATCAGACTGATGCATTCCATGATCATGTTCTTTTCTTTTTTTGGTATGTATGTAAAACATGGCCCTTAACAGTTGACTTCAAAATACCGATACAGGTAATGGAGGTGAGATGCTTTTGCAAACTTCTGAGTATCTCGTACAAAGATCACAAACCAACGAAGAGGTGAAAACCAGAATTGAAAACACCATATGATTATATGAAGAGCTGCTGACTTAAATGAAGAAACGCAAGCAAAAGTGGTAGGGCACGACACACGAACATCTGAACTGGCCCAGACTGTTCTACAGGGAAACAGTACAAGGAGAGACGTGAAGAGGCAGACAGGAAATGATAGGAAGACAACATCAAAGAGTTGGCCAGATGTTCATGTAACGTGCCCCTACAACTTCATTTTGCGTTTGTTCACTGAGGTCAGGATGTCTTCATGTGGCCCATGGCATATATAATTCAGGTTTTCACTACCTAGTTAGTTATGCGATCTCTGTATGAGATACCAAGGAAGTTTGCAAAAGCATCTCATCTCCATAGTTTGTACCCTTCTTTAAATGTCTGCTGTAAGGTCCACGTTCCACATGTGTGAAAAAAAAAAAGGACATGACCAGGGAACGCATCAGTCTGATCTTGAAGCCGATGGCAATGTTCTTGTCGTTCCAGAGGACTTTCAGTTTGGTCATTGCAGCTGTGGTCTGAGCTATCCCGGGAGACCTTCCCTTATCCCTTAGGGTTAGGCTGACTCGTTTTTATATATCAGGTTATTTGTTGGCATATCTAATCATTCAGTTGCCTTGGCAGTCCTGTCTTATTTCACTACTTAGACACAACTCAGGTCATGTAGATATTGTGTTTTTTTTTGTTTCTTTTGGTTTGATTAGTTTTGGGGGTGGTTTTTGTTTGTTTTTGTTTTATTGTTGATGTTGTCCTTGTTGTTATTTTCCAAACGATAATTCAGCTGTATACTCTCTGCCGCAGGACGTATGGATTCTGACAGTGACCCAGGCTTTGGATTGGGTACGTAACCCTGTCCCCAACGCCTACGCTGCAGCCGGGGCTTACAGCCCTTGGAATTGTGCGTGAAGAAAGAGAGGAGACATTGGTGGCTTTCTACATCGGTTTTTTTTTTTTCGGTGTGTTTCGTGTTTTTAATCTCTCTCTCTAATTCTCTCTCCCCCCCCCCCCTTTTAATTTTGTGTGTTTTGCCCAAGCTTCTTCAGTCGCCTATGATTGGCTGGTCAGTTGCTGATGATGAGTTTATTGTATAATCCCAGCGGAGATTTCTAACTTACCAATTATAACTGATCTGTGAACAGTTGAGGCTTTTTGAATATCTTTTTCAGTTTAATTAATGAAAATTGTTATGCATGCTCTCTCTCTCTCTCTCTCTCTCTCTCTCTCTCTCTCTCTCTCTCTCTCTCTCTCTCTCTCTCTCTCTCTCTCTCTCTCTCTCTCTCTCTCTCTGGTCCATACCTTTAGCTAAACTGAACCTGCTGCTTTTTTTTTCTTTATGTAAAAGGGTTTCTTCTTCTTCTTCTTCTTCTTCTTCTTCTTCTTCTTCTTCTTCTTCTTTTTCTTCTTCTTCTTCACAGTCTGTTTTCTTCTTCACTGTGGTTTCAAATGAAATTGTGAAGTTGTTTTAATTATCTGAAAAATGTGTCAAGGTGATTATGAATGCTACTCATGTCTGTCTCATTCATACCATTGACACTGATGCATGTTCCTCTTTGTTCCCTATTTCTTCGTTTTTACCGCTACCCTTGCAGTTTTTGTTTGTTTTTTTTTTTTTAAATATTCAATAGGTGACAACATTCAGTTGACTGAAGATTCAACAATGATTTGATCTACAGTACCAAAAATATTTGGGCTATTAGAGATCGATTGAACTGCTCTTCCCTTCCAACAACAGTTTCTTTGTTCTCCCACAGTCCCTCACCAAAGTCTTCAGAACACAGTTTTTCTTTCTTAAAGGATTTGCAAGGACACGGACGTCATGAACAATCAAGAGACACTGTCACTTTTTTTTTCTTTTGTCGTGTGTTAATTTCGTCAGGTAGTGAATGCAAATCATTAAATAAAAAAAATGTCGTCATGGGTTTATTGGGTGTTTCTTTTGGTGTGATTTAGCAGATGATTAGTTTTTTGTCAATAAAGGCTTGATAATGCTGACCTTAAAAGTGTGGGTGTGTGTCTGTTGTGGTGGTTGAGGGAAGAGTTGAGATGTTGCCTGGTTGTATATAATATAATTTTTGTGAATAAAAGTTTGTGTCTGTCTGTCTGTCTGTCTGTCTGTCTGTCTGTCTGTCTGTCTGTCTGTCTGTCCGTCCGTCTGTCTGTCTGTCGGTCTGTCTGTCTGTCTGTCTGTCTGTCTGTCTGTCTGTCTGTCTGTCTGTCTGTCTCTCTCTCTCTCTCTCTCTCTCTCTCTAGTCTCTAGTCTCTAGTCTTTCGGATGAGACTTTAAACCAAGGCCCTGTGTGCGAGCACACGCAGAACATCTTGGAGAACATCTTGCGCACACGTTAAATCCTGTTCCGCTTTTCGTAAGAGTAGGCCATCATGTGCTGGTGGGAACAGATGACATTTTCAAAAATGCATACACACCGGGACTTGATGAAAAAAAGCACAAGTGCTTATTCCATTATCCTCGATATAAAAGAATAAATCAAATAAATCAAAATCTCTCTCTTGATCTATCTATCTATCTATCTGTCTGTCTGTCTGTCTGTCTGTCTGTCTGTCTGTCTGTGTCTGTCTGTCTGTCTGTCTGTCTGTCTGTCTGTCTGTCTGTCTGTCTGTCTCTCTCTCTCTCTCTCTCTCTCTCTCTCTCTCTCTCTCTCTCTCTCTCTCTCTCTCTCTCTCTCTTTCTCTGGGGTTGGTCACGAGAAGTGAAGCAACAGGGCAACAGGGCGTACACTTTCTGTGAGCAGCAGTAAAACTAGAAATTCATTCAAAAATGCCAGTTATTGGACTTCCAGCGGCTGTGGAGAGGACCTTAGGCACCCTGCTGACTGACAATGCAGTCTCCAGCTGGAAAGTGGCAGGAGAAGGGGACAGCGTGGTTTTTGTCTTGCAACTGAAACCAGTGGACACAACAGTGTCAACCAACATGGCGGATCCAACAGTGAATTGCAGCACACAAGCACAGTACTACAGGAAGAAATCGTTATCTCAAAGAAGACGAGACGAGGAGCGCTCTAGAAAGCATAAACAGAAGCAGGCAAGTGTTGTGTGTGAAAGTGACTGTGTCCTCAGTGCCTCAAGTCTGCCTGACAGTGGAGTAGAACAGGAAAATACAGCACGTGTAGATACACATGGAATAGACCTACCAACAACACACACAAAGGACATCAACACAAAAACTTCAGTTAAGTTGCCATCATCGGTTGATTTAGAACCTCCCTGTATGTCTGATTGTAGTGACTGTCCTGATATGTGTGCTGATATGTGTGTTTTGCAGCCTGAGGTGAACGATGATAATATTGTTT
>CM060346.1:26335046-26337546 GCA_030674155.1 Stramonita haemastoma
TAGCCTTTTCTGTAGGGATCTATCAGTTAGAGTAGCCACTAATGTTTGACATTTCCTGTGTCGAATGCACAAACAATATTATCATCGTTCACCTCAGGCTGCAAAACACACATATCAGCACACATATCAGGACAGTCACTACAATCAGACATACAGGGAGGTTCTAAATCAACTGATGATGGCAACTTAACTGAAGTTTTTGTATTGATGTCCTTTGTGTGTGTTGTTGGTAGGTCTATTCCATGTGTATCTACACATGCTGTATTCCCCTGTTCTACTCCACTGTCAGGCAGACTCGAGGCACTGAGGACACAGTCACTTTCACACACAACACTTGCCTGCTTCTGTTTATGCTTTCTAGAGTGCTCCTCGTCTCATCTTCTTTGAGATAACGATTTCTTCCTGTAGTACTGTGCTTGTGTGCTGCAATTCACTGTTGGATCTGCCATGTTGGTTGACACTGTTGTGTCCACTGGTTTCAGTTGCAAGACAAAAACCACGCTGTCCCCTTCTCCTGCCACTTTCCAGCTGGAGACTGCATTGTCAGTCAGCAGGGTGCCTAAGGTCCTCTCCACAGCCGCTGGAAGTCCAGTAACTGGCATTTTTGAATGAATTTCTAGTTTTACTGCTGCTCACAAAAAGTGTACACCCTGTTGCTTCACTTCTCTTCTCGTGACCAACCCCAGAGAGAGAGAGAGAGAGAGAGAGAGAGAGAGAGAGAGAGAGAGAGAGAGACAGACAGACAGACAGACAGACAGACAGACAGACAGACAGACAGACAGACAGACAGACAGACAGACAGACAAACAGACAGACAGACAGATAGATAGATAGATAGATCAAGAGAGAGATTTTGATTTATTTGATTTATTCTTTTATATCGAGGATAATGGAATAAGCACTCTTGTGCTTTTTTTCATCAAGTCCCGGTGTGTATGCATTTTTGAAAATGTCATCTGTTCCCACCGGCACATGATGGCCTACTCTTACGAAAAGCGGAACAGGATTTAATGTGTGCGCAAGATGTTCTGCGTGTGCTCGCACACAGGGCCTCGGTAAAGTCTCATCCGAAGGACTAGAGACTAGAGACTAGAGAGAGAGAGAGAGAGAGAGAGAGAGAGAGAGAGAGACAGACAGACAGACAGACAGACAGACAGACAGACAGACAGACAGACTGACAGAGAGACAGACAGACGGACAGACAGACAGACAGACAGACACAAACTTTTTATTCACCAAAAATTATATTATATACAACCAGGCAACATCTCAACTCTTCCCTCAACCACCACAGCAGACACACACCCACACTTTTAAGGTCAGCATTATCAAGCCTTTATTGACAAAAACTAATCATCTGCTAAATCACACCAAAAGAAACACCCAATAAACCCATGACGAGATTTTTTTTTTTGTTAATGATTTCCATTCACTTCCTGACAAAATTAACACACCACAAAAGAAGAAAAAAAAGTGACAGTGTCTCTTGATTGTTCATGATGTCTGTTTCCTTGCAAATCCTTCAAGAAAGAAAAGCTGTGTTCTGAAGACTTTGGTGAGGGACTGTGGGAGGACAAAGAAACTGTTGTTGGAAGGGAAGAGCAGTTCAATCGATCTCTAATAGCACAAATATTTTCGGTACTGTAGATCAAATCATTGTTGAATCTTCAGTCAACTGAATGTTGTCACCTATTGAATATTTTATTAAAAACTAAAAAATAACTGCAAGGGTAGCGGTAAAAACAAGGAATAGGGAACAAAGAAGAACATGCATCAGTGTCAATGGTATGAATGAGACAGACATGAGTAGCATTCATAATCACCTTGACAAATTTTTCAGATAATTAAAAAAAACTTCAGTTGTTCATTTGAAACCACAGTGAAGAAGAAAACAGACTGTGAGAAGAAGAAAAGAAGAAGAAGAAGAAGAAGAAGAAGAAGAAGAAGAAGAAGAAGAAGAAGAAGAAGAAACCCTTTTACATAAAGAAAAAAAAGCAGCAGGTTCAGTTTAGCTAAAGGTATGGACCAAGAGAGAGAGAGAGAGAGAGAGAGAGAGAGAGAGAGAGAGAGAGAGGAGAGAGAGAGAGAGAGAGAGAGAGAGCATGCATAACAATTTTCATTAATTAAACTGAAAAAGATATTCAAAAAGCCTCAACTGTTCACAGATCAGTTATAATTGGTAAGTTAGAAATCTCCGCTGGGATTATACAATAAACTCATCATCAGCAACTGACCAGCCAAATCATAGGGGACTGAAGAAGCTTGGGCAAAACACACAAAATTTAAAGGGAGGGAGGGGGAGAGAGAATTATAGAGAGAGATTAAAAATACAAAACACACCAAAAAAAAAAAAACCGATGTAGAAAGTAGAAAGCCACGCAATGTCAGCTCTCTTTCTTCACGCACAATTCCAAGGGCTGTAAGCCCCGGCCGCAGCGTAGGCGTTGGGGACAGGGTTACGTACCCAATCCAAAGCCTGGGTCACTGTCAGAATCCATGT
>CM060346.1:26347871-26362871 GCA_030674155.1 Stramonita haemastoma
ATGTTTTTCATTTATTACAAATACCCGAAGTTGGAATGCAGCTGCCCTAAGAATGGGGCAGAAATGGTTTCATAGGCAAAAATCTCACCACTGTAGTAAAGCTTGGATCCCTGGCCAAGGACCTTGGAGATAGGGGAGGGAGGAAAGGGAAAATGGGTGGGGAGGGGGGAGAGAAATCCATTATAACATTTTTTTTTTTTAAACTATAAACAAGGAATGTTGTTGTGTTGTGTTGCGTCTGTGTGTCTGTGTGGTAGTGTGTCTGATGTGTGTCGGGTCTGTGTCTGTGTGTTATAAAACATCGTTAATTTTCTATCACAAAGAACGATTTGTTTCTTACATACACATCACAGCAAGGTTTTTACGTCATAGAGAATGATTTGTATACGTCTTATCTCTCACAGCCGGAACAACTATTCTGTTGTTTTTTTCTCTCCTCTCCCCTACCCTAGAAAACGAGTTGGGTTTCACTCACAGTATAGCAACTGTCTTCTTTCGTAGAGGCCACACTTCATCTTTCAGGCAAAGGGAACAGTTGAAAAAAAAAAAAAAGTTGTTTACCTATGGTCCTGGCCAATTCCACTGGGATAAAACTGCCACCAGACAAATTGAAACGCTGACTGGAAGAAGTAGCCAGAAGCACGCACGCACGTGGTCCTCAACTCCACTGGAATGGAATTAAAGAGCTCTGGAAGTTCATCTTGAAGCCTTCTTCTGATAATTTCTTTTGTTTTTAAGGCTTCTTCTACTTCATCGGTTCTTCTTCTTCTAGTCACTCTTTAAAATGTGGTTACTTTTTTTTTTTTTTTTTTTTTTTTTTTTTTTTTAAATTTGGGGGGTTGGTTTTATTTTTCATGTTTGGTAAACCTACCATTGAAATTTTTTGTTTGTTATGTGAAGATTTGTAAGAAATATTATATATATACATAAATTTGAGAGAGAGAGAGAGAGAGAGAGAGAGAGAGAGAGAGAGAGAGAGAGAGAGAGAGAGAGAGAGAGAGAGAGAGAGAGAGAGGCTGGGTAAAGCAAGTTTGTTTTAATCACAAGTAAGCATGTCTTACACATTTAACTAAGCAAATTGGTCTGCCATTAAAAGTCAAGTTTCCCTCACGTAATAGCATCTTCTGTCTTTTCACAGACAGACTGCCTTTTTGGGACATATGGGGCACGGTTTGAAAAAAAAAAAAAACCCTGATTGTTTACCAGTCATCCTGGTCAATTCTAACGAGATAAAACTGGCACCAGACAAATTGAAACGCTGACTGGAAGAAGTAGCCTCGAACACGCACGTGCATGGTGCTTGACTCTGATGGGGGTAGAATTAAAGAGGTGGTCTGGACTCTCTTCTTGTTCAGGTCTCTTTCAGGTTTCTCATTAAAGTTTTCGTCTTAAAACGTTCTTCCGATTTATCCAAAGTTTTCTGGCTTTCTTCAAGGTTTGAGGTGATTGTGTAATCAACTATAGACTTGTTTCTGTGGGGCCAGGATTGATCAGGAATACCATACAAATACGCGCTTGCGCGCGCGCACACACACACACACACACACACGCACACGCACACGCACGCGCGCACCGCAACGCACGCACGCACGCACGCACGCACGCACGACACACACACACACACACACAAAACACACACACACACACACACACACACACACACAACACACACACACACACACACACACTCTGATGAAGGAAGGGAACAGAGGGAGGGGTAAAGTAATTATGTCAAAGTGGAGGAAAGTGGAAAAGAATGAGCAAAGATGACTGAAAGTAACTAGCTTCTTTTCTCTCTTTGATATTTTCCCTTTAACACGCCAAAAAAAAAAAGAAAGTATGTAACTCTGCATTCAAGCCTGCTCAACCTTCTTGTCTCTCCATATAGATAGTAACCTGGCTTGTTGAGAGGGGGGGGGGGGGGGGGAGTACTATCACAGAATAACAACTATAAAGTCGCAAGCTGTAATTTTTTTTTATTAACACATTCCTGCAATATTGTTTTTTTCTGTCATAAATAGAAAGTTAGTTTCTCTCACATCACAGACAACTTTTCAGTCAGGGAGAACGAACACACTACATGCAGCTTTCAGACCTGAGGCATCGTTGGTACAAGATTCTTTTTTTGGTTTTTCTGGGTCTTTTTTTATTTCTCTCACCAGTTTTCCTGGTCAATTCTAGCTGGATAAAAGTGGTGCCAGACAAATTGAAATACTGACTGGGAGAAGTAGCCTGAAGCACGCACGTTGGCCGTGGTGCTTGACTCTACTGGAGTGGAATTAAAGTGGTCTGGAAACTCATCTTTAGGTCTTCTTCTATTTCTGCTTTTTAAGTTTTCTTCCTCAACTCTGTCTCTGCCTGTCTGTGTCTGTCTGGCTGGCTGCTTCCTGTCTCTGTCTATCTATGTCTGTTTGTCTGTCTGACTGTCTGCCTGTCTCTGTCTGTCTGTCTGTCTGTCTGTGTCTGTCTGTCTGTCTGTCTCTGTTTCTCTCTGTTTCTCTCTGTCTCTCTATCTCTGTCTCTCTCTGTCTCTCTCTGTCTCTCTCTGTCTCTCTCTGTCTCTCTCTCTCTCTCTCTCTCCTCTCTCTCTCTCTCTCTCTCTTCTCTCTCTCTCTCCTCTCCTCTCTCTCTCTCATTCTCTCTAGAACATCTTGTGCACATGTTTAATCCTGTTCCGCTTTTCATAAGAGTAGGCCATTGTGTACCGGTGGCAACATATGGCAAGATTTACAAAACTGCATATACACAGGGACTAGATATTTTAAAAAAGCACATGAGTGCTTATTTCATTATGCTTGATATAAAAGAATAAATAAATAAATTGATAAATAAATAAAATCTCTCTCTCTCTCTCTCTCTCTTCTCTCTCTCTCTTCTCTCTCTCTCCTCTATCTCTCTCTCTCTCTCTCTCTCTCTCTCTCTCTCTCTCTCTCTCTCTCTCCCTCCCTCCCTCCCTCCCTCCCTCCCTCCTCCCTCCCTCCCTCCCTCCCTCCTCTCTCTCTCTCTCTCTCTCTCTCTCTCTCTCTCTCTCTCTCTCTCTCTCTCTCTCTCTCCTCTCTCTCTCTCTCTCTCTCTCTCTCTCTCTCTCTCTCTTCTCTGCTACTCTCTCTAGCTCTCATCTCTCGCACACAGAACGAGAGGATGCCTGTTATTGTGTTAACTGGCCATCCAAAGCCAGCATCATTACCAGCAGCACAGAACGAGGAGGCCGTATGGAAAGGCTCTCAGACCTCTTTATTCACCTCACGACTGCACGTGCTACACGCTCCTTCTGTCCAGTATTTGGCTGATTTTTGTCAGACTGCCCCATTTTCTCGCACTCTGCTTCGATTGGATGGATGTGGCTGTTTTAAAAATGATTTGTGTCAGCCACGTGCCTGTGGCTTTCCTCTAATGGGGAATAGATAAATATTGGGGGGGAAGGAGAAAGAAGTAGAAGAAGGAAAATGGGTAGCGGGAGTGTAGAAAACAGAGATTTTTCCATTAACCATTTATTCCTTTTTAAAAATTTATTCATCAAAGTTGGAGGATAATTCAGGTAATGATGAGTATGGTGAAAAGATGGAGATGAAAAGAGTAAGGGAAATAAGAAAAAGGATAGGGAACATTAACAATAGATGGACAGAGAAAAAGAAAAGTCAAAGATCACAGACACAGAAAGGAAGGATTCTAAGCTTCATCTAAAGATAGAAGAGATGATGATAATGGCAATAAAGATACCATAAATATCATTTTAGTTAAGGGTAATAGGTACATATTGACAAAGGGTTTTTTTGTTTTTTTTTCTCTCCTTCTAGTCCTTAAGAGACAGGTAATGCAGGAAGAGTCAGGTAATTGCAGTGATGTTGATGAAAGCTATGATGATAATCATCATCATGATCATTATCACCACCACCACTACCACATCCACCACCGTTATTATCATTTTCAAAGACAACAAATAAACATTAACATATATTTTTTTTCCTTCCAGCCCTGAAGATACAATGAGAAAGGTGGAAGTTTTGAATAGTACAGAAAACAGCATGCCCCTTCATGACAACATTTGGAGCATGCTTCATAGCATTTAATTTAGTGAATAAATCATGCCTCACCCCACCTCACCCCACCCCAAGCGCCTCCATCTCTTTCCTGGCCATATCAAAACACAACCCCCCCACCCCCCCTCCTCCCCTCCCTAGGCCTCTCTTTCTCCCATGAAAAAGACATTGTCTACACAAAAGTTGGTATTTATTCCCGCCCAGGATGAAGACATAGTGGACAAGTTTCAGACCTCTTTTTACTCACTTCAGCACGTTTGCGGGCTTTGCGCTACTTCTCTCGCATGTGGTTTGGCCCTTTATTCTTACACTTCAGTTCGATCGAAAGCAGGACATGTGCCATACCATTTCATTTTGAGAGATCTACTTTTATACTTCTCTAGTTTGTCAAAACACCCCCAGACACACTTTCACTTAATCAGGATTTAGATATTCTTTCATGAGCATTTTTTAACCAGGAATGTAAGCAAAAAAAAACACATTTTAAAAACCACTATTTCTTTCCAGAAAACTTTTTTCCCTCACACACATGATTATTTAACTAAGGTTTTAGACATAATTCTAAGTAACAATAAACGCTGTATGACTGAGTGTTACCATGGACACGTTATGTCTGTGGTAGAAGAAACAACAGAGGATGATGCCGAAAGGTGGAAAATATACAGGGATGTAGTTTCAACACAGCACTGGAGCCATTCGTATTGGTGATTGCCTTTCTAATGGATCATTCCAGCAACATGGTGAGGTGAGGGGGTGTGGGGAGATCTGCTGCATGGGTAGCAGCTTGCCCTTAATACTTAACGTACCCAGGCTTTGCACCCAGAGCACAACTTCATAGTCTGTTGAGATTGGCAGATGCGTACGAAACAGAGAAATGATAAATAAAAGTAGTATGAAATGGCTATTCTTAGAATTATATCCTTTATAATCTAGACTTTAAAAAAAAAAAAAAAGGTGGCAGAAATTTCTTACTCGCTCTCTCTCTCTCTCTCTCTCTCCTCTCTCTTCTCTCCTCTCTCTCTCTCTCCTCTCTCTCCTCTCTCTCTCTCTCTCTCTCTCTCTCTCTCTCCTCTCTCTCTCCTCCTCTCCTCTCTCTCTCTCTCTCTCTCTCTCTCTCTCTCTCCTCCCGTGTTGAATCAGGGATGCTGTCTGTTATTGTGTTACTGCCATCCCAAAGCCAGCATCAATACCAGCAGCACAGAACGAGGAGGCCGTATGGAAAGGCTCTCAGACCTCTTTATTTTCACCTCAGCGACTGCACGTGCTACACGCTCCTTCTGTCCAGTATTTGGCTGATTTTTGTCAGACTGCCCCATTTTCTCGCACTCTGCTTCGATTGGATGGATGTGGCTGTTTTAAAAATGATTTGTGTCAGCCACGTGCCTGTGGCTTTCCTCTAATGGGGAATAGATAAATATTGGGGGAAGGAGAAAGTAGTAGAAGGAAAAATGGGTAGTGGGAGTGTAGAAAACAGAGATTTTTCCATTAACCATTTATTCCTTTTTTAAAAATTTTTTTTATCAAAGTTGGAGGATAATTCAGGTAATGATGAATATGGTGAAAAGATGGGAGATGAAAAGAGTAAGGAAATAAGAAAAAGGATAGGGAACATTTAACAATAGATGAACAGAGAGAAAGAAAAGTCAAAGATCACAGACTCAGAAAGAAAGGATTCTAAGCTTCATCTAAAGATAGAAGAGATGATGATAATGACAATAAAGATACCATAGTTATCATTTTAGTTCAGGGTAATAAGGACATATTGACAAAGTTTTGATGTTGTTTTTTCTCTCCTTCTAGTCCTTAAGAGACAGGTAAAGCAGGAAGAGACAGGTAATTGCAGTGATGTTGATGAAAGCTATGATGATAATCACCATCATGATCATTATCACCACCACCACTACCACATCCACCACCAGTATTATCATTTTGGAAGACAACAAATAAACATTAACATATATTTTTTTTTCTTCCATCCCTGAAGATACAATGAGAAAGGTGGAAGTTTTGAATGGTACAGAAAACAGCATCCCCCTTCATGACAACATTTGGAGCATGCTTAATAGCATTTAATTTAGTGAATAAATCACGCCCCACCCCACCTCACCCCACCCCAAGCGCCTCCATCTCTTTCCTGGCCATATCAAAACACAACACCCCCACCACCCACCCCCCCTCCTCCCAGCCTCCTCTTTTCTCCCATGAAAAAGACATTGTCTACACAAAAGTTGGTATTTATTCCCGCCCAGGATGAAGACATAGTGGACAAGTTTCAGACCTCTTTTACTCACTTCAGCACGTTTGCGGGCTTTGCGCTACTTCTCTCGCATGTGGTTTGGCCCTTTATTCTTACACTTCAGTTCGATCGAAAGCAGGACATGTGCCATACCATTTCATTCTGAGAGATCTACTTTTATACTTCTCTAGTTTGTCAAAACACCCCCAGACACACTTTCACTTAATCAGGATTTAGATATCCTTTCATGAGCATGTTTTTAACCAGGAATGTAAGCAAAAAAAAACCACATTTTAAAAACCACTATTTCTTTCCAGAAAACTTTTTTCCCTCACACATATGATTATTTAACTAAGGTTTTAGACATAATTCTAAGTAACAATAAACGCTGTATGACTGAGTGTTACCAATGGACACGTTATGTCTGTGGTAGAAGAAACAACAGAGGATGATGCCGAAAGGTGGAAAATATACAGGGATGTAGTTTCAACACAGCACTGGAACCATTCGTATTGGTGATTGCCTTTCTAATGGATCATTCCAGCAACATGGTGAGGTGAAGGGGTGTGGGGAGATCTGCTGCATGGGTAGCAGCTTGCCCTTAATACTTAACGTACCCAGGCTTTGCACCCAGAGCACAACTTCATAGTCTGTTGAGATTGGCAGATGCGTACGAAACAGAGAAATGATAAATAAAAGTAGTATGAAATGGCTATTCTTAGAATGATATCCTTTATAATCTAGACTTTAAAAAAAAAAAAAAAGTGGCAGAAATTTCTTAGCTCTCTCTCTCTCTCTCTCTCCTCTCTCTCTCTCTCTCTCTCTCTCTCTCTCTCTCTCTCTCTCTCTCTCTCCTCTCTCTCTCTCTCTCTCTCTGTTGAATCAGGGATGCTGTCTGTTATTGTGTTACTGCCATCCCAAAGCCAGCATCAATACCAGCAGCACAGAACGAGGAGGCCGTATGGAAAGGCTCTCAGACCTCTTTATTTTCACCTCAGCGACTGCACGTGCTACACGCTCCTTCTGTCCAGTATTTGGCTGATTTTTGTCAGACTGCCCCATTTTCTCGCACTCTGCTTCGATTGGATGGATGTGGCTGTTTTAAAAATGATTTGTGTCAGCAGCCACGTGCCTGTGGGTTTGCTCTAATGGGGAATTGATAAATATTGGGGGGAAGGAGAAAGTAGTAGAGGAAGGAAAATGGGTAGCGGGAGTGTAGAAAACAGAAATTTTCCTTTATTGATTTTTGTTTTTCCTTTTTTTTTGGTATCAAACAGGGTGAGGAGTTGGGTAATGATCAAGGGGAAAATTGCAACAACAAAAAAATTATAAAGAAAGGAAGTAAATAAGAAAATAAAAACAATCAATAAAAATTGAATTGGTAATTTAATAAGAAATAAAGATATTGAAAATAAAAACGAAAAAATAACATAACGAAAAATAGATAAAGAGAGACAAGAAGAAAGAAAAGTCAAAAGACATAGTTTCTAAAACAAGACATTGTAAGGATTTTTATCAAGAGATAGTGAGACAAGGATAGAGTGAGAGGGATAGAGAAATTGTGATGATGATAATGATGATGATGATAATGATAATGATGGTGGTGGTGGTGATCATCATCATCATCATCATCATCATCATCATCATCATCATCATCATCATCATCCCCATCATGATTTCTGATGATTAAAAAAAATCAAATTTGACACAAGGTTTTCTTTCAGCCATGAAGATTCATAGAGGGAGAGGGAAGTGTCGACTGGTACATAGAAAACCACACGGTCCTTCATGACAGGAGTATGTTTAACAGGGTTAAATTTAAGGTATAACTACCCCACCTCTATCCCCCCACGCCCACCCTTTCACCCACCCACATTCCTTTGCTCTCTTCCCTGGCTAAATTTAGCCACAATATACTGACTTTCTTTTCTACAAAAAAAAAAAAAAAGATAGAGAGAGAAAAAAAAGTGGAATTTCTTCCTGCCCAGATGAAGACTTATTGGAAAAGTTTCAGACCTCTTTCTCTCACTTCAGCACGTTTTCATGCTTTCTGCTACATCTTTCACATAGCTTATGCTCTCCTTTTCCTTACACTTCAGTTCCATTGAAAAAAAAAAAAAAAGCAGGACATGTGCCATGCCCTGTCTTTTTGAGTGATTTATTTTTTCCCCTCTCTTTTTTCAGACAATTCTCTCCCTTCCCCCCCCAACCCCCCCCCCCCCCCCCCCCCCACCCACCACCTCTACCCCGAACACTTACATTTTGGTCAGGATTTAGATATATTTTTTTTATGAGCATGCATTTTGTTTGTGTACCAAGTCTGTATAATAATCTAAATCACTATTTTTCCAGACAACAAACTCTTTCCCTCATGGCTATGTTCGATTTCTTCTTCTTCTTCTTCTTCTTCTTCTTCTTCTTCTTCTTCTTCTTCTTCTTCTTCTTCTTCTTCTTCTTCTTCTTTTTTATTTTTTTTTAATTTTTTTTTAAACTCTGTTCCTTGGCTAGAGATTGGTTAACCGGTGATGAGATTTTGTGCATGCGGCCACTTTTGTACACCATGAAAGGTAACCATGTTTCTGCTTTGGGGATTTGATATGATGGCAACAATATACACCCTGTGACTAATGCGTATAGCAGAAGAAACAGCAGGGGGGAAAAAAATACAGAAAGGTGAAAAAGATGCAGAAATGTAGTTCCAGTTCTGAATCAGTGGTGATTTTGGTTAAAAAAAAATAATGTGGATATGGTGGTAAATGAGAAAGGGTATAAAAAAAATAAAAAAAAACTGGAAGAAACGTCAAAGTAAGACCCCCCACCCCCCACAGCAGGAAGAAAATGAATAAAAAAAAAATTAAGAAAGAAACTTCATTAACTATGCTTTTTCTCTCAAAACAAATATAATTTAAGAGAGAGAATAAACAGATAAATGAATAAGTAAGTAAGTATTCAAGCACAATTGATATGAGATAGCTAACCTTATAACAAAATATTACATGATTTACCACCCAAAAAGCTTCTACTCACCCACCCACCCATCTCTGTCCCTGTCTCTCTGTCTGTCTGTCTGTCTGTCTGTCTGTCTGTCTGTCTGTCTCTCTCTCTCTCTCTCTCTCTCTCTCTCTCTCTCTCTCTCTCTCTCTCTCCTCTCTCTCATCTCTCTCTCTTCCTCTCTCTCCTCTCTCTCTCTCTCTCGGGGGCTGCAAGTAATGTTCACAACGTACGCATGTCCGAAATTAAGGCGGCGTTTAATTTCAAAATTACACTGGTTCCAGGTCTTGTAGAAATTCAAATCTTTGCAAGCTTCAACATAAGAGACCATGCCTTGTGGAAGTCTGGATTTTAGGCAGAAATGTGGCTGCTTTGTTTTTATTTTCATTTATTTCATGTACAAACGTACAAGAGCAAAATTGGGAAAACTTGGCCTTCACCTGAGAACGAAGGTAGACGGTGTTACCTTTGGTTGCCTCCTCTCATTTTTGTTCTGGGGCAGTTTGCTGTTAGCGCGGTGTGGCGATATCGAATCGAACCCCGGACCTGTGCGTCCAGGCATGCGTCAGTCAAAGCTGGGCTCTCGGTCTTCCGAGTCACCCAACGCCAAGGAGAAGGAGGAAACCGCCAGTGCAGCCAGTGAACCCTCGCTGACTGAAGTCATATCCAGACTGGATACGATGACTAAAATCTATCAAGAATTGAGGGAAGAATTCACAGGCCTGAGGGAATGCTTCTCCGCCCTGAAGGAAGAGTTCACGGACCTCAGAGAAGAATGTGCCGGCCTGCGTGAGGAGAACGCTCAACTCTGGCAGAAGAACGCTGACCTGGAGAAGAGAGTGGAGGAGACGGAGAGGAAGATGGACGACTTGGAAAACAGGTCCAAGCGCAACAACCTCATCTTCCACGGACTCCCCAGGCCAGAGAAGGAGACGCCAGAAGAGCTGGAGGCTGCGGTCAGGGACGTCTTCACGGACAAGCTGGAGCTGACGCGTGATGTGCCCTTTGACAGACTGCATCGGCTGAACCGTAAGTCGGACTCTCCAGTCATTGGGTGCTGCACCTTCTTCAAGGACAAAGTCAATGTGCTGAAGGCCAGGGGAAAACTGAAGGGAACGGGAATATTTATTGGGGAGGACTTTTCCTTTCGGGTACGGGAAATAAGGCGGCTACTTACACCTCACCTTAAGAAAGCAAAGGCTGAGCAGAAAAAAGTAACCATGGTGTTTGACCACCTAGTCATAGAGGGGAAGAAGTTTTCAGTAGATCAGGAGGGTAATTTGAAAGAAATAAAATAGGGAGATGGCCGTCCTGCATGTGGGGAATTTTTTCAGTATGTAGATAATTGTTTTTCCCCTGTTGTGTTAAAGGGAACACCCAAAGAGGCTACACCGGTTGATGACAAGATAGCATGTAAGGCTGCACGTGCTAGTATTCAAGTTTCACGTGCTAGTGTTTTTGAATCACGTGTCAGTGACAGTGACAGTCTCTCCGGTGTAAATGTGTCGGATGTGTGCAGTGATGCGTGTGAAAACACGCAAGATCAAATGTTTACAGTTGATTCTTCTTCCTTTTCTAATGTAAATAAGTCGTTCCAAATTTTGCAATGGAACATTAATGGTTTATATGCCAAATTACGTAATAAAGATTTTCTTTCCTATGTTCGATCTTTCGATTTTATTTGTTTTGTTGAAACATTTTTTGAAACATTTCATTCTGATTTATTCAATGATTATGTCAGTTTTGATAAGTCTGCTGTTAGATTTACCAAACATGGCCGTCCTTCAGGTGGTATCCTTTGTCTTGTGAGGAAAGAGTATGCTTCCTATGTTCAGTTCATTGATGTTGACTACTCCAACATTTTGGTGTTCCTTATAGATAAGAATATGTTGAATACTGAGAAAGATATTTTGTATATGTGTGTATATGTGCCACCAGAGGGATCCCCATTTTATTCATATTTTGATATCGACTGTGGCATTAGTACATTGGAAGAATGTTTGACTGACTGTGTATTGAAATATGATGATGTTTTTGTTGTTTTGTCAGGTGACTTTAATAGCAGAACAGCTGATGTTAACCCAACAGATGTGTCAAATGAAAATATTTTGGATTTATTATGTACAAGCCAACCAGTAAATATGAATAGAAAATCTCATGATAAAGTAACAAATACGTATGGAAAACGTCTGTTGAATTTATGTGTGGCATATGAGTTATGTATTCTAAATGGTGTGTGTAAGGGTGACCAACTAGGTTGCTATACATACATCTCAGATTCTGGTAGTAGTGTAAACGATTATTTCATTATGTCAAGTGACGCTTTTGCTTTTTTTCATTCTTTATGTCAGCTTACAGTTAAGGATAGGTTTGACTCAGATCACATGCCTGTGGAACTGTGTTTAAAATTTTGTGTCAAAGCTAATAAGAAACAAAATGTAAGTAGTGAAAACGTAATAACAAATAAACTTGTTTGGGATGAGAGTCAAAAGGAAACATATATTGCTCAAATGCAAAGTGATGAAACTCAAAAAATGCTAGAACTAGCTGTAAGTCTTATTGACCAGAATATTGACAAGGCATTGACTGTTTTCAATCGTTGTCTGATGCAAAATGCTGAATGTATGACAAAACAAATCAGAGATATGACAGACAGACAGATGGATGATTGGTATGATAGCGAATGTAGAATAGCAAGGAAAAACTTACGTAAACTATTTAAAGTAGCTGGACAGACAGGTGACACTAGCAGCCGACATGCTTTTTGCGTTGCAAGAAGAGAATATAAGCAGTTGTTAAAGCGTAAGGAAAAAGAATATAATAATGTCATGTTAGATAAGCTCTTGTTATCAGTTCGTGATCAAAAACAGTTTTGGACAAATGTGCGTAAATGTTCATTTAAGAAAAAACTTATTAGCAACAATATTTCAGTTGAGGAGTGGTATAGTCATTTCAAAAATCTACTTGAAAAGGAAACACAGGATGATCATGTACAGTCTAATGATTCTGATGCTTACTTTAATCGACCAATTTCGAAAGAAGAAGTCTTGTTCGCATTTAGGAAAATAAAAAACAGAAAAGCAGCTGGCCCAGATGGGATCATTGGAGAACTATTTAAAAATGCAAGTGACAATGTTATTGAATTCTTTGTGTTGTTTTTCAATGCTTTATTTGAAAAAGGTGTTTTTCCACAAAAATGGTCAGAAGGCATTGTTCTACCTTTGTACAAAAAAGGTGATAGTAAGAACCCTAATAACTATAGAGGCATTACATTAAGTGACATTAGCAGTAAGATATATAGCACAATTATAAACCATCGTTTACAAGAGTGGGTTCAGGAAAATAATATCACTGGAGAACATCAAGCTGGTTTTAAAAGGAATTACTCAACTACTGACCATATGTTTACTTTGTTATCTTTAGTACAAAAACAGTTATCCTGTAACAGAAAATTATACGTAGCTTTCATAGACTTTGAGAAAGCTTTTGATTCTTTGAATAGGAGCATTCTATGGAAGATTCTTTTAAAAAATGGAATAACAGGTAAAATGTTTAATTGTATCAGAAGTATGTACGATAGTGTAAAAGTTAAGGTTAGATGTGGTTCAAAATTGACAGATTTGATTAGTTGTACTTATGGTGTAAAGCAAGGTGACGTCTGTAGTCCAATTCTATTTTCTTTATTCATTAATGATCTCGCAAATGAAGTTATTGAAAATGGAAGACATGGGGCTTTGTTTACCAAAGATTACTTTGAACTCTTCATAATGTTATTAGCAGACGATATAGTTCTATTAGCTGAGACAGTTATTGGATTGCAGACCCAACTTAATAGTTTGCAAAGAGCAGCAGAGTCTATGGATTTGAAGATAAACTCTGATAAAAGTAAAATTATTGTATTTAGAAAAGGTGGTCATCTTTCTGCAAGGGAAACTTGGAATTATAACACTGTTGAAATGCCTGTTGTAAATGTATACAAATATTTAGGTATATTATTTTCTACAAGACTTAGTTTTACATCAGCATGTAATGACCTTGTTAGTAAAGCCAAGAATGCTGTGATGTGTATTATTAGAAAACTTAGAGCATTAAATAATAACAACTTAGAATTATTTTTGAAACTGTTTGACTCACAAGTTGTGCCTATTGCTTTATATGGAGCAGAAATCTGGGGTTTGGACAATGTAGCACGCCAGTGTGAACAAATGCACTTGTTTGCTTTGAAAAAATTTCTGGGTGTTGAAAGAAGAACCCCAAATGACTTTGTTTATGGCGAAACGAATAGATATCCTATTTATATTAGCTCTGCTGTACGTTGTATTAGTTATTGGTTAAAGTTATTAGCAATGGATGATGTTAGACTACCGAAGAAAGCTTACAGAATGCTGTATGATTTGGATGAAAGAGGTAAAAGAAACTGGGTATCAAATGTTCGTTGTAAATTGTATGAAAATGGTTTTGGGTATGTATGGGAAAATAGAGGTGTTCAAAACGTTAAAGATTTTTTATACAAGTTTAAGGAAAGACTGATTTTATGCAGATGGCAAGAATGGGACTTCCACATTAAAAACAGCGAGAGGTTTAGCATATATAAAACTTTTTGCAGTGTTCATGACAGGAAAACATATCTTAGAATAGAACTAGACAAACATTTGAAGTTTCTTATGACCAGGTTTAGATGTGGCATTTCAGAAATTAGTACACACCAAAATCGCTACAAATTACACTCTGACTTTACTTGTCCATTGTGTAAAACTGGAAATGAGGATGAAGTACATTTTATGTTGTGTTGTCCGATTTTCAACAAATTAAGAACACGGTATATACCATTGAAATTTTGCAGATACCCATGCCAGTTTCATCTGAGTTTGCTTTTGGCATCTACGAATGAAAGTATTGTCCGAAATGTATCGATCTACATATACAAAGCATTCAAATTACGATCAGTGCTGATTTAGTTACCTTGTCTATGTGTGTGTATGTTTAGTGATTTCATTACTATTGTGTATGTATTGTACCCCCTTCATTAGGGGCAATGGCCTTTACATGAATAAATATTTCCGAATCCGAATCCGAATCCGAATCTCTCTCTCTCTCCTCTCTCTCTCTCTCTCTCTCTCTCTCTCTCTCTCTCTCTCTCTCTCTCTCTCTCTCTCTCTCTCTCTCTCTCTCTCTCTTCCGCCCCCCTCTCTCTCTCTCTACCTCCTTCTCTCTACCCACCTCTCTACCCCCACCTCTCTCTGCTCTCTCTCTCTCTCACTTGCTCTCTCTCTCCCCATTCTGAGCCCTATTTAACTAAATAAACAAGGCCTTCTTTTCGCACAAAAGCTAGCTTTCATTCCTGTCCAGGATGAAGAAGTATGGGAAAAGTTGCAGGCCTCTTTCTGTTCGTTTCATCTTCTTTTCTCTGTTGTTGTTTTTTTTCCTCAGTGTTCTTTGCGCCACGTCTGCTTGCATATCTTATACATAGCCCCTTTTTTTTTTTTTTTTTTTTTTTACACTTCGATTCGATCGAAAGCAGGACATATTTTATACTACTATTGTGAAGTAAGTCCAATTTATTGTGTTGCCAGACAATCTTTTGGCCCCCTTTACTTAGCATTACTAAGGTTTACAATGCAGTTTGTTTGTGTTTTTTTTTTTAACGCAAGCAAACGCATCGTCATACTGTATTTGCGATGTACAAGTTGTGCCTTCGAGGGAGACACATGTATATATACACACATCCCCTTA
>CM060346.1:26376475-26383975 GCA_030674155.1 Stramonita haemastoma
GTTTTGTGGGCGCGTTTGCGGTTTTTGAAGTTGTTTTATTGGTGTTTTAGGGTGAGATGTTTATTGTTGTTAAGGGTTGGTTTGATTTTTTTTTGCATCTATGTTGTTGTTTGTCGTCTTTTTCTTCTTCTTCTTCTTGTTCTTCTTCTTCTTGTTCTTCTTCTTCTTCTTCTTCTTCTCCTTCTTCTTCTTCTTCTTCTTCTTCTTCTTCTTCTTCTTCTTCTTCTTCTTCTTCTTCTTCTTCTTTTGCAATTCTTCTTCTTCGCATTCTTCTTTGCATTCTTCTTCTCATTCTTCTTCGCATTCTTCTTCGCATTCTTCTTCGCATTCTTCTTCGTATTCTTCTTCGCACTCATCGCGTTCCTCTTCTTCGCATTCTTTGCATTCTTCTTCTTCGCATTCTTCTTCTTTGCATTCTTCTTCTTGCATTCTCATACTTCTTCGCATTCTTCTTCGTATTTTTCATATTCTTTGCATTCTTCTCTTCTCCTTCTTCTCCTTCTCCTTCTCCTTATGCTGCTGCTTCTTCTTCTTCTTCTTCTCCTCCTCCTCCTCCTCCTCCACCTCCTCCTCCTTCATCTTCTTCTTCTTCTTCTTCTTCTTCTTCTTCTTCTTCTTCTTCTTCTTCTTCTCCTTCTTCTTCTCCTTCATCTTCTTCTTCTTCTTCTTCTTCTTCTTCTTCTTCTTCTTCTTCTTCTTCTTCTTCTTCTTCTTCTTCTTCGCATCCTTCTTTGCATTCTTCGCATTCTTCTGCTCTGCATTCGTCTTTGTATTCTTCTTTGCATTCTTCGTATTCTTCTGCTTTGCATTCTTCTTTGCATTCTTCTTTGCATTCTTCTTCTTGTAATAGTAACCATGATTCCTTTGTACTCAGCTGCAGTCAAAACTCTAGACTATATGCTCAGAAAATTATCATGAGAAAAATAAAGATTTGAAATAGGAAACAAAATTTTATTCTGGAGGAATTCTTTGATACAACACGTCTGGTCATAACTCTCAAAAGAAAACATCGGCAGAAGCAAACATTTTCTAAAAAGAGAGAGGGAGAGAGAGAGAGAGAGAGAGAGAGAGAGAGAGAGAGAGAGAGAGAGAGAGAGGAGAGAGAGAGAGAGAGAGAGAGAGAGAGGAGAGAGAGAGAGAGAGACAGACAGACAGACAGACAGACAGACAGACAGACAGACAGACAGACAGACAGACAGACAGACAGACAGACAGACAGACAGACAGACAGAGACAGAGAGAGAGAGAGAGAGAGAGAGAGAGAGAGAGAGAGAAGAGAGAGAGAGAGAGAGAGAGAGAGAGAGAGAGAGAGAGAGAGAGAGAGAGAGAGGAGAGAGAGAGAGAGAGAGAGATTCTTTTATTCTTTTATATCGAGGATAATGGAGAAAGCACTCTTGTGCTTTTTTACATCCAGTCTCCGTGTGTATGCAGTTTTGAGAGAGAGAGAGAGAGAGAGAGAGGAGAGAGAGAGAGAGAGAGAGAGAGAGGAGAGAGAGAGAGAGAGAGAGAGAGAGAGAGAGAATTCTTTTATTCTTTTATATCGAGGATAATGGAGAAAGCACTCTTGTGCTTTTTTACATCCAGTCCCCGTGTGTATGCAGTTTTGAGAGAGAGAGAGAGAGAGAGAGAGAGAGAGAGGAGAGAGAGAGAGAGAGAGAGAGAGAGAGGAGAGAGAGAGAGAGAGAGAGGAGGAGAGAGAGAGAGAGAGAGAGATTCTTTTATTCTTTTATATCGAGGATAATGGAGAAAGCACTCTTGTGCTTTTTTACATCCAGTCCCCGTGTGTATGCAGTTTTGAGAGAGAGAGAGAGAGAGAGAGAGAGAGAGAGAGAGAGAGAGAGAGAGAGAGAGAGAGAGGAGAGAGAGAGAGAGAGAGAGAGAGAGAGAAAAGAGAGAGAGAGAGAGAGAGAGAGAGAGAGAGAGAGAGAGAGAGAGAGAGGAGAGAGAGAGAGAGAGAGAGAGAGAGAGAGAGAGAGAGAGGAGAGAGAGAGGAGAGAGATTGTTTTATTCTTTTATATCGAGGATAATGGAGAAAGCACTCTTGTGCTTTTTTACATCCAGTCCACGTGTGTATGCAGTTTTGAGGGAGAGTGAGAGAGAGAGAGAGAGAGAGAGAGAGAGAGAGGAGAGAGAGAGAGAGAGAGAGAGAGAGAGAGAGAGAGAGAGAGAAGAGAGAGAGAGAGAGAGAGAGAGAGAGAGAGAGAGAGATTCTTTTATTCTTTTGTATCGAGGATAATGGAGAAAGCACTCTTGTGCTTTTTTACATCCAGTCCACGTTGTATCCCAGTTTTGAGAGAGAGAGAGAGAGAGAGAGAGAGAGGAGAGAGAGAGAGAGAGGAGAGAGGAGAGAGAGAGAGAGAGAGAGAGAGGAGAGAGAGAGAGAGAGAGAGAGAGAGATTCATTTTATTTTTTATTTTTTTATAAATATTTTATATCGAAGATAAAGGGATAAGCAGTCTTGTGCTTTTTTTAAGATCCAGTCGACGTGTGTATGCAGTTTTGTAAATGTCATCTGTTCCCACCGGCACACGATGGTCTACTCTTACGAAAAGCGGAACAGGATTTAACGTGTGCGCAAGAGGTTCTGCGTGCGTTCGCACACGGGGCCTCGGTTTATAGTCTCATCCGGAGGACTTTTGAGGAGAGTGGAGTCAGCACTGATGTTAACTCCAGGGGAAAACGTCTCCTCGAACGGGAATCGAACTCGGGTCGTAAAATTGCCAGCGCAATGTTCTGACCACTAGGCTATCCCGTCCCACATGTGTGTGTGTGTGTGTGTGTGTTGTGTGTGTGTGTGTGTGTGTGTGTGTGTGTGTGTGTGTGTGTGTGTGTGTGTGTGTGACCAAAGCGTAAAACATTAAAGCAACAAAAAAGAATCCACACAAATCGAGAAAGGGTCGAATTCAAACATTTAATTTTGTTTACAAAAATCTTCAGAAGTTCTGTCCATGAAAAAGAAAAAACCCCGACCCATCAACATGCAATAATAATAATTAAAAAAAAACAACAAAACAGGAAACGAACAGCCGCTAACTAATCATGAAGAAAATCAATACAGTTATGAGTTCGCTGACTTTTACTCTGTTTAACATACGTTTATCTTTGAGGTGTTTACAAGATGAGTGTAAGTCTTACTAAAAAAAAAAAAAAAAGTAAAAGAAAAAAAGATATTTGCATTCTTCTTCGCATTCTTCTTTGCATTCTTCTCAGTAATCTTCTTTGCATTCTTCTTTTTCGTATTCTTCTTTGCATTCTTCTCCGTATTCTTCTTTGTATTCTATTTTGCATTCTTCTTTGCATTTTTCTTTGTATTCTTTTTTGCATTCTTCTTCGTATTCTTAGCATTCTTCTTCTTCACAGTCTTCTTTGTATTCTTCTTCGAATTCTTCTTCCTTCCGTTCCCATTCTTTTTACCCAGTGTCATTTTTCCCTTATACATAATTAACCCACCTTCCCATATACTTCTTACTTTGATCTATTTATTTTACCTGGACCTATTCTTTTCTACTTACTACCCCCGAAGTCGGAATGTGGCTACCTTAATGGTGAGCAAGAAAACAGAACAAGTTCGCCTACTCAAAATATCACCACTAGGGGAATCTCAGAGCAGTAGCTGAGAAAAAAACAACCAAAATCCTTTTACTTACTTTTCTTGTTTTTCAATTTTCAAGTAACAGAATCACTATAAAAAAAAAACAACAACAAACTTAAAGCAGAAATGATCTTTACACTCATAACAGAACAATTTCTTTTTTTTTCTTCTTTTTTTTTTAAAGCAACCAGAAAAACACAAGAAAAACAGAAACGAAATCTTTGTTCTCAAGTTGCAGATCTCCAAGCAGGTACTTTATAACCCCCACAAACAACCAGTCAGCAGTCTCCATATCCGTAACACCCAGTTACTGTAGATCTCTGGTCTAGAAGAAACTATGGATCGGTGTAGTCTAAGGGTAACGCACCCACCTAGAAAGCGAAAAGTGTGGGTGGGTTCCAACCCCTGTTTGAGCCCAAACTGTTTTTCTCCTATCCACTTGACCTTGGTAGGAAGTGGTCTGGGTGCTAGAATTTTGTGGGACACGATAAACCCGAGGTCTAGTATGAAACCCACATTCAGCGCTTGTAAAAGAACCCACAGCAAAACAAAACCAGAAACAAAAACAAGCAAACAAAACTCTGTCGCTGGCAACCCAAAAAATTCTGAAGACAAAAAAAAATTATCAAAAAACAACAAACAAATATACTGACATGGAAAAAAGGGGGATTAAAAACTAAAAAAAACAAATATGGCGCTGCTCGTTTCTTATGGCTGACTTATACACGTGCTATACACGCTTTGGGGGGGGGGGGGGAGGTGGGGGGGGGGGGGGGGGGGTAGCAAAAAAAAACTAATCCCCGAATTTCACCACACACAGAGAGAAAAAAAAAAAGAAAAACCTGCTATGACAAATGAAACTTAGAATAATAAACAAAAGAATACAATACAAAGACAATACATCACAACACAACACAAACCCAACACAAGTACAAACACAACCACAAAACACAAAACACAATCTAACAACCCAACCCCCCACCCCCAACCCCCCCACCCCCACCCTTACTCTCTCTCTCTCTCTCTAGCTCTAATAAAGTGCGAAGGCAGAACAGGTAACCCCTTTTCTTTATTTAAAAAAAAAACAAACTTTCAACGATCCTTCTTCATCATTATCCTCCTCCTCTTCTTTCTTTTTCATCCTTCTTCATCTCTCTCTCTCTCTTCACAGAGGCTCAGAGCAGTAAGCCAGCTGGCAGGTGGACCTAGGCTGGAGGTTGTAGACGAAGAAGTTACCGCAGTTGCGAACCGTGACAGGGGATTCCCAGTTGCAGCAGTCGTCACTCCAGTTGGCGCAGGCCCGGGCCTCCTTCTCCTCCCCTGGCGCCGGGAGACTCTGCCCCTGCATGTCCAGCCACTGAGGAGCGTGCGTTCGGCAGTGGTGATCCTAGGAGTCCAAGGAGAGAAAGAGATTGACCCATAAGGGGGTGGGGTAGGGGGTAGGGGGTGGGTGGGGGAGGGGGTGGGGGAGGGGGAGGAGGGGGTGGGAGGGGGTTACAGTGGTGATCTTGTCCAATGAGAAAAAAACCAAACCCAAACCCCAAACCCCAAACCCTAAACCAAAACCAAACCCCAAACTCTAAACCCAAACCCAAACCAAACCCCAAACCCCAAACCCTAAACCAAACCCCAAACTCTAAACCCAAACCCAAACCAAACCCCAAACCCTAAACCCTAAACCAAAACCAAAACCAACCCCCAAACCCCAAACCCCTAACCCTAAACCAAAACCAAAACCAAACCCCGAACCCCATACCAAACTACAACCAAACCAAACCCAGTACCAAACCCAAACCAAAAAGAAAGGTGAAAGGTAAAGGTGTCCCATAACCTAGGCGGTCGTCGGGGAGCGAGGCATCAGAGACCTCAGCTTCTCTAAGGGGCTAGCATGTTGACGGCTGTGGCACCCATCTCCTCTCCCTCGCTGCTTTACTTTTCCTGACCCTAAAGTAGGGCAGGTACCCATTTACAGCTGGGTGAACTGGGGGGGGGGGGGGGGGGGACTATACTGAAACCAAGGCGCGTAAACGGTCACCACCCATCCAACTGGTAACCACGCTCGCGCGAGGCTGCTTAATTTGGCTGGCCGGGGGAAAAGCCAGCGCTCTGACCACTCTGACTACAAGCGCTTTGATTTATTTTTGTAAGATATAGCGCTAAAGAAATTCTATGTATTATTATTTATTATTATTATTATTATTATTATTATTATTATTATTATTATTATTATTATCATTATTATTATTATTATTATTATCATTATTATTTTATTATTAATATCATTCATCATCATCATCATCATCATCATCATCATCATCATCATCATCATCATCATCATCATTTTTATTATTATTACTATTATCGTCGTTAATATTATTATCATTATTATTACTTAGCTATCCCGCCCCCACCAAAAACAAATAAAACAAACCCAAGCCAAAACCCAAGCAAAGACTTACAGGCACACAGCGAGTGGGCATCACAGCATCTTTGCCATGCAGATAGAAGCGGTACCAGCCATGTGGCAAGTCACTGTCACATTGGTAATCGTAGCCCTCCAGTTCGTAAGACGTAGATCGCCAATCATCGTCCAAGATGGAGTACATCCCATCTCTGCAGGCTCCTACATCCCCATCATATGACAAAGAAAAAGTAGAGGATTTAGCATCCCATAATCATTACGCTTCCAAAAAGTTAGCCATACTTTTATATATATATATATATATATATCATTCTGTAGTGAAAGAAGGAAATGACACGGTTGGTTGTATTTCAGAACTATACCAAGCATTCACACTTCTACTCAGAATCGAACAATTTGAGGATATATTGTGTCTTGGCTGCTCTACTAGAATGCCTTTGTTTGTTGTTAAACATACAAAAAAAGACAACGTTTTGATGCGGTATTTATGCACAAAGAGTAAGCATGCTTTTTGGTCCCATGAACTCCACAAACCGTACTTTTGCATTCCATAGTTTTTTATATACCTCAACACCATAGCTTTGCATTCTATAATTACCTCACACAAACCATACTTTTGCATCCCTTTACTACAACCTCAAAACCATACTTTTGCATCCTATAATCATACCCCCCTAAAACCACACTTTTGCGTCCTATAAAAATTTCACATAAACCATACTTTTACATTCCTTAATTACACCCAAATGACCATACTTTTGCATGCCTTAATTACACCCCAGTGACCATACTTTCGCATTCTAAATTACACCCAAAGCCATACTTTGGCATCCGATAATTACACCCCTAAAACACACTTTTGCATCCTATAACTGCACCCCAAGACCATACTTGTGGTCCCATAATGACACCCCAAACCACTCTTCTACATTCTATAAGTATACCCCAACACCATACTTTTGCACCCTATAGTTACACAACCCCACATACCATACTTTTGCCTTCCTTATATTTGCACTCCAAACTCATACTTTTGCATCTTCTAATAACACACAAACCTTACTTTTGCATTCTATATTGCACTCCAAATTCATACTTTTGCATTGCATAGCTACACCCTACGAATCCACACTTGCCGCATCCCGTCATTATACAAAACCTGATTTTGTATCTCATGTTTAGACCAATGGGAAAAGAGTGTATTGCATAATCGTTGGATCCGTGGTCTAGAGGTAACGCGCCTGTCTCGAAAGCGAATAGTCCGGGTCGGAGTGTGCGGTGGTTTGAATCCCGTTTGGGCCCCAAACTGTTCCCCCATCCATTAGACCATGAGTGGTGGTTTGGGTGCTAGTCTTTCGGATGATACGATAAACTGAGGTCCCATGTGTTACACATCATTATTTAGCGCACGTAAGAGAACCCACGGCAACAAGAGGGCTGTCCTTGGCAAAATTCTGTTTAAAAAAAAAAAAAAAAAAAGCGTCAC
>CM060346.1:26393975-26398975 GCA_030674155.1 Stramonita haemastoma
CAGGATAATAGAGTGAAATTGGCAGAGATTGGCTTTAAAAGGTCACACACGACGAATATAAAATCATCACTATCATCATGTCTGGGATCCTCTCGGAGCCAGAGAAGTTTTGTTCAAGCGAGCCTCAGGAAAGTTTGTGGGGTGGTGTGGTGTGGTGTGGTGTGGTGTGGTGTGGTGCGGTCTGGTGTGGTGTGGTGTGGTGTGGCTTCCTCTTCTCTGTTCGTGTGCGAACGCACGCAGAACATCTGCGACACGTTAATCTGTTCGCTTTTCGTAAGAGTAGGCCATCGTGTGCGGTGGAACAGATGACATTTACAAAACGGTATACACACGGACTGGATGTAAAAACACAAGAGTGCTTATCCATTATCTCGATATAAAGAAAGAAAAAGAATAATCAATCTTCTCCTTCTTCTTCTTCTTCTTCTTCTTCTTCTTCTTCTTCTTCTTCTTCTTCTTCTTCTTCTTCTTCTTCTTCTTCTTCTTCTTCGCATTCTTCTTCTTCGCATTTTCTTCTCCTTCTCTTCTTCGCATTCTTCTTCGCATTCTTCTTCGCATTCTTCTTCTGATGTGTTGGGTTGTGTTTGGTTTTGTTGGGTTGGGCTGTACGTTGTTTTTGTTGTGGTTGGGTTGCGTTGGGTTGGGCTCGTAATACTGATTTCATATCATATATCATAGTGTAGTGTAGTGTGTGTAGTGTAGTGTAGTGTAGTGTAGTGTAGTGTAGTGTAGTGTAGTGTAGTGTAGTGTAGTGTGGTATAGTGTAGTGTGGCGTGGTATAGTGTAGTGTATGTAGTGTAGTGTAGTTATTAATTAATTAATTAATTTATTTATTTAATGATTCTTTATATCGAGGCAAATGGAATAAGTACTCATGTGCTTTTTTACATCCAGTCCCCGTGTGTATGCGGTTTTGTAAATTTTGTCATCCGTTCCCAAAGGCCTACTCTTTCGAAAAGCAGAACATGTTTTTTACTTTTGCGCAAAATGTTCTGTGTGCATTCACACACGGGGCCTCGGTTTAAAGTCTCATTTGAAGGACTTTTGGGGAGAGTGGAGTCAGCACAGATGTTAACTCCAGGGGAAAAATCCCCTTGAACGAGAATCAAACTTGGGTTGCCACATTGGGAGTGCAATGTTCTAACCACTAGGCTATTCCGTCCCCCCCCCCCCCCAACCCAGTGTAGTGTAATGTAGTACAGTGCAGAGCAGTTTGTGTGTGTTGTGTTGTGGTGTTGTTTGTGTGTGTGTGTGTGTGTGTGTGTGTGTGTGTGTGTTGTGTGTGTGTGTGTGTGTGTGTGTGTGTGTGGGTGTGTGTGTGGACTTTCTGTTTGTCTGTCTTTCCGTCCGTCTTCCTGACTGTTTGTCTGCGTGTGTATGTGTCCATAACAAACTCAGACTCAATCACTCCAATTCGATTCATTCTATTCAATATTTTATTGTCTGCTTTTACAGGAAAATTGGTTTGTTGTGCAGTGATTAAAAACATACTCAACAAACTAATAACATTTAGACACATCTCAATTTGACCGTACGTGATTTTCTTCTTCTCTGCTCTCGTTCACTTTACACTGTCAGAAGTTTGTCTGGGAAATGTAATGGCATGTGCGTGATAAAAGGTTTAATTGTTACACACACACACACACACACACACACACACACACACACACACACACACACCACACACACAGTTTCAAGATTCAAGATTTAATTCGCCTTTGACCCTCTTAGGGCATGGAGGATTTCAGAAAACAAAATCAACTGTAACTATATAATTTGCATTAATAGAATACGTTCATACACAGAATTTCACAGAAATAAAAATACACACACACACATACACCCCACCCCCCCCACCACCACCCCACCACCCACACACACCACACACACACACACACACACACACCACCACCACCACCACCACCCCCACACACACACACCACCACCACCACAACAACAACATTTATCAGTGCTATGAAAATCAACAACACTTTCTTCCCTTTACATACAATACAGATCTGAATCCCTTTTAAAAAAAATCCCTGCTTCACTTTTTTTTTTTCAAAGTACAAATCTTTAACCAAACAGACACCACCACAACAAACTCTCACTGGTAGACTCGGGATTCCAGACATAGAATCTCTACTACCCTCACGAAACATGATAACCGAAAAAATGACGATGATAATGATAATGATGATGACGATGACGAAAAAAATATAATGATGATGTCAAAAATTCCGAGCATTCAAGCTAAACGACACACATATTTACTCAACTATGACCAGGACTTGATGAACATCACGAATGTTTTCATCATAGGAACTATTTCTCTCTCATCCAGCTCGTGTGCTAAAAGTTGCGAAATAATGTAAAACAAGAGGCGAGGGGGGGGGGGGGGGGGAGGAGAGAGAGAGAGAGGAGAGAGAGGGAGGGGGGGAGAGGGAGAGAGGAGGAGAGAGGAGAGAGAGAGGAGGAGAGAGAGAGAGGAGAGAGGAGGAGGAGGAGGAGGAGGGGGAGAGGAGAGAGGAGAGGAGAGAGGAGAGGAGAGAGAGAGAGAGAGGAGAGAGGAGAGAGAGGAGAGAGAGAGAGAGAGAGGAGGAGAGGAGAGAGAGAGAGGAGGAGGAGAGAGGAGGAGAGGAGGGGGGGGAGGGAAGGAGGAGAGAAGGAGGGAGAGAGAGGGGGGGGAGGAGGGAGAAGGGGTAGATAGTGAAGGAGGGAGAGAGAGAGGGGTGGGGTTAGAGAGAGAGAAAGAGATAAAAAAAGAGAGAGAAGAAGAGAGAGAGAGGAGAGAGAGAGATGAGAGGACGAGGGAAGAGAGAGAGAGAGAGAAGAGAAGAGAGATGAGAGAAGAGAAGAAGAAGTATCGTGTATGAGATTGAGAGAGAGATGAGAAAGAGAGAGAGAGAGAGAGAGAGAAGGAGTGTGAGGACGGGAAGAAAGATGAGAAAGAGATGGCAGACGAAGTACGAGGTTGATAGACAGAGAGAGGAATGAAGAGAGAGCAGAGAGGAGAGGAGAGGAGAAGAGGAGAGAGAGAGAGAGAGAGAGAGACGAGAAGAAGGAGAGAAGAAGACAGGACAGACAGACAGACAGACAGACAGACAGACAGACAGACAGACAGACAGACAGACAGACAGACAGACAGACAGAGCAGGCAGAGACAGAGCAAAGACAAAGATAGGGAGACAGGCAGAGCGAAATAGGCAGACGACAGACAGACAGACAGACAGACAGACAGACAGACGACAGACAGAACGCGACAGGGGAAGCAGAGAGAAAAGGCACTCTGTGACATTTGTCAGAACCCCCCCCCCCCCCACCTGATTAAAGACACCACTTTCTATCATTTAGATAGATGTTTTTTAACCAACTCATCCCCCACCCACACCCTAAATAAACACCCCCACCACCCCACAAATGTCTGTAATATATCATTTCAATACAAATTTTGACCACCACCACCACCACCACCACCACCACCAACACAACAACAAGCAAAAAATTGCAGTAAAGTTTTACTCGTGAAATCAGAAATCCTCCCCCCCCTCCCCAAATCTCCCAAACGTCAGATGTTCTTAATTTGATACCTTGATACCTGAAACATGATGATGATGATGTGATGATGATGTGATGATGATGTGATGATGATGATGATGATGATGATGATGATGATGATGATGGAGATGGTGATGACGACGACGACGACGACGACGACGATGATAATGATGATGGTGATGGTGATGGTGATGGTGATGGAGATGGTGATGACGACGACGACGACAATGATGATGATGGTGATGATGATGATGATGATGATGATGATGATGATGATGATGATGATGATGATGATGTTGCAGCTATGCTGTGTTGTGATATTGTGATGTTGCTGATTGTTGATGTTGTTGCTGTTGCTGAAATTGTTGATGTTGCTGTTGCTGACATTGCTGTTGCTGATATTGTTGATGTTGTTGCTGTTGCTGATATTGCTGAGGCTGCTGTTACTGTTGCTGTTGCTGGTATTGTTGTGCTGTTGCTGATATTGCTGATGTTGTTTATGATGTTGTTGATGTTGTTGCTAATAAAATTGCCGTTGATGCTGTTGCCAATATTGTTGTCGATGCTGTTGCTGATTGCTGTCCTAATAAAATATTATTGTCGACGCTGTTGCTGATGTTGTTTATAATAAATATTGTTGCTGGTGCTGTTGCTGATGCTGCTGTTATTGTTGTTAATGCTGGTTCTGATGTTGTTGCTGATGATGTTGATGCTAAAGATGTTGTTGCTGTTGATGTTGATGTGGATGCTGTTGACGCTAAAGTTGTTGATGATATGTCGCTAAAGCTGTTACTGTTGCTGATGCTAATGCTGATGATGCTGATAGGGATCTTCATCTTCATTACAATGATGAGGATGACGACGGCGACAGTGATGATGATGATCGATGATAGCCGGCAAAGCTAATGATAGCCGTTATCGTCATCGTGGTCCTAATGATGATGAGGAGATGATGACGACACTGATCATGATCACGATGACGGTTATTATGTTGACGACAACACTGATATCCAAAACTCAGTAACATTCAAGCTAAATGACACCCGTTTAACAAGAATGATATTATTTCTTTTTTTTTTATCTAATGATGACTACAACGAATTTGATCACCACAGAAACTATTTCTTCCATCCAGCTTACGTACCAAAAGTTTCGAAATAATGCAGAACAGGGAGGGGGGGTGTAGTAAAAGAGAGAGAGAGAGATGATGAAACTCGAAACTCGAAATTTTAATGAGGGTGATTGGATAAGCCAGTGGCTTCTTTACACCAGGCCCTCATGGGCGAAAATATAAATAAAAAAAAAGAATAAATCAATACATTCAACAGAAGAATGAATATGATATATAAAAAAGGTAATCCATCAGTCATCTTTTCATTCAATTATTGCTAAATCAGGAAATCATTGAGAGACAACATAAGTTAACCAATTAAATGAATAAA
>CM060346.1:26403975-26458975 GCA_030674155.1 Stramonita haemastoma
GCAACGGACTACTCTTCCGAGAGGCAGAATGGGTTTTAAAGTGTGTGCAAGATGTTCTGCCGGCGTTGACACACCGGACCTGGTTTATAGCCTCATCCGCTACCCCGATGTCCTGTGTGCGAAAGCACGCAGAATATCTTGCGCACACGTTAAATCCTGTTCCGCTTTTCGTAAGAGTAGGGCATCGTGTGCCGGTGAGAACACATGCCAAAATTTATAAAACTGCATGCACACGGGGACTGGATGTAAAAAAGCACATGAATGCTTATTGCATTATCCTCGATATAAAAGAATAGATAAATAAGTAAACAAATAAATAAATAAATAGAGAATAGAGAAAGAAAGAAAAGAAAGAAAGAAAGAAAGAAAGAAAAGAAAGAAAGAAGAAAAAGAAAAGAAAGAAAGGAAAGAAAGAAAGAAAGAAAATAGATAAATAAATAAATCAGAAAGACTTTTGGGGGAGTGGTGCCAGTACTGATGTTAACTCCAGGGGGAAAATTCCCTCAAACGGGTCCCTCAGCGGTATTTCAAACACAGATCGTCAGATCATCAGCTCAACGTTCTAACCACTAGGCTGTCCTGCCCAGGTAAATACTTAGAAAGAAAAATAAATAGATAAATAAATAAAGAAAGGACTGAAAGGATACGCTTGAACTATTTCAAGGGAAGGAGGGGGGTGGGGGGAAGGTGATAAAATGTGGGTGGGGGGAAATAAGCGGCATTGAAATGTTAACTTTCAAAGACAAACGGCATAGCTCTGTCGTGAGAATTTCAGATACATGATTGACTGTAATGACCAAATTGTCATATCAGCATAATTGGGGGGGAGGGGGGGAGGGCAGAGAGTGGGGGTAGAGAGGGGAGACAGACAGACAGACAGACAGACGGACAGACAGACAGAGACAGAGATAAAGAGAGAGAAAGACAGAGGCAGGCATGCAGGCAGATAGACAGACAGACAGACAGGCAGGCAGGCAGGCAGGCAGGCAGGCAGGCAGGCAGGCAGGCAGACAGACAGACAGACAGACAGACAGACAAGGATATAGATTCTGAAACTGTTTAATGAACTTTTTTTTGCCTTTGACCACAATACATTTCAAGGTATGGGGATGGAAAGATGAAAAAAAAACCAACAAACAAAATTTATAGCCTATGGTGGATCGGTGGTCTGGAGTTAACGTGCCTGTCTAGAAAGCGAAATGTCCGGGTCGAAGTGTGCGGTGATTTGAATCCCGTTTGGGCCCAAATACTTTTGCCCCATCCATTAGACCATGAGGGGTGGTCTGGGTGCTTGTCTTTCGGATGAGACGATAAACCGAGGTCCTGTGTGTTACATATACTTATTTAGCGCATGTAAAGGAACTTGCAAAAACTGTACTGCAAGGCACTGTCCAAGGAGGGAGAAAAAGAGGCAGACCAAGGAAGAGATGGGAAGATAACATCAGCGAATGGACAGGCCTAGAACTCAACAAAATTTTGAGAAAGGCAGAATAGAGAGACGAATGGATGGAACTGGCTGTCAAGTCTTCGAGGGCCCCACGATCGTCAGACTAGTGGAAGAATGGATAGATAGATACATAGAAAAGAACCCACGGTAATAAAGAAGTTGACCCTGGAAAAATTCTGTAGAAAAAAAAATCACTCTGGTCGGGAAAATCATAGTTACAGACAGAAAAAGAAGAAAAAAATAATGGGTGGCGCTGCTCTTGTGGCGACGCGCTATTCCCGGGGAAAGCAGCCCGAATTTCAGGCAGAGAAATCTGCCGTGACTTATGGTGTAAAACGTAAAATGTAGAATAATGATAATAATAATAATAATAATAATAATAATAATAATAATAATAATAATAATAATAATAATAATAATAATAAAATTTTAAGTAACCAGAATTGCTCACACGCTAGATGTTCATGCCTTAGCAACACAAAAGCAGGCACCCGCACACACATATTAATTTCATTACCACAAATAAAGAGGTGACTGAGGCCACAAATGCGTACAAACACAGTTCAGATACCTTCATTCATTTACCTGGCTTCTAAGGGGACCCTCTGAATCCAATGTCAACTGAAAACAAAAGTGATAAGGCCATAATAGATCTACTTGATATTGTTGCTGTTCTATCCCCCCCAAAAAAAACAACAACAACAACAAAACAAAAACAAAAACGAACATCAAGTACAACATACATCGAGTCAGTTGAAACTAACCGTGTTCATTAGCTGTTGTATTTTCAAGAATAGTTAGTATCCATACCAGCAACAACAACAACAAAAAGTGCCCAGTGAATACAATTTTGCCAGCCATTAGTTGATACAATGAAGTCATATTTCTTTATAAAATTAATATGCAAAAACAAACACTTCTTTAAATTATTGACTATATAACATTAATTGATGTCATGAGAAGAAATAAAAGAATATCAACTTGAGAGAGAGAGAGAGAGAGAGAGAGAGAGAGAGAGAGAGAGAGAGAGAGAGAGAGAGAGAGAGAGGAGAGGAGAGAGAGAGAGAGAGAGAGAGAGAGAGAGAGAGAGAGAGAGAGAGATTACATTAAAAAGAAAATCATATCCATCATAATATGAAACTCAGTGCATCTCCAAGAAAATTTACAGCCAGTACATTTAAAAAAAAAAAATCATATTCATCATAATAATGAACATCTGTGCCTCTCCAAAATTGAAAACAAAGCCATGTGAAGTGGGATAAGTGGGGCTTGACTCGTCAGCAGACCAACGCACTTCTGCCCACACAACATACAAAAACAGTTGCCGTCTGGGCATTCGGCAAGAAGTAGACAAAGTAACACCAAAATAATCGAAAGATAGACAGAAAAAAGACAAACAAACAAGAAAACCCCACGAGAATAAACGAAAAGGGAGAAAAGAAAATTAATCAACGGATCGAAAAAGATATTCAGTGTATCGGCTGAGACAGTTTACGTGGCTGTGTAATTTGTGTTGAACATGTTTCATTTTAGAATCGAGCATATTGTTGTTGTGTTGTTGTGCGTTCCTCAGCTTCACAGGGGGTCACCCAGAATGTGTACTCTGACGCACTCATCCAACCTGGGAATCAGTGTGAGATTGAAATTGTACGCTGATTTTTAAAAGAAAATGCGTGTATGACTGTTTTTAAGTACCTCGCTATATAGGCAGCCATACCCTGACTTAAGAGGATTTTTTTTCTCCTGTAAAGGAGAGTGCAGGTTGCTATGTTAAGAGCTTGTCATGGCTGAAGGCAATCTCAACACATTTTAAAACATAACATTTTCCTGTAGGCCGTGGCAATTAGCTGACATCAATAACTGACACAGCTTTTGGCCTTGGCCCAAATCGAGTACGAGTCTGGAGATATTTAGTATTTTTAATAGCAGTTCTTGTGTTTTAAATCGTGTTGTTTGGGGCAAGATTAACAACGGGGGAACTCGACGTTGAATAGTCGCCGTACGAGTTTCTCTAATGAACTCCCCTGAAGGAGCAAGCCCTTTATGAATTTTAGTAGTCCCAAAGAAGGCAGCAGTGTTCTTTTTTTAACATGGGAGAGAATTTGGAAGCTTTGCGCATGCGTGATAGTTAACTCCCATGGTGGAGCGCGCCTTTATGAATTTTAGTAGCCCCAAAGAAGGCAACCGCGTTCTTTGTCAGGGGGAGACAATTCGAAAGCGTCGCTCATTGCGAAGTGTGTTGTTGGGTAAAAGAAAAACAAGAAACAAAACAATCAAAAAGGGGTTCATTGCGAAGTGTGTTGTTGGGTAAAAGAAAAACAAGAAACAAACAATCAAAAAGGGGTTCTGTTGACATTGTACGTTCATTTGTGTTCTCTCAGATTTTCGGTACTATTGTTGTTGATAGTATATCTTACCAGGACAAATAATAGATTATCATTAAGCGCACGTTGAAGAAAATTAGGCACGAGTGAGGGGTAGCATGCGCGTGTATACCTTTTGTGTGTGTCTATATCTGACATGTCCGCGGGGACGTGTTATTCAATCTATTGCAACCTGTGTTTTGTTATTCTAGTATATTTGTTTCCAGGGGAGCTTGCTTCTTGGTGATGGTGGTTGGTACTTATATCGGATAACTCTACTGGGCTCTAATATAATGAGAGAGAGAGAGAGAGAGAGAGAGAGAGAGGAGAGAGAGGAGAGAGAGAGAGAGAGAGAGAGAGAGAGAGAGAGAGAGAGAGAGAGAGAGTTGTTTTACTTCCCAAATTTGAAAATCTGTACAGGCACATAAATACAGTTACAACAACAACAATAATAAAAAAATATATATATATATAATTTCTGCTTTCCAGCCTCCAAATGAAAATCTTCACTGGGCCAAAAATACAATCATGACAATATATTTTTTTTCAAACTCTCTTGTTAACATAACCATAACCCCGCAAACAACAAATGTGTATGTTGAAAGAGATTGGAGTTTGCCACAGAGTCTCTTAGAGAGCTGCATGGTGGTGGTGGTAGTCGATTGTTATATTTCTTACAGCAGATAATTCCGCTGGGACTCTTATATGGCCAAAGAACATGTTTTCCTTTGTCTTTTTACGCACACACACACACACACACACACACACACACACACACACACACACACACACACACACACACACACATATATATATATATATATATATATATATATATATATATATATATATATATATATATATATATATATATATATATATATTATATGTATGTATGTATATATATATATATATATATATATATATATATATATTGATGAGATGATGATAATGATGATGATGATGATCCTGCCATGAAGGACGGTGGCAGGATGGTTAAGACGTTCGCCTGCCAATATGTAAACCGCGAGTTTCTGGGTTCGTACCCAGCTCGCCCTTTCTTCCCAGTTTGACGAAAAAATCGAACTGAATGTCAAAGTCATTCAGATGAGACTATAAACCGAGGTCCCGTGTGCGAACGCACGCAGAACATCTTGCGCACACGTTAAAATCCCGTTCCGCCTTTCGGAAGAGCAGGCCATTGTGTGCCGGTAGGAGCGGATGACAAAATTAAAAATAAAAAAAAAGCATGCACACAGGTGTCGTGTTTAGACACCATCCCTGAGGGGAAAAAAAAATAATGAGCAGGCGCTGCACTTGTGGCGACGCGCTCTCCCCGGGGAGAGCAGCCCGAATTTCACGCAGAGAAATCTGCTGTGACATAAAGTGGTATAAAATATAAAATAAATAATATAGGGAATGTGTACCCATGTGGATCAGGGGTCCGGGGTCGTGCATGGGAGACGGTCTTGGAAGGATGTTGTGATGGACACCACCTCAGGTGAGTGACTCTCTCGGTCTGGCTCCGCGACTGAGCTAATACTGTCCTTAGTAGGGGGCTTAGTAGGTGGTGTCTTGCATATGTTAGCTCAGAACAGGCACCACTGAACACCACCAAAGTGACCCAGCAGAAGTGCAGGGCCCCTCTGGCTGGTGGTCCCATGGCAGCCTGGTATTAATGAAGATGAGACATAACGAATCTGGGTATGGCTGCGGTGGGAAGATTAAGATGAGCGGTGTGGGAACAGTAGGACGGGACGTTGCAGAAGATGAAGCAGCAAAAAAAAACAAAACAACAACCACCAAACCAAAACAAAGAAACAACAACATGAAGACAATATGAGAAGGAAGGAAACAAACACAGACACGAAGACAATAATAAAATAGCAAGTATCACACACAGAGAGAACTGGAATAAGCAATCAAGAATCTAATGATGATTATGATTAAAAAAAAAAAAAAAAAAAAAAAAGATGCAAATAAGCAAGTTGCAAACAAGAAAACATAACGAGTTCAACGATTGAAAAAACATCATTCCACCACCATCTCTAAACAAAAAAAAAGTTATATAAATCCTAATATTTTAATAAATGGCATAAGAAACTCAACCGATATCTTCATTATAAAAAGGAAGAGAGAGAGAGAGAGAGAGAGAGAGAGAGAGAGAGAGAGAGAGGAGAGAGAGAGAGAGAGGAGAGAGAGAGAGAGAGGAGAGAGAGGAGAGAGAGGAGAGAGAGAGAGAGGAGAGAGGAGGAGAGAGAGAGAGAGATTGTAACAACATAAAAGACCAGTCCGAAGACGCCCTTTTTTCGCTTTTAGTTTTGCTATTATTTTTTTTCATATTTTATTACTTTATAGGGGTTTTGTTGGTGGTGGTGTTGCTGTTATTGTTGTTTGTAGTTATTCTACTAGGGGTTTTGGGGGGGGGGGGGAGGGACGGGGGGGGGGGGGTGTTGATAGAAGTGTGTAAGGTTCCTGATCTAAGGGAAATAACCATTAGTTACATCTCTTTTAAATGAGTAGACCATAGTTGAGGCCAGTTTGTAGGCCTACTCTGTGTGTGTGTGTGTGTGTGTGTGTGTGTGTGTGTGTGTGTGTGTGTGTGTGTGTGTGTGTGTGTGTTATTTAATCAGTTTATTCTTTTATATCGAGGATAATGGAATAAGCATTGCGCTTTTTTACGTCCAGTCCCCGTGTGCGTGCAGTTTGGTAAATGTCATCTGTTCCCACCGGCACACGATGACCTACTCTTACGAAAAGCGGAACAGGATTTAACATGTGTGCAAGATGTTCTGCATGCGTTCACACATGGGCCTCGGTTGATAGTCTCATCCGAGGGTGTTGTAATGAAATGTAAAACTCTGTGTGTGTGTGTGTGTGTGTGTGTGTGTGTGTGTGTGTGTGTGTGTGTGTGTGTGTGTGTGTGTGTGTGTATGTGTGTGTGTGTGCGCGCGCGCGTGCGTGCGTGTGTGTGTTTGTGTGTGCGTGCGCTGAAATGTGGGTGCCTTTATTTCAGCAGAAGGGCCAGGGTGGATCGGCTGTAGTAATGAAGTGTACTTAGAGTGTCTTTATTATGGTCGTGTGTTTATTATGACGGTCATATGCTGGATGGCTGGACGGGAGCCTAGTGGTCAGAACATTGCGCTCGCAATTTGACGACCGGGTTCGATTCCCGTTCGAGATTTTTCTCCTGGAGTTAACATCAGTGCTGACTCCACTCTCCTCAAAAGTCCTTCGGATGAGACTGTAAACCGATGCCCCGTGTGTGAACACACGCAGAACATCTTGCGCACACGTTAAGTCCTGTTCCGCTTTTTGTAAGAGTAGGCCATCGTGTGCCGGTGGGAACAGATGACATTTACAAAACTGCATACACACGGGGACTGGATGTAAAAAAGCACAAGAGTGCTTATTCCATTATCCTCCCTAAAGTCTTTCGGTTGCTTATTCCATTATCCTGATATAAAAGAATCAACAAAGAAATTAATAAATCCTCAATATAAAAGAATTTTAAAAGAATTTCACGTGTGGTTGTGGGTTTATTACTAAAGTCATGTGTTTTTGGGGTGGCTTTATTTCATTTGTGGAGGTGGGTTTTGATATTGCAGTTGTGTTTGATGTGGTGTTGTTTCACATGTGGTAAGGGACTTGATATTATAGTTGTGATTGATGTGGTTTTATTTCACACGTGGTTATGGGTTTATCATTGTTTGATGTGGTTCTATTTCACATGTGGTAATGGGTTTATTATTAATAATAATATTGTGTCTGATTTGGTTCTATTTCACATGTGGTTCTAGGTTCATTAGTTGTGTTTGATGTGGCTCTATTTCACATGTGGTTATAGGTTCATTAGTTGTGTTTGATGTGGTTCCATTTCACATGTGGTTATGGATTTATGATAGTTTGATGTGGTTCTACTTCACATTAAGTGGGTTTATCATGATTGTTGTCTCGGATGGCTTTTTGTCACAGGTGGAGGTGGGTTCATTGACAGTTGTATTGTGTAGTTTTTATTTCATGTGGAGGCGAGTTTATTACACTGGCCATATTTTGGGTGGCTTTATTTCAGGTGGAGGTGGGTTTATCAGAACACTTGTATTTTAAAAGTAAGTTTTTCTCACTAGGGTTTGCCTAATTACGACAGGTGTAGTGTATATGGCTACAAACAGATGTTTTTTATGATGGTTTATTATAGATGGCTTTCTCCGATATGTGGAGGTGGGTTTGTTATGACAGTTGTATTTTAGATGGCTTGATTTGACATGTGCAGGTACCTCTCACTGTCCTCGCGAATCCTATAATTTCAGTTCTGTAACTGCATCCCTGAAGTTGGAATGAGGCTGGAGGGAAAAGTTGCACACACCAAAATCTCACCATTAGTGAATCGTGGCTTTATCCAGTGGAGTGGAGTGGATGGCTTCAATTTACATGTGCTGGTGGATATCATGTCAGTTACATCTGAAAGATTTTATTACACACATAGTTACAGGTTTTACATAGTTTATTACGCATGCAGTTGTGGGTTTAATATATTTTATTACACATACAATTGTGGGTTTTATATACTTTATTACACATACATTTGTGGGTTTTATATATTTTATCACACATACAATTGTGGGTTTTATATATTTTATTACACATACAGTTGTGGGTTTTATATATTTTATCACACATACAGTTGTGGGTTTTATATATTTTATTACACATGCAGTTGTGGGTTTAATATTTTATCCTAATCCACATGGGGTTGTGGGTTTTATATATTTATTACACATGCAGTTCTGGTTTGATATTTGATTTAATTGCACCTGCAGCTGTGGGTTTGATATTTTATTACACGTGGTTGTGGATTTAATATTTTACTACACATACAGCTGTTAGTTTAATATTTGATTTTATTACACAGTTGTGCGTTTAATATTTTATTCTACATGCAGTCGTGGGTTCAATATTTTATTTTATTCCACATGCAGTTGCAGGCTTAATATTTTATTTTATAATACATGCAGTTGTGGATTTAATATTTGATTGTTATTACACACGCAGTTGTGAGTTTAATATTTGATTTTTTTCCACATGCAGTTGTGGGTTTAATATTTTGTTTTATTCCTTAGTTGTGGGTTTATTATTCTATGTCATTCCACATACAGTTGTGGGTTTACTTTATTTTATTCCACATACAGTTGTCAGTTTAGTATTTTATTTTATTACACTTTGTTGTAGGTTTAATATTTTATTTTATTCCACATAAGTTGTGGGTTTATTTTATTCTATTCCACAAACAGTTGTTCATTTAATTTTTATTCCACTTGCAGTTGTGAATTTAATATTTTATTTTGCATACAATTGTGGGTTTAATTATTATTTATTCCACATACAGTTGTGGATTTAACATGTTATTCCACTTACAGATGTGGATTTAACAATTTATTCCACGTGCAGTTGTGAATTTATTTTATTTTGTAACACCTGCCTGTGTGCGTTTTAAAAAAATTTATTTTTATTGCACATGCAGTTGTGGGTTTAATATTTTACTATACATGCAATTGTGGTTCTAATATTCTATTATACATGCAGCTGTGGATTTAATGTTTGATTTCGTTACACATGGGGGTGTGGGTTTTATATATTTTATTACACTTGTAGTTGTGGGTTTAATGTTCGATATTTAATTTCATTGCACAGGTTGTGGGTTTAATACTTTATTTATTACACATGCAGTTGTGGGTTTAATACACAACACATGCGATTGTGGGTTTATCATTTTATCACATGTGGTTGTGGGTTTAATTAATTTTTTAATTACATATGCAATTGTGAGCTTAATATTTTCTTTATTACACATGCCGTTGTGGGTTTAATATTTTATTACACATGCAGTTGTGGGTTTAATATTTTATTACACATGCAGTTGTGGGTTTAATGAAACGGTTTTTTTTATTACAAACGCTGTTCTAGGTTTAATACGATAAACGCTTTATATTTTAGGTTTTATTCCATAAGCTTGTAAGTTTAATGACAAAGTTTTGTTACACGTGTGGGTTGACCCTCTTGTGGGTTTTTTTTTAATGGCTTTCTTGCACTTGTAGAAGTGGGTTTATTTTGACAGTTGCATATCTGGTGGCCACATTTTGCATATGTTTATTGTGACAATTGTATGGCTGTTACCCCCATGTGTACATGGATTTATAAGGACAGGCGTTTTGGATGGTTTTATTTCACATGTGTATGTGGGCTCCATTTATTCTGTGGTTGTGGGTTTTATCACAAGTTGTATTTGGGATGACATTAATTTTACATGGTTGAATAGCTTTATTTCATTTGTAGTTTATCATGGTTGTATACTAGATTATTTTATTTCACTTGTGGAAATGGGTTTGCTACAAAGTTTGTACTTTTGGGTGGCTAAAAGACAGACACTATAGCCCAGTAGTTAACCAGGTTAGATTCAAGTGCAGACCTGCCAGTGCCTCAATTCCCTTCATGTATATACACACACGGAGAGCCACATTATACTCATTAAAGATCCCAAAATCCATGTCAGTACTCTGTGGGTTACAGAAACAACCATACCCAGCATGCATCCTGTACAATGTAATGAGCTGTTCTGAACACAAGTCGGAGAGTGCCAGCCAAGGCCAGACCTCTGCAAAATTACACAGGCAGAAGACCAGCTCTACTGCCCCACTGGCAAGAGAGGGAAGGGACCAGGCTCTACTGCCCACCTGGCCAAGAGAGGGAAGGGACCAGGCTCTACTGCCCCACCTGGCCAAGAGAGGGCAGGAACCAGGCTCTACTGCCCCACCTGGCCAAGAGAGGGAAGGAACCAGGCTCTACTGCCCCACCTGGCCAAGAGAGGGCAGGAACCAGGCTCTACTGCCCCACCTGGCCAAGAGAGGGAAGGAACCAGGCTCTACTGCCCCACCTGGCCAAGAGAGGGCAGGAACCAGGCTCTACTGCCCCACCTGGCCAAGAGAGGAAGGACCAGGCTTTGCCCACCTGGCCAAGAGAGGGGGGGGGGGGGGGGGGGACTTTATTTCACTTGTGGAGGTGGCTTTATTTTGTTTGTGGCAGTGAATTAGTTTTGGTTTAATTGGGCAATTTCAAATCACAAGTACACAGAGTTCATTGCAACATTTGTACATTAGATGGCTTTCTCTCATATTTTTATTATTACTAGCGTTATAATTATTGGATGGTTTTATTTTACATGTAGAGGCAAGATGACCGTTAGTTTTAATTTGGACGTTTCTATTTATTACTTTTATATTGGATTGTTTTATTTTACATGTGGAAACATGATTATTATTACAGTTCCAATTTGGATGTTTGAATTTTATTACTTTTATATTGGTTTTATTTTACATGCAGAGGCAAGATTATTACAGCTCTAATTTTTATGTCTCCATTTTATTACAAGTTTTATATTGCATTAGTTGTTGTTTTTTTTACAGGAGGCAACATTATCATTAGTTCCAATTTGAATGTATATATCATCCATAGTTTTATATTGGATTGTTTTATTGTGGCAACTTTAACATGCAGGTTGTATCATTGAATGCATTTATTTCACATGCGGAGGCAGGTTTATCCCCAATTACATACTTGATAATTAGGAAGCAGGTTTACCAGGACAGTTTTACCAAGTCTTATATCGCATGGGGAAGCGAGTTTAAGGAAGCGAGTTTATTACGACAGTAGTATTTTAGGTGGCTTCATTTTAATCTGAAGATGGGTTTATTATGATGCTCGTTATTTTGGATGGATTTATATCTCATGGATGCTTGTATTTGATTTTATTTCACATGTAGTTGGTTACTTCATTGTGGTGGTGGCTTTATTTTTACGATTGTATATTGGATGGCTTTACTTTACATACAGCTGTGGTGTTTATCATAACGTACAATATGGAATGCTTTCACATGCCAACATAGGTTTAATGTGATGGTTGCATTTTAGACAAGTTTTTTTCACATTTGGGGGGGGGGGGGGGGGGGGGGTATTATTGCCATGGTATTTTAGACAACTTTGTTTTGCATGTAAATTTATTGGTGGCTGTTTTAGATGGCTTTATTTTACATCTAGAGGTGAGCTTATGAAGACAAATTTTGGATGGGCTTATTTCAAATGGTGTGGATTTATCATGATAGTTCAGATTGTAATTTAGATGGCTTTATTTCATAAATGGTGGGTTTATTACGACATGTTGTGTTTTAGACAGCTTTTTTTATGCGGAAGTGGATTTATTATGCCGGTCATATTATAGACAGCTTTATTTTAATGCGGAAGTGGATTTATTATGCCGGTCATATTCGAGACAGCTTTATTTTTAAGTTAAGGTAGGTTTCTTATGCCGGTCATATTATAGACAGCTTTATTTTGATGCGGAAGTGAATTTATTATGCTGGTCATATTTTAGACAGTTTTATTTTAATGTGGAAGTTGATTTATTATGCCGGTCATATTTTATACAGCTTCGTTTTAATGCAGAAGTGGATTTATTATGCCTGTCATATTTTAGACAGCTTAATTTTAAGCAAAGGTAGGTTTCTTATGCCGGTCGTATTTTAGATAGCTTGCTTTCTTGAGTTCAGGTGGTGCATTCTGACGGTTGTGATGTGTGTGTGGTGCAGTATTTCAGATGGTTGAATTTCAGCGAGTCAGAAGAGAAGGGGGGCACAGCTGTGTTTTATAACTGTACTGTACCAGGTTGTTTTCCTTCAGTCAAAGCAAACACACACACACACACACACAAATAAAAAAAAGTCTGAAACACAGGCATGCACGAACCCCCTCCGCAGCAAATTTGAAAAAACAAATTTTTCAGCTATTTTTGAAACAAGGGCTAAGGCAGAAGGGGGGGGGGGGGGGGCAAGGAGGATTATCGCAATGGGGCTGCACAAAAGATTTATTCAAGCTGTGCAATACAGGGGGGTGGGTTGGGCAATGGTTGTAGTCATTTTGGGATCTTTGTTTCACTTGGTGTCCCCACTACCCCTGCCACTAAAGCCATATGAAATACTATTTCATTACACACACTACCCCCTGCCACTGAAGCCATATGAAATACTATTTCATTACACACACTACCCCTGCCACTAAAGCCATATGAAATATTATTTCCTTACACACACTACCCCTGCCACTAAAGCCATATGAAATACTATTTCATTACACACACTACCCCTGCCACTTAAGCCATATGAAATACTATTTCATTACACACACTACCCCTGCCACTAAAGCCATATGAAATACTATTTCATTACACACACTAGGCACTGAAACTAAAGCCAAATGAAATACTATTTCATTACACACACTACCCTGCCACTAAAGCCATATGAAATACTATTTCATTACACACACTAGGCACTGAAACTAAAGCCAAATGAAATACTATTTCATTAAACATACTAGCCACTGAAACTAAAGCAGGGGTGATTTTCAAAAAAGATTTCCAATACTTAATTTTTTTTTTTATGTGTGTTTGGTTTTTTGTGGGTTTTTTTTTTTTATCATGGCAAAATATATAAGCCCTAGTGTTTGCCAAATAACCATATTTCACAGCAAATAAAGATGTCCTAGGCTATAAGTGAAAACCTGAACCATGCAAAGCTACATGATCAAAAGCCAAGTAACCAACCTTTCAAACTCAAAATTAGGTATATATATATATATACTACACTAGGTGAGTTTAAGGGAGAGGTGTGACATCCCCCCCATCCCCCACCTTTCTAAAAACTGGTGATCAGGGGGCACAACCCCCTGAAGTTGAAGCATTTTAAAATCCAGACAAATCATTCCTGGAAATAAAAACAATACTGAAAATCCTTTTAGTTTTACTGTCTAAAAACTACCACGTCAAAGAAAAAGGGGTGGCAGCATTGTTGTGTGAGCCTGAGAAGAAAGCCTGCCTTCCGAGAGGTGTGTGAGCATGTGCCTGAAGACTTTTCCACATCAACCCTTAGCTGCTATCATGTTTTGCCAAGTCCCATGCCAAGAATTTTTAAGAAAAACACAAACCTATGACTTTTTTTGGCTTAAGGTTTAGAAGATATTGAAGATAGCTACAAAAGAAGCACACAAACTTATTTGTGAAGGTGATTTTCTTCTTTTTCAATTTTTTTTTTTTTTTTTTAGAGAAAAACAAGATTTATCATTTCCCAACTGCCGAGTGTGTCGTGCTTGCTAACACACTTGTACATCCCTCAGGACATGGGGGAAAAAGGCACTTAAAAAAAAATCATCTTGCTGTATTGTTGTAGTTTAATTTAAAGTCTATTCACACTTGGTGATATCAGACTAAACAAACAAACAAAAAACCTACCATAAAATATTTACAAAGGATTTGGAAATAATTCTAGCAACATCAGTAATAAACGGTTTTCTTGAAACTATGTACAATGGTTCCCTTTGAATTTCAACGCCATCTTGCTGTGTCATATGCTTATCAAATCATAAATTATAGAGGGATTTTCAGCTATGCTGGATGAAACAAAGTGTTGAATCCTGACAAACAGCATTCCTCAACTGAGCACTTCAGATTGCACTGTTCATGACAAATGCTATTTTTTCGTCAACAGCGCAGTGAAGGGTTAATATGTATGGGGTTCACACAAACCTCTCCAATAAAATTTAAAGACTTTTCCAGGAGCTTGTGAAATCCAAGGAGGTGTGATTCATGCAGTATTACATTTGTAGCCTACCCAGGCTGTGCTCCATCATTGACTGTCACCCAAATGCAATTGGCAATACATTTACATCTCCCCCTTTCAGATGGTGCGTTGAATAAGCAATGCATTTGCTGTGTGTGTTGTGTGTGTGTGTGTGTGTGTGTGTGTGTGTGTGTGTGTGTGTGTGTGGTGCGAGTGCACATGTGTGAGTGTGTGTAGCGAGATAAGCGATTGTTTCACTGAAATTTTTAAGAATAACATCCGAGTTGCTGTCAAACTGTTATGGTCATGTATTATTATGTTATATGGTATGTTTACACTGGAATGGGTTTGTATTTTTCAAGCATAAAAAACCCAAAAAATTATATGTTTAGAATTATCTAGTAAAAGAAAAAAATCTGCAAATGTCATAACTATCTCTTCATATCTACCGATTAATTTTAGTCAGCAAAAAAGTGCTGCACTTGAGATAAAATATCCATATGTAGGAAACCAGTAAGAAAATGTTCACTCATCTTGATCGCATCATTTTACAAAATCAGCTGGTAGATTTCATTTAGGCCTGAGCCTTAATTAACTGTGATCAATTTCGTTACCTTGTATCTGGTTTGTAGCAACTTAAGGCTACAACTATAGTAAACCAGCACTTTGGTGCCGTCAATTTTGCCGGCTGGGGTTAAAAATCCTGCTCGGCTTAATTGCTCTGTGGTGTCACTGATGACGGCTGTGCGTGGCCATAGTAAGGCCTGCCCGGTCTGGTATTTTTAACCCGCGTTTGATTTTCAAGCTAAATTCCATTTGTCGGGTTGACGGAAAGTAAAATAGGCAAGAAAAATTTATTTTTGCTACAAAATAACTGCTTTCGAAATTTCTGACTACACAAACTAGTAAATTGACCCTTCCTGATTACATTCCAGTGGTTTAAAAAAAGTTTTGTGGGGGGATTTTAGTAAAAACACTTTATGTCAAACTACTTTTTGTCGATTTTGCGTGGGGGTGGGGCGGAGTCTCAGTTGCCGGTCAGCCTCGTTTTCGCGTCACTCGCAGTTTCAGGGTGACAACTCATTATTTCCCTTGACCACATTGTCAGAAAAAGACGGCTGTCAAACTCCAGAAAGCCGGGTTGACTATGGCCACTTTGACGGATCCGTTCTACCCCATAAAGAGATGGCCGTCAAAACTCTGGACGGCCGGGTTTACTATGCCATAGCCTAAGTCCAAACAAATGTCAAATCTGCTCTGGGAAGTTGGCTTCAGCTTCCAACTCTTGCTGCAACACCTCCCCCCTTCCTGTGGGGCAATGTGCTTTATTACACACACAAGTGAAAACACTGGTTTGTCTGTTGCTACTTCACTGATATAGCCTGCAAGCTCTAAAAAATATAAATAAAAAATAAAAAAATAAAATAAATAATATATATATTTTTTAAAAGCCTGTGAGCTCTGCTTTCGTCTGTTCCACAGGATTAAATGCATAATTTTTGCCTTGCTTTGTCCTTTTGAACTCTACATTATCAAAATCCATCCGATTTCAGCTATCAATCGATGACTTCCAGAGACATTCACTGCACATGCACCAAATTAATATTTACCTCCTTGTCTGTTACACACAAAGTTTTTGCCTTGCTTTGTCCTTTTGAACTCTACATTATCAAAATCCATCTGACTTCAGCGATCAATAGACTTCTACTGACTTATTCACTGCACATAACCAGATTAAGAACTAGTCGTAATCGTCTTGAACCAAAATGGCGGCCAAGCATTTGTGGCAATTAATTACCTCTTTGGAGACTTTGTTGTCTGCTAGTCCTTGTTTGAGTTGTCCACATGCTCGCACTGACTGAACCATAGTCTATTTTTCCACACAAACTGTATCTTTAGTTTATCATCATCTTCAATGAGAATACTTTCCATGGACAAGCACAGACTTTCAAGTGTTTTCAAGGAAGCATCTGTCACAGGTTATCATTTTTAGTCATTTTCAAAAGAACTCAGGGTCTTGGATCTAATATTCCAATTAAAAAATTTTTTTTTTACAATTTCAATTTTTGATCTGAAAATTGCCAATGCAGAATTCCATTTAAAACGGAAGGAAAATCACCCATGCTTTTTTCAAAACCATTAACCTCGCCTCTAGGACTCAAACTAAAACCATCCACAATATTCTTCACTAACCCTAGCAGCGCAGTTCCCAGAACATTCCAGGACAACTGTTCACAGCCACACGGCAGATCCTGGAATATTCCGGGATGACACAGGTGGTCATAACTGAAGGCTCACTTTCGCTTTCAAAGGTCACCCAATGAATGTGAAGGCCACTGTAGGGCCACAGAAATGGTTAAGGTCATTCAACACACACAGGTAACGAAGATGTTGATTGATTTAGAGGGTTGGTTATTTTTCATTTTTTCAGACCAGTCATGATCTGTCTCAAGCAAAAATGGCAGCCAAGCATTTGCACCAAAATTTCTTGATGTGTTTTTCAAGATTTTTTTACGATATTGACGGTGAGGAGTTAAGAGGCTGGATTTGGCAGAACTAAAAAATGACTGATACGATGAGGTAAAGGTTGTGGAATGTCTTTTTTAAAAACTTTTGAAAAATTTATCACGATCCGACCAAATCGAGCGATGCCAAGTTTTGCTGGATACAGTTCTTCGTTACTCGACGATTTTGATGTCATACATTGTTTTACTATATTTTGATGAAACAAGGCTTTGAAATAACTGTTGTTGAGTCAATTTGATATGCTGCTGAGTACTTTGCATCACCCGAAATCAAGCATTCATTGTATTTTTGTTATAGAAAGCCACCGCTTTGCACAAAATGAGTGTTCACCGCCATGACAACTGCAATGGCGTTGATTGCTTTGCTGGACTTCTCTGAGTATTTGACGGCCAATAAAGCGACACAAGCTCCTCATTTTTTTCAAAACTAATGTCAAGAGATAGTATTTTCTGAATCATGACATTTTTGCACCACAACAACATTGCTTATCGTGTTAAAATCAATGAGGGGCTCTGATGGTGTGACATGCACACGCAATTTAAAAAAAAAAAAAAAATTCTTACAATATTATAAACACTACATGCTGCTATAACATTACACTCATTTAAAAGTTTGTTATCTAAGCTTTCCAGTGATTTATAGCTTTGCACACTTAGCTGAGTTTTACATATCAATATCAAGGGTTGTTTGACCCCACCCTGCTTCAAAACAACAATGGCTGACGTTAATTCCGCCAGTAGCACAAAGTACTGCTGCTGTTAATTCAGTGCTACTAGGGTAAACCTTAACCACCACCCCCCATGTGAAACCTTGAATAATGTCTTAAATACACATTCACATAATCCCCCCAACTTTGATAATGACTTGCTCAGTCAGTCCTCTTTGCAGGAGCTTCACTCGTCTGGGTGTGATACAGTCTTGTGCTGCTGCCTCTGCCATCGTGGTCACCATCTGCACACAGCACACAGAAATATCAGTCACCATCTGCACACAGCACAATTTTGTGCACACATCAGTTACCACACACATAACACACTATCACATAGAAATATCAGTCACCATCTGCACACAGCACACAGAAATATCAGTCACCATCTACACACAGCACAATCATGTGCACACATCAGTTACCACACACACATAGAAATATCAGTCACCATCTGCACACAGCACAATCATGTGCACACATCAGTTACCCACACACACACAGAAATATCAGTCACCATCTGCACACAGCACAATCATGTGCACACATCAGTTATCACACACACTTATCACACTATCACACAGAAATATCAGTCACCAAATAACACAGTATCATCAGCAAGTATACTTTCCTTCCAGTTTCATTTTCTGGTACAGTGCTATTGAAAATTAAAGACACTGGCTAGTTTTCACGAATTAAATTTGAAAACAAATGCATATACTTGTAGAACAACCCACATCAACACATGCTTTGCTCTTTGATGCTATACTTTCAGAACATGGACAAACACTCGTGTGTATCAGCCCTATGACCCCTATATGAGAGATCTTCTTTCATATTACATCAGCTACTGTGTGCGCATGCCAAGATGTAATGGCAGATATAAAATGCTTGCTACAATTGTAATTTGATAATGGGATTTTAACTTTCCAAGAGGGAACGCATAAAATCAGGTCCCTAGGACACTTAGTCAATGATGACACTTTTCCACAACAAAAACACAACAGTAAGCATGCCTGCATCAGTGATCAACACCTGTATGACGACACTTTTCCACAACAAAAACACAGCAGTAAGCATGCCTGCATCAGTGATCAACACCTGTATGACACTTTTCCACAACAAAAACACAACAGTAAGCATGCCTGCATCAGTGATCAACACCTGTATGATGACACTTTTCCACAACAAAAACACAACAGTAAGCATGCCTGCATCAGTGATCAACACCTGTATGATGACACTTTTCCACAACAAAAACACAACAGTAAGCATGCCTGCATCAGTGATCAACACCTGTATGATGACACTTTTCCACAACAAAAACACAACAGTAAGCATGCCTGCATCAGTGATCAACACCTGTATGATGACACTTTTCCACAACAAAAACACAACAGTAAGCATGCCTGCATCAGTGATCAACACCTGTATGATGACACTTTTCCACAACAAAAACACAACAGTAAGCATGCCTGCATCAGTGATCAACACCAGTCTCCATGTAACACTGCACTCAGTCAATGTTACCAAGGACATACAGTTACAGAGAAATCCTTCATACCACAAACACCACACAACATAACACAATATGATGCAATTCCGTATAATGTAGGGGGTGGGCGGAATAGCCTAGTGGTTAGAGCGTTGAGCTTGTGATCTGATGGTGCAGGTTTGAACCATCACTGAGATGCCTGGTCGAGGGAATTATTCCCCTGAGTTAACATCAGTACCGACTCCACTCCCCTGAAAGTCCTTTGGCTGAGACTTTAAACCAAGGTGCCTTGTAAGAACACATGCAGAACATCATGCACACAAATTAAAATACTGTTCCGCCTTTTGGAAGGCAAGGCTACCGCTTGCCAGTACAATGGATGACAAAACTGAAAAAAAATCCCTGCAAGCACAATGGAGTATTTAGACATCCCATATATAAAGTCATTCGATGAGACTATAAACCAAGGCCCCGTGTGCAAACGCACGCAGAACATCTTGCCCACACATTAAAACCCTGTTCCGCCTTTCAGAAGAGCAGGCCATCATGTGCCGGTGGGAGTGGATGACAATTTTTTTTTTAAAAACCAGCATGCACACAGGTGTCGTGTTTAGACACCATCCCTGATGAAAAATCAGGGAGTTGGAGTCCCAGGGCAGCTCAGGGTTGTATACGGCAACGTTCTGGTGGCTCCTGCGACGGTACTGGAACCATTTGTATCAGTCATTGCCTCTCCAATGGATCATTCCAGTGGAGTGGAGAGGGGGGCTCTGCTGCATGGGTAACAGTTTGCCCTCCATACTTACTTACCCAGGCTTTGCACTAAAGACTAGAGCGCAACTCCATAGTCTTCCGAGACTGATGGGTGCCTACTATGTGTGTGTGTGTGTGTGTGTGTGTGTGTGTGTGTGTGTGTGTGTGTGTGTGTGTGTGTGTGTGTGTGTGTGTGTGCAATGCATGAATTTCAAGTACAAGCAGAGAGAGACACAGAGAAATTTATTTTATCTACCTACCTACCTACCTACCTACCTACCTACCTACCTACCTACCTATCTATCTATCTATCTATCTATCTATCTATCTATCTATCTATCTATCTATCTATCTATTTATTAATTGCTTATTTATTTATTTATTCTTTTATTTCAAGGAAAATGGAACAAGCACCCATGTGCTTTTTCACATCAAGTCCCCATGTATATGCAGTCTTCGCCATCTACTCAACATTATTGAAATACTTTGGGGGTTTACAAAAATACATTTGTTTGCAAAAATACATTTTCTTGGTTTGAAGATAAAAAACATTTTAGAAAAAAAAAAACACAAGGTATTTTTCACATTTCCATCAAATAAGTAAACCATTTCTGCTTCATTCAACTAATTAGGACAGATTTACTAGCAAAACAAGGTGCTTCACAAGATGCCTGTGCAACAATGAACTCTGGTACAGGCCTAAGTGTATCATCATAAGAAAGTGATTCTATTCTTGCAACAATGAACTCTGGTACAGGCCTAAGTGTATCATCATAAGAAAGTGATTCTATTCTTGCAACAATGAACTCTGGTACAGGCCTAAGTGTATCATCATAAGAAAGTGATTCTATTCTTGCAAACTCTAAATGCTCTACATTTTGTACAGTCCCTTTCCTTTCTTAACATTTAAAAACGATCGTCTATAAACTGCACCTAAACATTTGGAATATTACAAAATAATTTTATTCTCAGATACAACCCAGAGTTCAATATGGTCTGATTTGTGGGGTATGGACAAAAAAGCAGTTACACAGTGAAGTCTGTTCATTTGTTTGGACTCAAAAGGTTTCTAGGTGTTGACATGAGAACTCCAAGTAATTTAGTATATGGACAGTGTAACAGGTGTCCTATCTACATTAACTCACTTGGGATGGCCAGTTCTCTCCCTTGCTTTTCATGGTTCGTAAAAAAATCATGAAAAATAAAAAACACATAGAAAGAAAATGAAATTTTCTGAACATATGAATAACATGCTGGGTTAGAACATATTGAAAGATTGAAGCTGTCACTTTAATATTCAAGGTTTGACAAACATGAAGAAAATACTCCGAATTTTATACTCCATGTCACTACTCCTGTCCCTACTCTCTGCAACAACAAACAAAGAGTTCAGGACACAGGAATCACTCGACAACACTCTGCATTCGACCTTGGATAGGCTCATGAAGCTATGTTAAGCTGCACTAGTCATAGTATCGTGCGGCCGTCACTGAAAAATCTGCAGCAATATGCAAATGGCGGACAGCGTCAACAACGTTGCTTTACATGATCGTAATTGGACAGCCGTCACAACGTCTTTAATGGTCCGTTATAGCGGACAGCCGTCAACAACCGTTGCTTTACACTGATCCATTATAGCTGGACGCCGTCCTCTGAGAGTTAAGGTGGACCACTGCGTCACTCTTTGCAAATTTTTGTTTCTCAGAAACTACTTAAGAGATCTGCATGAAATTTGATACACATACTAGGTGCATTGATAAGGCTATCTGTGGCATTTGAGGTATGCAAGTAAAAAAAGAAAGATAATGTGATAATTTTTTTTTTAATACGTCTCACTATTTGGCCCATCTGCTGCTTTCAAAATATGCATTACATAATGAAGTTTATAATTTTTCCTGTTTGATTTGACATCACTTTGCACAATGATCACAAAAAATATGGTTTACTTCATAAAGTATATTTTTCTGTCTTCTTCAAAAATGCCCACAAAATTTCATTCCTGTTTTTCTTATCTTTATCACCTGGTATTGAAAAACTAAAATAGCTACAGAGTTTAAACTGTCTCATTGCACTCAGCACATGTTACTGTACAGCATACCAAATTTCATTAATTATTTTCATTAGGTCAGAAGTTAAAGATGGGCCAAACAACAGATGCGGCTGAAAAACCATGTTTTGAGAAAAACACACACAGCAGACACAGACATATACACAGAGATTACTTACATATGCCAGAGCCCCAGGTGCAGTCATCTAAAGCAGGTGCAGTCATCTAAGTCCTCAGCAGGTAGCAAGTCATCTAAGTCCCCAGCAGGTGCAGTCATCAAGCTAAGTCCACTCAGCAGGTGCAGTCATCTAAGTCCACACACCACACTCCACACGGAAACACACAGAAAGGAACATGTAAAACACATTCATGTCAACAGTAATGTTTGCAACACAACAGCTACCTCCTGACTTACCCCCTTCCCCTTTAAACCCCTCCCCTCCCGCCTTCTCCCCTCCCCTCCCCCTTTTCTAGTCCTTCATGCTTCACCACAAGGTCACCCTCTAAAAGGTTTTCAGCTCTTTAGCATATCCATCATTCCAGGCAATGCCACCTTTTTGCTGCATTCAGGTAGTGAATTCCAACTTCAGGGATGATGTCTACACACGACACCAGTGTGCGAGCATTAAAAAAAAATTGTCATCCATTCCTACTAGCACAGAATGGCCTACTCTTCTGAAAGTGGAACTGATTTTAACATTGTAAATGGTCTGTGTGCTAAGATGGTCTGTGTGCATTTACAGTACATGGGACCTCACTCTACAGTCTCATCCAAAAGACTTTCAGGGAAGTGGAGTCAGTACTGATGTAAACTCCAGGGAAAATCCCCTGAACAGGCATCTTGGTGGTGGTTCGAACCTGGGCTGTCACATCACAAGCTCAACGCTCTGTACCGGGCTTTCCTCCCCCTTCCCCCCACCCAGTATATGGAATGGTTTACACACCATGATGGCCTCTTGAGAAAACTAAAACATGACAGAAAAAAACCTGTTCAAAGTATGCATCGTAGAAATGGACAGGTGAACATTTCCACCTTTAAACTCCCTCTCCCTCACCACTACCCCCTCCACTTTACACCCTCCACTCCCACCTCTCCCACAATGTCTCCTACAGCAGTGTCACTAACAGACATCTCTGCATCATCATACATCAACACCAACCCATCCACGCCTGTATTATATCAACCTACTGACTGACATCTACGCATCAATTTCAAACTTGACAATGCTCAGCATATCACAGCCCTATGTCTGCTCACTCACTGGCCACAGGTCACTATCAACAGGAAACTAGGACAGGGCTGGCTCCTAACTGTACAGCAGGAAAAGAACATCCACACTCAGGGAAATGTCCATGTTGATACCCATCCTCTGGCAGTGTTCAAAACCAGTCCCCACAAAGCCGTGTGCCTCAAACAGGCAGTGCAGAGGATGCCACACTACAAGGAGCTAGCTTCTACCTGCAGTGAGGCAGCCAGCTACACTACACTACACTACAAGGAGCTAGTCCCTTCTACCTGCAGTGAGGCAGCCAGCTACACTACACTACAGGATAACATACAGACCAGAGGGCTGGCTGTAAATGGCAAACAATGCATCAGGTGCACATCTGCCTGTTCCCAATACAAAAGCTGGTCTAGGACAGTCGTAGATAGAGGGATGTGAAACAATAACAACAAGTCTTCTTATGATGCTTTGATTCACATCGTCGGCATTTGGTCACCACAGCATCTGAAACAAGAGATCACACAATTCATGTTAAAGTCAGGTCTGGACACAAATATCGTCAAGTCTATCATCACACCTCACACCCTTCTCTTCTGCACTTTGTATGTTGCTCAACATCTTGCCTGTTCACCTGTCAGCAACATTATTATTTATAGCAGCCACTGAAGCATGCCCAATCAACTGTCCCCACCTCCTTCTATCTTCAGTCCTTCTGTAGTTTCCCGCAAACTTCCAATCTTAAAGGCTTTGACATAAACTCACCACAATCTGAGGTCACCAATTAGACCAGAGCAATGGGTCACCGAATCAGAGGCAATTTTTATTATTACATGATAATCAATGGTAATGTGGATGATGTAATGATGCTGCCATCATACATATGTATATATATGCGTGTGCGTGTGCGTGTGGTTTGTGTGTGTGTGTGTGTGTGTGTGTGTGTGTATATAATATATATATAATATATATATATCCCGGCATCAACCGGGCCCAAGAGAGACAAACACCTGCAGTGTTGGTCAGGTAATTTGAGCAACACTCTCAAATTCACATCCGTAAAGTGGATGAAGCTCGACTGTGTGGTCCCAGTCTTCCCCCATTGAGCCCACAGCACACTCACTCTGTGTAGGAGCCGGCTAAAGTCTGAAAAATCCATATGACTCTTATGGGATTCAAACCAGTGACCTTCCAGTCCGAAATCCAAGGTGCTAACCACTGCACCATGGTGGCTGGTAAACACTATAGATTTTTTTCTTTGTTCCCCCCCCCCCCCCCCCCCCCACGTTCTTGTTTAGACTTTAAATTAATACACTTACTGCGTAAGATATGGACATGCACGGTGTATATATTTTTTCTATGCTTCTCTTTTTTTTAATTATTATTATTTCTACTGTCTCAACAACAGCAACAAATAGGGCAGCATGGATTTGGCTATTTTAGTTCCTGGCTCTTGTTTAGACTTTAAATCAATACCCCTACTGCATATGATCTGGACAGTGTGGATATTTTTCCTTTGCTTTCGATACCCCAATAGCATGAAAAAGCACACACTATGGATTTTCTTCCTGGAGTTGATGGTTTACTCAGTAAGGTATGGACAGTGTGGATATTTTTCCTTAGCTTTTTTTTTGTTTTTGATACCCCAACAGCATGAAAAAGCACACACTATGGATTTTTCTCCCTGGGAGTTGATGGTTTGTTTTCCCTTTTTGTTGTTGGTTTTCGGGGGTTGCTTTTTCTTTAAAAAACACTATTGCATCAAGAAATGGGCAGTATGAATTTTACATATTTTCCCGGTTTGTTGTTGGTTTTTATTGGTTTTATTTTTAAAAGTAAAACCCATTTGCATTAGAAATGGACAGTATGAATCCTCCCCCCCAAAAAAAAACACACAACAAAAAAACAAACTTTTCTTACGTTGGTCTTTAATACTCCAAGTTCATCAAGAAAAGCACACAATGAGGTTTTTCTCAACAAATGAACACTATTAATTTTTCTCTTTTTTTCTGCTTTGTTTTTACATGGATCCCCCCCCCCCCCCCCTCTTCTCCATAAAAAGTTATGTTCACTCTTTTTTTCCTTTTAATTTCTTTTTCCTGTCTTGTTTTTCTTTTTTCACCAAAAAGTTTATACACATGTACACTCAACCCTCTTTCTAGACAGAATGTGGACACATGCAATGTCTCGCCACCAAGAAAAATGACCACAAAACCCGAGCACAGAACCTGACCATTCCACACACAGAGCTGAGAAGTACTGGACACTATGCATGAACTCTTAGTGTTGAACGGAGTGAGTAAACATTCATATAGCTATGCTGTATTTAAAGTTAAAGATCAATTCTGCCTACCTCAAGCTGATGTCAAATTTCTAAGTTGACAATTGACATTTGCACTACGCTCCAGTTTTCTGGACTAATGGACAAATTTTACCTGCCACAGTGCTTTGGAAGACTTCACATGATTCTAATGGACAAATTTTACCTGCCACAGTGCTTTGAAGTCTAACGGTCCACACACTGCATCAGAACATAGAGGAGGAGTCAGACAAGACACTGTTGTTGATTGATGAAACTGTATAAACTGTACTGAAACTGTAACTTTTCTTCCTCCTCATCCTGACTACAAAGCATAGAACATAGAGGAGGGTCAGACAAACACTTTTGTTAATATGATGAAACTGTATAAACTGTATGAAACTGTACAAACTGTATGAAACTGTATAAACTGTTACCTTCTTTAATAGTACAACATCCTGACTACAGAGCATATAACTGCCGTCATCTATACAGCTCCACAACCTTCACTTTACATAGTGCAGCCTTTCTCATCTATACAGCTCCACAAACTTCACTTTACATGTGCAGCCTTTCTCATCTATACAGCTCCACAAACTTCACTTTACCATGTGCAGCCTCTTCTCATCTAACAGCTCCACAAACTTCACTTTACCATGTGCAGCCTTTCTCATCTATACAGCTCCACAAACTTCACTTTACCATGTGCAGCCTTTCTCATCTATACAGCTCCACAAACTTCACTTTACCATGTGCAGCCTTTCTCATCTATACAGCTCCACAAACTTCACTTTACCATGTGCAGCCTTTCTCATCTATACAGCTCCACAAACTTCACTTTACCATGTGCAGCCTTTCTCATCTATACAGCTCCACAAACTTCACTTTACTATGTGCAGCCTTTCTGAGTCCAGTACATTCTGAGTTCTGAACACTGCATACTCTGTACTTTCAAAAGAATCACACACAGTCTGACAGATACTGCTACACTTACTGGACATCATTTTTCTGACCAATTTTCTTTTCGCACTAAACCCTCTCCACATTATTTTCCTCTGGCCAGAATGCAAAGGATTCAGCTCATCTTCTTCATTTATTTCTACATAGAGTTTTCACGTTTTTAACAAATTCTACACTGTTTGGTTTTTCTTGACAAATTTCACTTTTTTTTTTTTTTTAAGTGTTAACATGAGTAATCAATGTGTAATGCAATGTTTCTTGCATGACTGAACTGTAGTGCAAACCTACTATCAAGGGCAAACAATGTGTGTGGTGGCACTGTGCTGTGATGATGCTCTCTCTTGGGACAGGAGCCTGATTTTCAAAAAGAAAAATCTATGGTACTGAGGTGTGATGCAACAGCTTAGTACTCTGACAGCCATAAAAATAATCATATGACAATAATAATAATATAATAATAACAATAATGATCATAATAACAATAACGATGATGATGATAACAATAATGATTATTATTATCATCATTATCAGTTGTTAACTATCAATATCATCTCTATTAAACAAAGTAGAATCAATCTTCTTTGTCTTAACATTATTATTACTATCAATGCCACACAATATCCCACAGCAACTAAAAACTGCAACAGTTACATCATAATGTTCAACACAACACCACACTACTCCAGACTTGTAAATACATATTCATAAATACATATTCCAGACCTGCAAATACATATTCATAAATACATATTCCAGACTGTAAATACACAATTACATAGCAATGATGCCATCTCACATGCATCTGGGTGGAAGGTTGGCACAAAACACATTTTACTCATCGTTTTCAATTGATGCTTTTTTTTCTTTTCTTTTTAGAAAGGGTTCTCTTTTTTTCCTTTCTATTTTTCCTTTCATTTTTTTTTTCTTTTTCTTTTGTTTTCCCTTTTTTCTTTTTTTTTCCTCTTTTTTCCTCTTTTTTTTTTTTGTCTTTTCTTTCAAAGAAGAGGAGAAATTCCTGCACACTGAATCTCACACACATCACTCATTCTCTCTCTCTTTTATATCCCTGACTTCTGTCAACAACACCATGTCCAAAATAAAACTTCAAATCACATCATACAGATCATACAAATAACACTTTCCACTTCACAGATGAAAATAAACAAAACTAAAAAAAAATACACACACACACACACACACAAAACCAAGTCAACTGTCTGTTCTTACATCTGATTCACACAGAATGCCATTTCTACCATTTGCATTCCCTTTCCACATCAAAACCCAAACTTTAAAAACAACAGGAATGGGTTGGACTCAATGTAACAAAAACAACAGGAATGGGTTGCACTCAATGTACAAAAACAACAGGAATGGGTTGGACTCAATGTACAAAAACAACAGGAATGGTTGCACTCAATGTACAAAAACAACAGAATGGGTTGCACTCAATGTACAAAAACAACAGAATGGGTTGGACTCAATGTACAAAAACACAGGAATGGGTTGCACTCAATGTACAAAAACAACAGGAATGGTTGCACTCAATGTACAAAAACAACAGGAATGGGTTGCACTCAATGTACAAAAACAACAGAATGGGTTGCACTCAATGTACAAAAACAACAGAATGGTTGCACTCAATGTACAAAAACAACAGAATGGGTTGCACTCAATGTACAAAACAACAGGAATGGTTGCACTCAATGTACAAAAACAACAGAATGGTTGCACTCAATGTACAAAAACAACAGGAATGGGTTGCACTCAATGTACAAAAACAACAGAATGGTGCACTCAATGTACAAAAACAACAGAATGGTTGCACTCAATGTACAAAAAAACAGAATGGGTTGGACTCAATGTACAAAACAACAGAATGGTTCACTCAATGTACAAAAACAACAGAATGGTTGCACTCAATGTACAAAAACAACAGGAATGGTTGCACTCAATGTACAAAAACAACAGAATGGTTGCACTCAATGTACAAAAACAACAGAATGGTGCACTCAATGTACAAAAACAACAGGAATGGTTGCACTCAATGTACAAAAACAACAGGAATGGTTGCACTCAATGTACAAAAACAACAGGAATGGTTGCACTCAATGTACAAAACAACAGGAATGGTTCACTCAATGTAAAAAAAAAAACACACAAAAAAATGTTCATTTAAAAGTGGTGTGTGATATATCCCATTTCTGTAATTTTCATACCACCTCCATTTAAAACAATATTTTAAAAATATTTTCAATCTTAACTGATGGAGCACATATCCTGCAAGTGCTCCAAGTATTGTACAAACACATCGGAAAAAAAAAATATGGAAAATTTGGCAATATACACATTTTCGCCCCCATCAATAGAAAAAAAATTCAGTTAACTACTCAGATAAAAAAAAAAAAGCGTTATCTTATTTTTTCCATGGATAGGAAAAACTGTACATATTGCCAAGATATCGTTTACACACATACATGTGTACTGTAAATATGTGCACGTGTTCACACACATGTACCACTGACCTAGAAGAATGGCATACTCTCCAGGCCCTTCACTCTCTCCAGCCCTTCCTCTTTCTCTCCCTCACACCCCACCAATACCTGTACTCTCTCTCTCTCTCTCTCTCTCCACACACACACACACAAAACCACACCATGAGGAGGATTAAGTCGCATCTCCTCTCAACACCCCCCCCCCCCACACACACACACCCTTCCGAAACCCCTGAACACACACACATACACACACAGGTGGAGGAATTAAGTAACCATCTCCTCTCACCCCCTCCCCACCCCCTGCATCCATACCCCCCTCCTCTCTAAAACACACACACACACAACACACACACACACACACACACACACACACACACACACACACACACACACAACACACATTTAAAGGCATTAAGTCATATAATCCTCACAAATCATTCCCCCAACACACACACACTCACTCTCTAATCATATACGACAAAATTGGCAACATGAAAAAATTGTGCAAGCCCACTGCCGATTACAAAAACTAGCTTCTCACCAGTACTTTGCAGAGGTGTCTAACTTCTGGTCACTGATATCAGTTTAACTTGCATATTTTTTCCAAGTTACACACACACACACACATTCACACACAAAGAGGAGGTATTATGTAACATCCCCTCTCACCTAGTCTACCCCCACCCCAACACACACACACACACACAAAGAGGAGGAATTTAGTCACATCTCCTCTTCCCTAGTCTACCCCCACCCCACAGAACACACATGCACGCGCACACACACTTGTCTAATGTCACTTAGAGTGGACAAACGTTAAACTGAGGACAACGACAACACCACCACCACTCACACACACATACATGAGGAGGTATTGAGTCACACTCCCTCTAACATAGTCTACCCCCACCCCCACAAAACACACACACACACAGTTTTCTTCAATCTAAGATACCAATCAGATAGCTTTCCTTTCACACATTTCCCACCCTTAACCCCCGCCCTCCCCCCCCCCCCCCCTTCTCTGTCTCTCTCGCTCTAAAAAAAGAAAAAATTAAAAGATATTTTTAAAAACACACACAGGCAAAATGTCTTTTTCCTACAATCTCTATTAAACTATGATTCTAACACAGCGCAAAGAAGAAAAGTCAACAACAGACCCGATCCAAATAAACAACAACAACAACAAAAACAGTGGTCAAAATGCATTTTCATTTCCATCAATAAATCAAATATGGTTTTGGTCATGATTATGTATTCCATTTTCACACATATCAAAGCTTATTTTCAATTCAACAAAATTTGTATAACAACTAAGTAACTTACAGCAAATAAAAACAAAGAAAGTTTTATTAAAAGGAAATAAACCAACCACTCCACCCCTCCCCCCCCCCAAAAAAAAAACCCATAAAAGACCCAATTTCACACATACTGACATTGTGCATGACCAACAACTCAGAAAAATGATGCAAGCCAATGGCTGGTGCTCTGCAAAAACGGTACAAGTTTTCACTCGTGTTCATGGACTTGACCATTTTTGGTCACTGATATCACTTTGACTTGCATGATTTTTCCAGACTGCCCATCATACACATTACACACATGCACACACACACACATGAGGAGGTATTTAGTCACATCTCCTCATACCTAGTCTACTCCACTCTCCCCAAAAGTCCTTCGGATGAGACTTTAAACCGAGGCCCCGTGTGCGAACGCACGCAGAACATCTTGCGCACACGTTAAATCCTGTTCCGCTTTTCGTAAGAGTAGGCCATCGTGTGCCGGTGGGAACAGATGACAATATTTACAAAACTGCATACACACGGGGACCGGATGAAAAAAAGCACATGATTGCTTATTCTGTTATCCTCGATATAAAAGAATAAATAAATAAATAAATAAATAAATACCCCCACCCCCACAAAGCAAACGCACATAGTGACATACACATACATACACACGCACTTGCTCAGGCACACGCACTCGCACTTCCACACACATGAGGAGGTATTAAGTCACATCTCCTCTACCCTAGTCTACCCCCACCCCACAAAAAGACACACACACACACACGTACACACAAACATACACACACACGTTTCTTCAATCTAAGATACCAATCAGGAAGATTTCCTTTCACAGATTCCCCCCTTAACCCTCACACTCTCCTCTCTCTCTCTAAAAAAAAAAGGACAAGGAAAAGGTTATTTTTAAAAACACACACACACAAAATGTCTTTTTTCTACAATCTCTATTAAACTATGATTCTAACACAGTGCAAAGAAGAAAAGTAAACAACAGACCCAGTCCAAACAAACAACAAAAAAACAGCCGTCAAAACGCATTTTCATTTCCATCAATAAATCAAAGATGGCTTTAGTCATGATTATGTATTCCATTTTCATACATATCAAAGCTTGTTTTCAATTCAACACAACTTGCATAACACATTAGTAACTCACAGAAAAAAATAAAAAATTTTTAAAGAAATAAACCAGCCCACCAAAAAAAAAACAAACCCAACCCTCCCCCCTCCCCTTTCAAACCCATAAAAGACCCAATTTTACTCATATTGACATTGTGCATGACCAACAACTCAGAAAAATGATGCAAGCCAATGGCTGGTGCTCTGCAAAAACGGTGCAAGTTTTCAGTCATGTTCATGGACTTGCCCACTTTTGGTCACCGATATCACTTTGACTTGCATGATTTTTCCAGACTGCCCATCATACACATTACACACACACACACACACACAAACACATATACGAGAGGTATTTAGTCGCATCTCCTCTGACCTAGTCTACCCCCACTCCCAAAAGACAAACACACACACACACACACACACACACACACACACACACATATACACATACATATATACACACGCACCTGCTCATAGCACACGCAGTCACACTTACACACAACATCAGGAGGTATTAAGTCACATCTCCTCTGACCTAGTCTACCCCCACCCCACAAAAAGGCACACACACACACACACCTTTCTTCAATCTAAGATACCAGTCAGGAAGCTGACCTTTTACAGATTCCCCCCTCAACCCCCCCCCCCCCCCCCCCCCCCCCCACTTCTCTCTTTCTCTCTGTAAAAAAAAAAACAAGACAAGAAAAGTGTTATTTTTAAAAAACACACACACAAAATGTCTTTTTTCTACAATCTGTATTAAACTATGATTCTACAACAGTGCAAAGAAGAAATAAACAACAGACCCAATCCAAACAAACTACAAAAACAGCCGTTAAAATGCATTTCCATTACCGTCAATAATTCAAAGATGGCTTAGGTCATGATTATGTATTCCATTTTCACACATATCAAAGCTTGTTTTCAATTCAACAAAATTTGTATAACAAATAAGTACCTTACAGAAAAAAGAAAAAAAAGAAAAAAAAATTTAAAGAAATAAACCAGCCCCCCCCCCCCCCCCCCTTTCAAAAAACATAAAAGACCCAATTTACACATACTGACATTGTGCATGACCAACAACTCAGAAAAATGATGCAAGCCAATGGCTGGTGCTCTGCAAAAACGGTGCAAGTTTTCAGTCATGTTCATGGACTTGACCACTTTTGGTCACTGTTATCAGTTTGACTTGCATGATTTTTTCCAGACTGCCCATCATACACACACACATGCACACACACACACACACACACACACACACACACACACACATGAGAAGGTATGTAGTCACATCTCCTCATACCCAGTCTACCCCCACCCTCACAAAACAAACGTACATAGTGACATACACATACATACACACATACTTGCTCATGCACATGCACTCGCACTTACACACACATGAGGAGGTATTAAGTCACATCTCCTCTATCCTAGTCTACCCCCACCCCACAAAAAGACACACACACACACACACACACACACACACACACACAAACACACACACACACACACACACACACACAACACAAGGAGGTATTTAGTCACATCTCCTCTGAACCTAGTCTACCCCCACTCCCACAAAACACACACACACACACACACACACACACACACACCCTGTCATGCATGCGCACACACACTTACACACAACACATGAGGAGGTATTAGTCACATCTCCTCATACCTAATCTATCCCCACCCCACAACACACACACACACAATTTCTTCAATCTAAGATACCAGTCAGAAGCTTTCCTTCACAGACCCCCCCCCCCCCCCTCTCTCTCTCTCTCTCTCTCTAAAAAAAAAAGAAAAGAAAAAAAAGTTATTTATAAAACACACACACATGTAAAAAATCTTTTTTCTACAATCTCTCTATAAACTACAATTCTAACAGCGCAAAGAAGAAAAAACAACAGACCCAGTCCAAACAAACAACACACAAAAAAACAGTCATCAAAATGCATTTTCATTTCCATCAATAAATCAAAGATGGTTTTGGTCATGATTATGTATTCCATTTCACACTATATAGCTTATTTTTAATTCAACACATTTGTATGACAACTAGTAACTCACAGAAATCAAAAAAAATTTTTTTATAAAAACACCCACCAAAAAATCATTTGTTACCCCCACTCCACAACAATGCACACACATATACACCACACACCGCTCATGCACGCGCAGCACACTTACACACATAGGAGGTATTAAGTCACATCTCCTCATACCTAGTCTACCCCACCCACAACACACACACACGTTTTCAATCAAGATACCAGTCAGGAAGCTTCACTTCACGATCCCCACCCCCCCCCCCCCCCCCCCCCTCTGAAAAAATTCAAAAAAAAATGAAAAAACATTGTTTTTAAAAACACACACACACACACAAAATGCTTTTTTCTCAATCTCTATTAAACTATGCATTCTAACACAGTGCAAAGAAGAAAAGTAACAACAGACCCAATCCACAATAACAACAAATAACCAGGTCAAAAGCATTTTCTTTCCATCAATAAATCAAAGATGTTTGGTCATGATTATGTATTCCATTTTCACACATATCAAAGCTTATTTTCAATTCAACAAATTTGTATAACAAATAAATAATTAACAACAAATCCCCCCCCATTTTTTCAATAAAAAAACAGCCCACCAAAAAAACACACACCAAACACATACACACAAAACCACAAGTGCAAAGTTTTCAGTCATATTCATGACTTACAACTTTGGTCACTGATATCACTTTGACTTGCATGATTTTTCAGACTGCCCATCATACACATCACACACACCACCACTACACACACACACACACACAACACATACAAGCACACACACACACACGTATCACACACTCTCACAACCACACACACACAACAACTTACACACACACACACAAGGAGGTATTCAGTCACATCTCCTGATCCTAGTCTATCCCCACCCCACAACACACACACTTTCTTCAATCTAAGACACCAGTCAGAAAGCTTTCCTTTCACAGAATTCCCCCCTTAACCCCCCCCCCTCCTCCCCTCTCTCTCTCTAAAAAAAAAAAAAAGAAAAAAGTTATTCTTAAAAACACACACACATGTAAAAAGTCTTTTTTCTACAGTCTCTCTATTAAACTATGATTCTAACTCAGCACATAGAAGAAAAGTAACACAGACCCAATCCAAACAACAACAAAAACAGTGGTCAAAAGGCATTTTCTTTTCCATCAATAAATCAATGAAGCTTTTGGTCATGATTATATATTCCATTTCACACATATGAAAGCTTATTTTCAATTCAACACAATTCATTTTGTATAACAATAGTAACTTACAGCAAATTAAAAAAATTAAAAGGAAATAAACTAGCCCACCCCCCCCCCCCCCCTCCACCCCAAAACAACACACAAACATAAAAACCCAATTTACACATACTGACATTGTGCATGACCAACAACTCAGAAAAATGATGCAAGCCAATGGCTGGTGCTCTGCAAAAACGGTGCAAGTTTTCAGTCATGTTCATGGACTTGACCACTTTTGGTCACTGATATCACTTTGACTTGCATGATTTTTCCAGACTGCCATCATACACATACACACACACACACACACACACAACACGTATTTGCATCCCGACAGCACCCCACCACACAAACACACACAGAGTATTTATCACATCTCCTCTAGACCTAGCGCACCCCCACCCCTCCCCCCCACACACCACACACCACACACAACAACACAGAGAGTATTTAGTCACATCTCCTCTGACCTAGTCTACCCCCACTCCCACAAAACACACACCAACACCCACAACACAAACACACACACACAGCACCGAAATCACATCACCACACTCACACACAAGATTAATAATCCTCTCACCTCAATCTCATCCCCACCCCCCACCTCCAACTGAGTATGCACACTCCACTTTTCTTAAATCTAAGATACTAACAGGTATCTTCCATTTCATTAATTGACCACTACTCCTCTCTCTCCATCTCCCCCCCCCCTCAACCACAACACACAAAAAAAGGGGGGTGGGAGAATTTTTTTTTTTTTTTTTACTGAATCTATATCAAACTATGATGCCAATACAGAATACAAAAGAAAAGTAAAAAATATACACACAAATTAAACCCTAAAAAAAAAACAACAGCACATTTCTCCCCATCATTCAACATGGATCTGATCATTATTTTTTGACAAAGTTGTCACACAAAGTCATAACTATGTCAACATTTCCATGAATATCACAACTTATTTTCAATTCAACACAACATTTTTACAAAAACTCACAGTACCAAAACTAAAAAAATGGTTAAAAAATAAAATGGATTTAAAAAAAAAAAAAAACTTAACCTCCCTTTTTGTTTATCTGAAGCAAATTGGCAACTTGAAAAAAAATTATGCAAGGTGACTGTAGCATGTCTACCAAAACGTCCAAGGTTTTCAGTTATTTTAATGACTTTATCACTTTTGGAAGGTAAGTGGTATCAGTTTGACTTGCATTTTCCTGGTGGCAGAAGATTCAAATTACATGTCCACACACACACACATACACTCAAGGAGGTATTACATCACATCTCCTCTTACCTCATTACAACCCCCCCCCCCCCTTCCAAATGAGTATGCACACTCACGCTTTTCTTCAATCTAAAATACTAATCAGGTATCTTCCATTTCATAAATTGACCATACACTCCTCTCTCTCCCTCTCTCCCTTCCCCTCCCCCCCCCCAAAAAAAAAAAAGATGGGGGGAATGAACCACAAAAAAACAAAAGAAAAAATTTTCTTTTTTAACTGATTCTATATCAAACTATGCCAATACAGAATAGATAAGAAAAAAATACACACCAAAAAAAAACAAACTAAAAAACACCAAAGCACAGCTGAATAGGCCTAAAGGGTTTCTTTCTCTCAGTCTATATTCAGCACTTATGTAACTACAACCAAAAAAAAAAAAAAATGCAAACCACACACACACACAACATTAAAAGCTGTCAAAATCCACATTTCCTACCATCATTCAAGACAGTTTGTTCCATGCTTTCTCTCAAAAATATATCTAAATACTGCATGGTCTGTCATCTATATTTTCAACTCAACACAATCAGTAAACTATAATTCACACAATGAAAAATGAATTTTTAGGAAAAAGAAAGATAAACTAAAGAAAAAAAAAAAAAACCTGAAAAAGATACAATCTAGATTGTAATGTACATTACATGTACCAATAATGATACATATTATACATATTCAAGCTCAGTATATGTACATGAACAAGTACATGGTCTGTCTTCTCTTATTCTTGAAGACTAGCAATAACACAGACACAATCACTAACATACACTGTAATAAATCTGCACACATTGTCTCACACACAGGCACCATATCTTACATACTCCAATTTAAAGTAGTTTGGTTTCAAACAGATTTTCCAGTATTAAAACTGCTTGTGTTTGTTCAGATTTTTAAAAAATCATAAGAATATATTAACAACTACAATCTGTTATTAACTACAAGGATTTATATAAGTGCTTTCCAACATCCCAATAAGTTTTACAATGCCAAACAACACAATGTGCATTCACATAAACTGTACTACTAAACAAAAGTACACATTGCATTTTCATCTATTTGAATAAAGCCAGCATCTTAGGAGTTTCTTCTGTCGAGGTTTGTTGTGTTTTTTTAACAGCTAACTTACAATCTCAGTAAGGCATGGATTGATGGAATGGCATGGCACAACATGGCATGGCATGGCAAACCACAGTAAAATACAACACCAGTTTGTGGTTAAGCATGTCAGTTACTACGGGCATACAGTGGTGTAGGTATGGCATGATATATCCCAGTAAAATATCACAGTACAATACAGTACTGTATGGTAAGGTACAGACTAGTACAACAACAACAAGGTATCAAACTATATGATGATTATGGTACTGTACCATGAAGCACAGTACAGTACTGTATGGTAAGGTACAGACTAGTACAACAACAACAGGATCAAACTATATGATGATTATGGTACTGTACCATGAAGCACATACAGTACTGTATGGTAAGGTACAGACTAGTACAACTACAACAAAGGTATCAAACTATATGATGTATTATGGTACTGTACCATGAAGCAAGTTATTTTACTATCTATGCTGTAGAGTGATGTGGGTGGGGTAGGGTGATGTGGTGTGGTATAGGATGTGTGGGTGGTGGTGTGGTAAGTGTGGTAGTGGTGATGGTGATGGCAGGTGTGTGTGGTATGTGGTATAGGAGTGGGTGGTGGGTGTGGTATAGGTGTGGATGTGGTGGTATAGGATGTGGTGTGTGTGTGTGTAGGGATGTGTGGGTGGTGTGGTATGGATGTGTGGTATGTCAACACCAGTGTATGTATTGCAGTAAATGCTATAGATTGTCACTGGTATGATGTGTGGTGGGGACGTGTGGTGTTAAGCACAGTGCATGGATGGATGGGATGGGATGGGGATGGGATGGTGGATGGTGATGCTAAGTTTATCAGATGGGACAGCATGGGCTGGACAGTATGGTATGATATATTGTGTGGGGTGGGATGGGATGGACTGGATGGTACAGGACAAAATGGGATGGGACGGCATGGAGTGGGATGGAATGGAACAGGACAGGCAGGATGGGATGGGCATGGATGGGGTAAAGCAGGTGGGATGAGTTGGGATGCTTCAGGATGGGACAGGATGGAATGGTAACAGTACGGATGGGATGGGTGGGACAGGATATGACGGGATGGGATGGTAAGGGATGGACGCAAGGGACAGGATGGGATGGGCGAGAAGGGGATGGGATAGAATAGGATGGCACAGTATGATATGCTACAATATGCATGGTATGGAAGTATAATGTAGCACAGTGCAGAACACAGAAAACAAGTGCCATACCATTACGCTACACAGTCAGTTTCTCCACCTGAAAATTAAGCTGCTCTGCCCAAGACAGCACATCACCACAGCACAGTGCCCCATTTTTTTCCCTTTTAAATCTTGTTTACACTGCTGATATTGTAAGAGTATTTCAGCACAATTAAGTTACAGAAAATACTCTTGCTGCCATAGATTTTTATACAAATACTAGGAATACATTGCCTAAACAACAGTGAGTAAACAACACAGGTTTGTTTCATCTAAAATGCAAGCACACAAAAAGTTTCTTGGAAATTTGAACCTCTTTTTTAAAGTTTATCAGAAAGATGAGATAAATTCTTGAAATTTACTACCTCTGTGGATCTCACCTGAAAGTTTATGACTCACCTCATGAAATTCTGCATCTTATTTGAATAAAGACTACCCTGATAACTTCATGAAATTAAGAACCTCCATTAATCTCATCTGAAAGATTACTACTCTAATAACTCCTTCAATTACAGAAACCTCTGTTGATCTCAACTGAAGTGCAACTCCTTAAAATCCAAGAGTGGAAAGAAGCAACCATGATCCCTGTATACAAGAAGGCAAAGACAGGAAGAAAGCATCAAGGTACCGACCAATCAGCCTCACCAGTTGTGTCACCAAAACCATGGACAGGATAGTCAGCACCGGGTTACTCTGCCACCTGGAGACTAACAATCATCCTGACAGTTTTGCATGCAATACCAAGCAGGCATTTAGTGGCAATGTACCGTAAGCCTACCCAAGTACTCAAACCACCTACATACCGAAGATACCCAAGAGATCAAACCACCATACCCAGATATACCGAGTACCCAAGATCAAACACCTACCATACCCAAGTACCCAAGTATCAAAACCACCGTACCTCAAGAAGTACCCAAGATCAAAGCACCTACCCTACCAAGTTACCCCAAGATCAAACACAGCCAGAGACCAGATCAAACCCCTACCAAGTACCCAAGATCAAACCACCTACCAAGTACCCAAGATCAAACCACCTACCCAGAGTACCCAAGATCAAACCACCTACCCGGAGTACCCAAGATCAAACCCTACCATACCAATCAAAACTACGAGTACCAGATCAAGCCACCTAGCCAAGTACCCAGATCAAAGCCACCTACCAGAGTACCAATCCAAACACCTACCCAGGTACCCAGATCAAAGCAACTACCAGGAATATCCACTAAGCAGAAGATCAAACACTGGAGTACCAGCATACCACTACAGAGTACAAACAAACAGCCTACCTGTGAAACCAACCCCTAGCCAGAGTACCCAAGATCAAAGCACCTACCCAGAGTACCCAGATCAAACCACCTACCCGTGTACCCATGATCAACCACCTACTATCTAAAAAAAAACAGAAGATGCCTTCAAGGAGCAGAAGCTCTTCTTTGCTGCTGGACAGCCAGCCTTTCTGGGACCATCCTCTAACTAAGGCATCATCCACACAAATTACAGGAATTGCCTTAGGTAAGCTAGAAGAAAGAAATGGGTATCTAGGCATCGCAACTACATGAAGCAAAAAACAGCTTTGCTGAGACCAAGGCACTGGCATATGACCACCCTAATGGACAATGCAGATGTTTTCATAAATGAAGCACCCTCAAAACCACTATCAGCTAATTAAGAAACTAGTAGAGAACCGTCTAGTTTAGTAGATTTCTCAACTCAATAACCAAATTGAATAAAACAGTTAACGACAAATAACTAATTTATGCATACATCTAAAGAACAGAAATGTTGTTATGGACTTCTTCAAAAACTGATAAATAGTTGGTTTTTTTAATCTGATGCAACAGGGGTTAAAAAAAAAAACCTTAACAAATTTAACCAACAACAAACTTCACCTGAATAATACCCTTCCTGAAAATTAATGGGAAAATGCCTGTAGATGTTTTGACCCTTTGAACATTAACATGCTGCTTTTGTTTGGCCCTGTGTAAAAGTCATAAATGAGTGAATTTATGAAATATCACTGTAAAATTTTAGGAGCACCTGTATTTGTAATTTTAGAGCAATATACCAAACGTCAAAGATGATGAGATATGTCTGATTTTTTCATTTTATTTTGTTAACATAAGTTCTAATTATTTTAAACCAATGGTGGTCATGACAACTGCATATTGCTGACACAGCCCTGCTGATGAGTAATACCTGGTACTGATCAGATAAAATAGTCAGCACATGCTAAACATCAGTAATCAAACTAAGTCACTCTCAATACCTAGGGCTGATTATTGGTGTCTTCCCGTCAGCACATGCAAAACATCAGTAATCAAACTAAGTCACTCTCAATACCTAGGGCTGATTATTTGGTGTCTTCCCATTAGCACATGCAAAACATAAGTAATCAAACTAAGTCACTCTCAATACCTAGGGCTGATTATTTGGTGTCTTCCCATCAGCACATGCAAAACATAAGTAATCAAACTAAGTCACTCTCAATACTAGGGCTGATTATTTGGTGTCTTCCTCCCCTAAATGGTTCAAGAACAGGGGAGGGGGGGGGGGGGGGGTCCATCTTCTGCCCACTCTCAGCTTCTTGCAGCATTTGCCTCCTAGACTCAATGCCTGAAAGTCCAGTCTCTTCGACTTCACCCAGTCATAATAATAATAGTGATCATCATCATCATCATCATCATCATAAAAAATGGAATATATATAGCGCTGTATCTTGCAAAACCAAATCAAAACGCTTAAAATTATGGGCGACTCAGTTTGGCTCCGCAATCGAATGAGCTAATACTGTCGTTAGTAGGGTGATAAGTAGGTGGTGTCCTGCGTATGTTAGCTCGGAACAGGCACCACTGAACACCAGCAAAGTGACCCAGCAGCAGTGCAGGGCCCCTCTGGCTGGTGGCCACACAGTGGCCTAATATTGATGAAATCCCTGTGGATTTCTCACCCTGGGTATGAGATATAGCAAACCTGGGTATGGCTGTGGCGTGGAGATTGAATCAAACGGCGTGGGAACAGCAGGGATAAGAACCTCACAGAAGACGAAGCAGCAAATAAAAACACACAAAAAACACTTCTTTTGGACACTTTGTTGTCTGCTTTTTCCATGTCCATTTCATCCATACACTATGACACATTTGAACTTTCATCTACTTAGTTTTTCATACAAAAACGTATCTTCAATTTATTGCCATTACCAATAGAATACTATTGATAGGCTAGTCTTGAATATCACGGGTTTTCAAGGAGGCATTTGTTACAAGTTGTCATTTTGGTAATTTTCAATAGGATTCAAAGTCTTGAATCTAATATGTCTTTTAAAGATACAGATTTGTTTCAATCCAAAATTGCCAATATGGAATCCTCCTCCTCTCTTACAAAAAAAAAAGAAAAATGTGTTTGCCTATTCTTGCTTTCACACTCACACACATACCACTTAGCCATAACTTGTCTTAAGCCCCTTCCCACATACAGCTGTCCATCTCACCCCTTCTGTCTAACATTCCTTTTTCCTAAGACTTCCCCCATACTCCTCCACACCTAAAAACGCAAGAAACAAAAAGGTTTGTTTCTGTGTCACGTCTTGTATCATGATATCCACCTGCCTTTTGTGTCCACATGTGGGATCAGGTTAAGAAACAAAGGTTAACAGTCAGTGTTAGCAACCACATTAGAAACTGTGAAAGGGCTGTCAGTCAGCTGGCTTGTCTGTCTCAACACATGCATGCATGCATGTGGACACAATGGCACATAGACACAATGGTACTTAGCTTTTGACACAATGTTTTGGAAGTATTCTATCACAAATCACCCAAGATGAGCTAATGAACAAAAACAGTTATCAGCCCCAAATATAGCCATGTGAGAAAAACCTGCTATTTTATGGTCTAGCCTTTTTTTTTCTATTCCCACTTATCTAGACATACATATCCTACTCTTTTCTCCCAAATAACAAAAGAACCTAGTAGTTTAAGGAATTAGCCCAAAATAAACCATATACAAAACCTAGCCACGCATAACCTGTCCCCTCCTTCCAATTATCACTTTCCCTTTAGTACCTCTTCTACAACACACACACACACACCATGCACACACGTTAAAACCTGTTCTACCTTTTGGGTTAGTAGACTCTTGTGTGCCAGTGTGAACAAATGACACGATTTTCAAAACCACACAAAATTGATTTTTACCTTCTTGGTGACTTTGCTGTCTGATAGTGTTTGTTCGTTTCGTCCACACACACACACATATTTGAACAGATCTTTATTTACTTTTCCCCACAGAAATGTATCTTTGTTTATTGCCATCCTTAATGAGAACACTTTTGACAGACAAGCCTTGACTTTTTTTCATGGAGGTGTTTGTCACAGGTGGTCATTTTGGTCATTTTTAAAAGGATATAATTTTAAGGTCTCTGATCTAACATTTTTCTTTTTTTTTTTTTCAATCCAAAAATTCCTAATACAGAATTGCATTCAAAATGGAAGGAAAATCCCCCATGTTGTTGTTCTTAGTTTGTGTAATATTGTTTCACTGTTCTTTTCCCTATAGATCCAACTGATTCTGAGTAAAAAGGTAAAACAAGGTAAAGGTATCCCATAACCTAGGCGGCCATAGGGGAGTGAGGCATCAGAGACCTCAGCTTCTCTAGGGGCCAGCATATTGAGGGTGGCGCCCATCTCCTCTCCCTCGCTGCTTTACCTTCCCTGACCCTGAAGAGGGCAGGTACCCATTTACAGCTGGGTGAACTGTACTAAAACCAAGGTGCGCAAACGGTCACCAATCCAGTTGGTAACCACGCTCGATGCTGCTTAACCTTAGCTTGGGGAAAGCGAGTGCTCTGACCTCTGAGCTATCCCGCCCCCTATTCTGAGTAGCCTTCTAAAAATCCACATCTCAGCTGCTTCGCTCTTTTTTTTTTTTTTTTGGGGGGGGGGGTCTTTTCTTGGTGTCCAGGATTCACAGCCATATAGTATGATGGGCCATAGTAAGCATTTCATTATTTTCATTTCCAGACATTATTTTGTTGGATCATACTACTTTTAGCCATTCCTATTTTTGTCTGTATGTCCTTGGTACACAATCCACCATTTGTTTTGACTGAACCAAGATATCTGAAGTCTTTGACATTTTCTATAGAAATGTTGTCAATCTTTATTTCATGCTCTGTTTGGCAGCTGGCTCTAGCAACATGCATCACTTATGTCTTTTTGACACTGAGCTTGAGACTGGCTCTTCTTCCTGTTGGATCTACTCTGTGTAATAAATGTTTTCCTGCTGGTAATGTTATTAATTAGTAATGCTGTATCATCACCTGGTGTAAATCTGCCTACGACCCGAGGACCTCGCTGTCACCGTCCCAGCTTGCTGGGCCATGGCAGATGAACCGCGAGTTTAAAGGGTGGGAACGGTACTGCGCGCACTGTCTCTCACCTTAAAAATCCTATGCGCAGGCCCAAGGACAAGTCCACGTCCCCCCCTCATCCTCCCTTTTTCCTACTATCCCCAAGCCCTGTAGCGATGGGAAAGGGGCGAATGCGGCAGGTGAAAGATGTCACTGGAAGCTGCAGTTCCAATCCTGCATACAGGCGATTCAGGAGTATGGGTCGTCTGATTGTTGACCTGAGGATGACAACATCCCCCGGGCAGCACCCTGAATGACCAAGCAGCCCTCTTTAGGGGTAGCACTGCTTGCTCCACACGGAGAGGGGCCTAGAAAAGGTGGCCTAACGAAAGCTCATCCTCGTACCACCCAGTTGGCTAGCCGCGGTCAACGGGCATCTTTCCAAGCGGTCGAGCAACAACAAAGTCAAAATCAAGTGGCTCCACACCTGCCTCTAAAGGTGTGACAGGTCTCAAACTGGCATGCTGGAACATCAGAACCATGCTAGATACAGCAGATAGCAACCGTCCTGAACGACGCTCTGCTTTAGTTGCACACGAACTCTCGCGACTAAATATCGACATCGCGGCTCTTAGTGAAGTCCGCTTCCCAGATGTAGGTAGTCTCAAAGAACACGGCGCCGGTTACACCTTATACTGGTCAGGCAAGCCCCAATCCGAACGACGCCTTTCAGGTGTAGGCTTCATGATCAAGAACACCATTGCCTCAAAGCTGGAGAACTTACCAACAGGTCATTCAGACCGTATCATCTCCATGCGTCTGCCACTGGAGAACAAGCAGCACATCACTCTCTTCAGTGTGTATTCCCCGACTCTTCAAGCAGACCCTGCAGACAAGAACAAATTTTACTGTGACCTGCGCAGCCTGGTAAGAAACACCCCTGCAGACGACAAGGTCATTATCCTTGGGGATTTCAATGCTAGAGTTGGCCGAGATTCAGAAGCCTGGAAGGGAGTCCTGGGGAAACATGGAGTTGGGAATTGCAATGACAACGGGCGTCTCCTGCTAGAGTTCTGCACTGAACTGCAGTTAATCATCACTAACACAATCTTCCAGCAGAAGGACAGCCTAAAAACAACCTGGATGCATCCTCGGTCCAAACATTGGCACCTCATAGACTACGTCTTAGTGCGCCAGAAAGACCAAAGTGATGTCTTGCACACCAGAGTGATGCCCAGTGCAGAATGCCACACAGACCACCGCCTCGTGCGATGCAACCTCAGCCTTCACATCAAGCCAAAGTCAAAACGAGGAGGTCCCCCCAGAAAGAAACTCCAGGTTGGCAGCCTCAAGTTCGCTGAAGTGAAAGCTGAGCTACAGTCCAACCTCCAGTCAAAGCTGAAAGTCGAGGACTGCCCCTCTGACCCCTGTCCAGAAACGCTCTGGACCCGCCTAAAAACTGCCATCCTGCAGACCTCTGCAGAGGTCTTGGGCTTTTCCACCAAGAAGAACAAGGACTGGTTCGACGAAAATGACCAAGAAATACAAGATCTGCTGGCGAAGAAGAGAAGTGCCCACCAGGCTCACCTTGCACAACCATCTTGTCCAGCAAAGAAAGCTGCCTTTCGTCTTACATGCAGCAACCTCCAGCGCCAGCTTAGAGTTATCCAAAACGAGTGGTGGACTAACCTCGCCCAGAAAACTCAGCTCTGCGCTGACACAGGTGACTACAGAGGCTTCTACGAAGCTTTGAAGGCAGTCTATGGACCCTCTCACCAAGTGTTGAGTCCTTTGCGCAGCACTGACGGCCAGGCACTCCTCACAGACAAGATGTCCATATTGAACCGCTGGGCTGAACACTTTCAAACCCTCTTCAGCGCTGATCGCACTGTTGATGACACAGTGATCCACCAGATCCCACAGCAACCAGTGAAAGAAGAACTGGACGAAGCCCCAACCCTGGAAGAGGTAACTAAAGCCATAGAACAACTGAAGAGTGGGAAGGCTGCAGGCGTCGACGGTATTCCACCAGAATTATGGAAAAACGGGGGGCAAACACTGCACTGCAAGCTCCATGAATTTTTTGTTTGCTGCTGGGAGCAGGGAAAGTTGCCACAAAACCTTCGTGATGCAATCATAATCACCCTTTACAAAAACAAAGGGGAAAAATCAGATTGCTCCAACTACAGGGGGATAACTCTTCTCTCCATCGCTGGCAAAATCCTTGCAAGAGTTCTCCTCAACAGACTAGTACCTGCTGTTGCAGAACACCACCTCCCTGAGAGCCAGTGCGGCTTCAGAGCTAACAGGGGTACCACTGACATGGTCTTCGTGCTCAGACAACTTCAAGAAAAGTGCCGCGAACAGAACAAGGGACTGTACATCACCTTCGTTGATTTAACCAAGGCATTTGACACTGTGAGCAGGAAGGGCCTGTGGCAGATCATGGAGCGTCTTGGCTGTCCCCCAAAGTTTCTCAACATGGTGATCCAGCTACATGAAGACCAGCGTGGCCAGGTCAGAAACAGCAACGACCTATCAGAGCCTTTCCCAATCACAAACGGGTGAAGCAGGGCTGCGTTCTTGCACCAACCCTCTTCACTATCTTCTTCAGCATGATGCTTCAGCGGGCCACAGAAGATCTTGATGACGAAGACGGAGTTTTCATACGCTACCGCACAGATGGCAGCCTATTCAACCTGCGGCGTCTTCAGGCCCACACCAAAACCCTGGAGCAACAAATTCGAGAGCTACTTTTTGCTGATGATGCTGCCCTTGTAGCCCACACAGAAACCGCCCTGCAGCATGTAACATCCTGTTTTGCAGAGGCAGCCCAGCTCTTCGGACTCGAAGTCAGTCTGAAGAAGACAGAGGTTCTCTACCAGCCCGCACCTCAGGTAGCGTACCACCCACCTCACATTACAATTGGTGAGACAGAACTGAAGACAGTCCAGCAGTTTACCTACCTGGGATGCACAATCTCCTCTGACGCAAAGATTGATAAAGATGTAGACAACAGACTGGCAAAGGCAAACGGTGCTTTTGGCAGACTCTACCACCGTGTCTGGAAAAACAAACACCTGAAGAAAGACACCAAGATCAGTGTCTACAGAGCCGTGGTACTGACCACCCTCCTGTACGGCTCTGAGTCATGGGTCACATACAGACACCACCTGCGAATTCTGGAACGCTTCCACCAACGCTGTCTCCGCTCCATCCTCGACATCCACTGGAGCGACTTCACCACGAATGCTGAGGTGCTGGAGCAAGCAGGGATCACCAGCATTGAGGCCATGTTGCTGAAAACGCAGCTACGCTGGGCAGGGCATGTCTCTAGAATGGAGGACCATCGCCTACCGAAGATGGTTCTCTACGGTGAACTTTCCACCGGACACCGCTACAGAGGCGCACCAAAGAAGAGATTTAAAGACTCTCTGAAGAAATCTCTGTCAGCCTGTCTCATAGACCATAACCAGTGGTCAGTCCTTGCTGTTGACCGGCAGGCCTGGCGACACACTGTGCATCAGTCGGTCTCCTCCTTTGAGGACAATCGCAGAGCGGCCCTTGAGGAGAGGCGAATGAGGAGGAAGAACCGCGTCCGCTCTACATCAACCCCAGAATCGACTTTCCCCTGCAGCCGCTGCGGCCGGGTTTGTTTGTCACGCATTGGACTGAACAGCCACCAGCGAGCCTGCACCAGACGTGGACAGTGCCCTTAATCTTCGTTCGCGAAGCCAAGCCATGATCATCACCACAGCTCATGTTTGCAATGTTTTTGCCACCTATCTTGAGGCCTGTATCTTCAATATCAGATTCTCTCATGACTTGCTCTGTGTATATGTTGAAAGGGTGAGGTGTGAGGAAACATCCTTGACCCCTGTTGAGATGTTGAAAAATTCAATTTTTTGGTTGACCTATCACATTAGTGGTTGAGACTGATCAATGTAATTGTATGGAAAATGCTCCTTGTATTTGATGACAAACTTCTGATAGGCACAGCTGTCATATTTTACACTTTTCTTTGATGTTTGATGGCATTATGGTTGTCGGCATTGAAAAACAAGCACACACATTGATGGCATGCTCATTTTATGCTTTTTAAATAAAGCATTTGGGAACAGAAAAATGTTCTTAAAAACCAGAAAACCAGAACCATGGCTAAAACTAGAAAAATTCAAGGCAAAAAGGAATGGTTGGCAGCAATAAATATACAGAAGATCAAATATGCACATTAAAGATCCTGTAACTTTCGGAATCACAAACAAATCTAGCATGCATCCTGCAAAACAAAAATGAGATGCCCCATGGCCATATATCCACATAAAGTGAAAGTGGGGGAAAATAACTGCTGTGATATATCCACACCCAACTCCACACTGAGCAGTGCAGTGCCCTAGCAAGACTGCATGAGGCACTCGTAAGAGGACCTTGCCAAACCTCATGGTGACTCAAAGGACCTGCAGTGTAGTACTGTTGCCTCTCAAAGGACCTGCAGTGTAGTACTGCTGCCTCTCAAAGGACCTGCAGTGTAGTACTGCTGCCTCAGAGACTCAAGAGACTGAACTGTCCATCTGACAGAAACAAAATAAATATCCACACCCTGTATGAGTTGGGTTTTTTTGCTGACATAAAGTGCTGAGTGGAATGCAGATATATCTCAGCCTGCATGCTAAAATTCTCAACCTGGCATCATGAGCTAAAGCACACATTAGTCTGTCAACCTACACTTACACAGGATCTGCCATGTATGACAACATGCTCTAAGATACCGAGAAGCATCTGTCAACCACCTACCTCTCATAGTCTCCATGAAGCTGCTTTCATCATTTGAAGCCCTCTCTCATTTTTGCTCTCCGTGTTTCATCTAAAGTTCTTGATCTCCCCTGCCATGAGCCTATAGAACAGAAACATCACATCATCATTACCCAAGTCTACTGAAAAGTGTATTAGTTTTGAAAAGTGTACTACTACTAGTGCAATCATCAGGGAAAAAATGCACAGCAGCATTGTCATTCTCACTCTCTTCCAGTATTATCATTGAATCTTTTAAGATAGCTAGAACCAGATGCCTTCACTAAGGCAGCATTTGTCTGAAAAAAAATGTTCAGAAAGTTTAATAAAATTCTTGTCCCGTGAAAAAAATGTCCTTTTGTTTAAAATTTTAACTGTTATTATGCCATTTAAAAAAATTATTTAACATAACTAAAAACAAGAAAGCTCTGGCTTTATTACATAATTTTATGTTAGGTTCTAGACCAAGTGCAGTCATACCAGTTACAAATTGTGTCAATATGTTGGCCCCAGTGCATGGCTTCTCAAACCACCCACTTTCAACACCCCCCCCCCTCCCAAAAATCCTTTTTGGAATTTTTTTTTTCTTCAAAAATAGCATTGCCTGTAATATAAATTCTCTTAAAATCCATAATCTATAACATTCCTGACTTGTTTAATCTACAGGCATCCCTTCAACCTAGTGGACTGACTGATCTTGTGTGCACATTAAATCATGTTCCCAAAGAGTAGGCCATTGTGTTCGGGTGGGAACAGATGACAATATCCACAAAAAACTGCATACACACAGGGACTGCATGTAAAAAAAGCACACAAGTGCTTATTCCATTATCCTCGATATAAAAAAAAATTTTTAAAAAAAAATGTCTACCTCTCCCGGCACATTGTCAAAAGGTTAGCTTGGTATCTGGATCCCATTCTACATGACAGTAAACTCCAGCAACCAGCTTACCTGGGTACGAAATATGCAAGCAATAAGAAGATATATTCATACAATTTCTAATACAGAGTCAATACAGCACAGTTTTTAACATACCAGCGGATCAGACATTACCATCATGTAGATTTAGGCCGAGTGAGTAGCTGTTCACTGTGCTGCCTCCAGTGTTTTACGTCATAGCTTCTTGTGTAGTGGGAATACCGGAAACAACGCCAACATACGCAAGGCCTATAACAAGAAAAAATGAAAGTTGGCTTCAAGAATTCGACTTTTGCTCGCTGTTCAAATACCATTTCTCAATTTGTGGTGTGCAGCACTTTCATCCTGGCTAGCTTTCAACAATAGAATTTGTTTAAGTTTGAGGGAAATCTAAACGTCATAGCTGACCATTGAAAAGTTATACTCAAGGAGATGGCACCTGTCCCCTGCCTATGTATGTGTGTGTGTGTGTGTGTGATGTGTGTGTTGCTTAATTAAAAGTCAGCAATCATGACAGTCATGCTCATACACTGCACTACATTTTTAGTGGTCAAGTTTAATGATTTCCACCTAATTAAGACCAACCACGATAGTACTTGATTATTCTTTCACAGCTAAACAAAGTTCTATGACCTCTGGGTAGTGCTGAGTTGAAGGGCTTTGAAATAGGGGTATGGTCTCGTTTTTGTTTTGTCTGAAACTGCAACATTGTACAAAGATTATGTTTTCAGGCTTTGTGTGTACAGTACTTCTCTCCTGATAGGCCTTTGAGGCCTTCATAGGCCTACTCTAAAAATCGATTGTATCATTTAATGCTGAATTTATGAGCTGTTTTTTCAGGCCTATCTCAGTATCCATTAAATTTTTATGTCCTATGTCGTAAAAATGCAAATGATCTATACATCTATCTATCCCTTAGTCTGGCAACCCTGGGACACCCCTGAAGACTTCACAACCAGTTTTCTCCATTCCTCTCTCTGTTAGAACTACCTTTTTGGAGTTCTAGGCCTGAAAATTTGCTGATGTTGTCCTCCCATCTCTTCTTTGGTCTGCCTCTTTTTCTTTCTCCTTGGACAGTGCCTTGCAGTATTGTTTTTGCAAGTCCATTTGATCTTGTGACATGCCCTACCATTTAAGTTTACGCTTCTTTACGATTGATAGAAGATTTTCGTAGGGACCAATGGTTTGCTGTATTCTGTTGTGCACTTCTTCGCTGCTTATATGGTCTCTGTAGAAGATGCCAAGGAGTCTCAGGAAGTATCTCATCTCTATCGCCTGTACTCTTCTTTCTGAATCTGCAGTCAGGGTCCACGATTCACAGGCATACAGGAATATGGATATGACAAGGGAGCGCATAGTCTGATCTTGGAGTTGAGTGAAATATTTTTCTTTCCAGATGGTTTTCAGTTTTGACAGTGCTGTTATTGTCTGTGCAATCCTATATGCTACCTATGGCTTGGACCGCTTGTCTGATTCAACGGCTCCCAAGTAATTAAGCTTTGAACCGTTTTCCAGCTTCTGGTCATTCACCCTGATATCAGTGCTGATGCCCTTGGTGTTATTCGTTATCAGTTTGGTCTTCTCTGCACTGATTTCCATGCCGTATGTTTTAGAGGCCTTGTTCAGGTGTTATGTTAGGCTGGCAAGCTCCTTTCTGATCCTGCTAGTCCGTCAATATCATCTTCAAAGAGGTTTGTGATCATTCTGCCACCAATGCTGACCGATCCTTTACGGTGTTCCTGTGCATCTGCCTTGATTCTCTTAAGATGATGTTGAAAAGAGTGGGTGAGAGTAGACAGCCCTGCCTTACTCCAACTGTTGTTCGAAACCACTCTCCAATTTTGCTGTTGTAGTACACTGCACTGGTGGCCTTGTTGTACAGCTCTTTGATGACTCTGATCAGATTTGCATTGATGCATGGTTGCCCACAAAGCTGCATGCTACACTCTGTCGAATGCCTTCTTGAAATCAATAAATACGTGGTAGAGGTCTTGTTGGTGTTGAAGATACTGCTCACAGAGTATTCTAAGGTTGCATATCTGTTAAGTTGTGCAACGCCCTGCTCTGAAACCTGCTTGTTCCTCAGCGATGATGGTCTCTGCTGATGGCTTCAGTCTGTTCAGTATAATCTTCAACATGACCTTGCTAGGGTGGCATATGAGGCTGATTGTGAGTGGGCATCATATGCCGGTGGGAACAGATGACAATACTCACAAAACTGCATACACACGGGTTCTGGATAAAAAAAGCACATGAGTGCTTATTCCATTATCCTTGATATAAAGAATAAAATCTCTCTCTCTCTCTCTCTCTCTCTCTCTCTCTCTCTCTCTCTCTCTCTCTCTCTCTCTCTCTCTCTCTCTCTCTCTCTCTCTCTCTCTCCCCTCCTCCTCTCCCCCACGAGCTGCATCAGCTGCTGGTCAAGGCCAGGTAGTAAATCATTGATTTTTTTGTTGTTGTTCCTCAGCTTCAGCTCCAAAGTTTACTAATGGTGAAATCTTGCATATCCGACCGTTTGCCCACTGCTAAGGTAATTGCATTCCGATTTGGGGATTATGGAATGTTATGGGGAGCCATTGCCAGTTACAAGTACCCCTCAGTTAGCCTTTGTGCCACCAATCATTTCGTTACCATGGACACAGTAACCATTTGAGGATGATACTTGTTTTTTTTTATATATATATATTTTTTTATTTGTTCTCCACAAGAACAAGAGTTCCGAGGTTCACCAATGGTGATATTTTTGCGGATGCAACCGTCCCCCCCCCCCCCCCCCCCCCCCCCCATTTAGGTTGCTGCACTACAACTTGGGGATGGTGTCTAAACATGACACCTGTGTGCATGAGCTTTGTGAAATATTGTCATCTATTCTTACCTGCACGAAATGGCCTACTCATTTCAAAAAGCAGAACGGGTTTTTAATGTATGTGCAAGATGTTCTGCAGGCATTTGTACTAGGTGCCTTGGTTTACAGTCTCATCTGAAGGACTATGACATTCAGTTCAATTTTCTTGTCAAACTGGGAAGAAACGGCAAGGCTGGGAATCAAACCTAGAGCGTTTTTGTTTACTTGTTAAGTCCTGCCATCTTCCTTATTGGGAGAAAAATAACTTCAGTCCTGTGGGTCCATGTGGTCATGGGTTCAAATCTTGGCAGTGGTGTCTAGTTATTGCAAGACAATGGCTTTAAAAACATGAATTAAAGGAAAAAATATAACTTTTTTATTTAAAAAAATCCAGAGGTTTTAAAAACTTTTAAAAATCTTACTATTTCGTTCCTCGGCTTACAGCTACCAGGTTCGTCATGGTAAATCTTGGCAGTGGGTCTAGTTATTGCAAAACAATGGCTTTAAAAACATGAATTGGAAGGACAAAATTCAACTTTTTTTAATTTAAAAATACCCCCAGAGGTTTTAAAAAACATATAAAAAAATCTTTTAGTTTTTCGTTCCTCAGCTGACAGCTACTAGGTTCATAAATGGTGAGATTTTGCGTATGCAGTGTTTTTCCCCCAATGAAAGTAGCTGCATTCCGATTTTGGGGAAGTATGCTCGGTACTAGTGTAAAATCCCCTTGAACAGGTGCCTTGGTGGTGGTTTGAACATGGACCACCAGATCAGCAGCTCAACGCTCTAACCACTAGGCTATCCCACCCTTGGTAAACGATATATTTTTTTAATTCCTCGGCTTGAGTTTCAAATTTACCAATGGTGAGACTTTGCATATGTGACTGTTTTTGCCCATCATGAAGGTAGCCACATTCCGATTTCGGGATATAATTTATGATGGATATGTTCATGTTTCCATAACCCACTGAATGCTGACATGAATCACGGGATCTTTAGCGTGCATACTTGATCTCCTGCATGTGTGTGTACACACAAAGGGAATTAAGACATTGGCAGGTCTGCACTTGAAGTTTCTGCAAGATCATACAAATCCCCACCCTTTATTCACAAAAACGTGGGCAAGATTCAAACCTATGACTTCAAGGACCCATTGGATTGAAGTAAAATGGTCTTCACCACTTGGCTATAGCATCTGTCAAGAAAACCTATCTTAAAAAATATTGACAAAGATGATGATGATTATCATTATTATTATAGTCATACTCATCAAAAATTTTACATTCAAGTACCGTAGCCTTTTCTTGGCTGAAAACATCCAGGGACATGTGCAAACTGAATTTGACCTGCCATAGTTCTATGCAGCACTTGCAATCAAACTGAATTTGATCTGCCATAGTTCTATGCAGCATATGCAATCAAACTGAATTTGATCAGACATAGTTCTATGCAGCATTTGCAATCAAACTGAACTTGACCATCCATAGTTCTATGCAGCATTTGCAATCAAACTGAATTTGACCAGCCATAGTTCTATGCAGCATTTGCAATCAAACTGAATTTGACCTGCTATAGTTCTATGCAGCATTTGCAATCAAACTGAATTTGACCTGCCATAGTTCTATGCAGAATTTGCAATCAAACTGAATTTGATCAGCCATAGTTCTATGCAGCATTTGCAATCAAACTGAATTTGACCAGCCATAGTTCTATGCAGCATTTGCAATCAAACTGAATTTGACCACCATAGTTCTATGCAGAATTTGCAATCAAACTGAATTTGATCAGCATACTTCTATGCAGCATTTGCAATCAAACTGAATTTGACCAGCCATAGTTCTATGCAGCATTTGCAATCAAACTGAATTTGACCAGCCATAGTTCTATGCAGAATTTGCAATCAAACTGAATTTGACCTGCCATAGTTAAGGTCTATGGAGCTTTTACAATCAGCTTCAGCCTTCTCTCTTCTCTGCTGACTCCACTCTCCCCAGAGTCCTTCGGATTAGACTATAAACCGCATCTTGCTGACACCTTAAATCCTGTTCTGCTTTTCATGAGAGTAGGCCAGCCATTGTGTATCGGTGGGAAAAGATGACAAGATTTACAAAATTGCATATATACGATGGGGACTGGATGTAAAAAAATTACAAGAATGCTTATTCCATTATCCTCAATATAAAAGAATAGATAAATAAACTAATTGATAAATACATTCTTTTTTTTAAAGCAGCATTTAAGTAAATGTTGTGCACTTATTCTTAATTAAAAAACAAAGAATCTGTCATACTCAGCCACTAACCCATCTAATAAAAATGTTTTTGTGTTTATTTTTTTCATCCTAAAAGATAGTTAAATCTCAGAACCAAAGGGCATTTGTCTAATTTAAAAAAATGTTTATCTGTGTGTGTTCATTATTTCTTGCATGTTTAAAAGAATATGTTTAATGCTGCGAGTGTAGTCACTATGGTGAAAATGGAAGGCATGATTGTTCAGTGTCAGTCCTCTTAGACAGTCTGTTTAGTCCATAGTAATGGTGGTATAAAAGCACAAGTGATTAAAAGATACTAATGCTTTGTGGAAGTGTAGTCACCATGAGGTTTAGGCTATAGTGCATTGTCAACCATGTTGCTATCACATTATGTTCCAGAATCACAAGTGCTTGCAAGATCTTAACTATACCAGTGACAGTGAACATCATTTTCACAGTTTAAGACAAAAGTGACAACCATCCTGGACTACAAAGCTTAACTGTCCATCCACACACTGGTTATGGAAGTTTGGGCTGCT
>CM060346.1:26471475-26478975 GCA_030674155.1 Stramonita haemastoma
TGCGACCCACAACATCTTGGATCTTATTGTCACAGAAGACTATAAACAGAGTACTGTAATTGCAAGAAAATTAGCAGATAATGTTTGATAACAAGTGCTTGTGTTTATTGGTGAGCATGAGAGAGGACAGGAGTTGTTCAGGTGTATAACTGTAAAATAAAATAAAATGATTATGAAGAAATCAAAGGTATGAACGCTTTGATGGAAAGAAAGAGAAATCTTAGATGGGGACAGAGTGCAGAACATCTAATTTTCTCTTCCTAATCATCACGGCATGATAGTATAGAATATCACTTTCCCTCCTCCTTCTCCTCCTTCTCCTCCTCCTTCTCCTCCTTCTCCTCCTCATCACACACACACACACACACACATGCACACACAACATGCGTGCGCGCACGCACGCACGCACGCACGCACCACGCACACATACACCCACTCAAACCAATTGTTTCATTTCTTGTTTATGGCTACGATCATTATTCACACAGCTAAGTCTATTTTATAGTCAACAGAATAGGTCCATTATTTGGTGCCAACACTGATTTCAAAACCGTGATGGTTACATTAACCCCCGAATAAAGCATTAAACATCAATACTTCTTGTTCAAAAGTACTGACCCCCCCCCCCCCCCCCCCCAAAAAAAAAAATCCCTGAAAAAAACAGAGAAATATAAGAAAAGGGGTTAAAAAAAACTTGTTGCATCTTCCCGTGCTGTCATGAATGGGCCACTGTATTACTGCTAGCTTAATTTAATTGAGAAAGAAAAAAAAGCAGAAAATTTCAATGGCACTGAATATGGGAGACTGATGGAGTGATAGAAGAATCTCACCTTACTGAAACAAAACTCAAGCGGTAGATTGCAAGTGTTGAGAATGATCTTCAGTGTTATCAACCATGGTAAACCAGAAATATCCCATAGCTCTGATGCTTCAAAAACATCTTGGGGATGTGCACGCCAGAGGCTGCGGCCAGGTGGGGGGGGGGGGGAGGGGGGGGGGGAGATGGTGACCTCAAAGACCTCTTTCTGCATTAGCTATTTATCATCAAAGAACACACACTTTGCTTTGAATTGTTTCCAAGTAGGCAGGTAACAGGCAAAGGTGTACATACTTTCATGACTGACAACACTTAAGGCTGTTGCTTGCATCAATGATATTAAGAACCAGCCACTCAGAACCATGCATTCTGATGACACAGATGACGTGGGGTTGGGGCTTTAGAAAGCAATGTTTTGTCTGAGGGCATGCTTCATTCCAGGTAAAGAAAATACTGCTACAGACATAGAGTCCCAACCAGTGGAGAACACAGACGGAGAGTGGGCAACTGGAGCCCACAACACTTCCCTGTTCTCTTTCACAGCCGAAGGCTACTCAAGGCATGGACTGGTTTGCCTTCTGGGGAAGAAACAGTGTGAGCATGAAGCTGAAAACACCCAGACTCTGACCAGTAAGCTGTCATGCACTCTCTCTCTCTCTCTCTCTCTCTCTCTCTCTCTCTCTCTCTCTCTCTCTGCTGTCATGTTTTGAATAATTATGTCCACTCCCCCCAACCCTCCCCCACTTTCATTTGATGACAGATGTGCCGGTGAAAGTGGGGCAGGAGAGAGCAGTGAAGGTGACAGTGGTTACACACACACACACACACACACACACACTAGACAACTCAAAGTAACTTTTAAAGAGTTTTTTGTTAGATAGACAGCAGCTGGTAACTGCAAATAATCAAACATCAGAATTAGTATCTATTAAATATGGAGTACCACAAGGATCAATATTGGGTCCTCTTTTGTTCTCTATATATGTAAATGACTTACCCTTATTTCTAGATTGTAGCTGTGAAATGTTTGCTGATGACACATCTCTCTATTGTAGTGATACCGACCCCCAAAGACTGACACTCAAACTTCAAAACAATATCAACAAATTGATTACTTGGACTCAATTAAACCATATGTCCTTAAATGCACAAAAAACTAAGAGTATGTACGTACTAGCAAGACAAAAGAGGCAAAAAATGAAAAGTAAATTTCAACCTCTGTTGATAGATCAAAAAATTATTGAAGAAGTTGACTCACACAAGATTCTGGGTGTAATTATCGACAAAAATCTTACTTGGACTGACCATGTGATGGCATTAGGAAAACGTCTTACAAACAAGGTACGCCAGCTATCAAAAATAAAACACTTTCTAGATGATCATTCACGCAAACTCTTTTTTTTGTGGACACATCTTGCCTATAGTTGACTATGCCTCATCTCTTTGGGACAACTGCAGTGAAACTAATTTGAAATTCATTCATCGATTATATAAAAGAGCACTAAAACTTGTCCTATTAAAAGCAAGCTCCCTAACCATCAATGATTATAAGCAAACAAATATTCTTACATTCCAAAACAGGCTTTACTTTAATAAAGCTCTATTTGTACAAAAAGTTGTCAATGGAAATGCCCCTCCCAAGATCATCAATAGATTCAAAATTAATGAACACAGGCATAACCATCTACTAACATTTCCCAGACCCAGAAACAATCTTTACAAAACAAGCTTCCAATATTCAGGTAGTGATTTATGGAACAAGCTCCCAAAACATTTAAAATGCATCATAAATAAAAATCAGTTCAAAAACCAGTTGAAAAATCACTTAATGCGCTTATGCAAAAATGTTTAAGAACTAAACATGAATCCAATCAACCATATTTAGAACAGACTAAAGATATTGGTACTCTCTGCTCACCCTGAAAAATCTTTCATGTGGGTTTACTGTGACTCAAAAATCTACACCTTGCTTGCTATATATATATGTGGAAAAGGAAAAGGCGGACAAAGATTTTTATTTATTTTTTTTAATAATTTATTTATGAACAGGATAGGGAATAAGAGATGTATGTAAACACATGCATATTTTGCAAATTCAAAAGGAGAAAATCAAACCACTGATTTGATGACTAGATGGAGCTTCTTTTTTTTTTTTTTTTTTTTTTTTTTTTTTCCCCAGTTTAAAAGTCTCTGTATAAATGTTTTTAAAAAAAATATTTTATTATTTTTATTAATGGGACTATTAGCACTATTATATTCATATTATTTTGATTAGTGGATAAAGCCTTACTTTTGGTTCTGAATGTTGTTGTTGTTGTTGTTGCGTGTGCGTGTGTGTTTGTTTTTGTTCGTATATGTAGGGATTTTATTTATTAATATAATCATAAATCATTATCATAATTCTTCTGTTTGCTGCTTGTGTTTTCCTCCTTCCTCCTTGATACTCCCCTCCCCATCTGTTCCCACCCCCCCTCCCAATTTTATAGGGTTTTTTGTGCTTTTTTGTTTTTTGCTTTTGTTTTGTTTTGGATTTTTGTTTCTCTTGTTTGTTTGGTTTTTCCTTGCTTTTGATTGCTTGTTATTTTTTGTTTGTTGGTATGTTTATTAGTGCATATGTTATTTCCTCTCAGTGGAGATGGGTATTATCATATGGTATTGTTGCGTTTTTGTTGTTGTTGTTGTTGTTTTGTTTTTTCCTTTTCTTCCTCTATATATATAAATATGAACTGAAGAATGGAGGTATTGTAATTTGACATAAGTTGCTTATTGACATTTCAAGGATTTTTTTTCTTAAGTCTTAAATAATGGTTGGTGACATTGAAACTGATGTAAGCTGTTGTTTGATATTATTTGAATTTTCTTTAAAAAACCTTAAATGTGTGCATGTGTGTACGTTGTTTATGTTATTTCCACTCAGTGGTGATGGATATTATCATATGGTATTGTTGCTTTTGTTGACTTTTCTTTTCTTCCTCCTAACATATAATCCGTGTGGATTGGGTTTTTTTGTTGTTTTGGTTTGTTTGTTTGTTTGTTTGTCTGTTAGTTTGTTTTTTTTGTGGGTTTTTTTGGTATTCTGTTTTTTTTTTGGTTGTGTGTGTGTGTGTGTGTGTGTGTGTGTGTGTGTGTGTGTGTGTGTGTGTTGTTTTCCCTTTCTTTTTTCTTTTGTTTGATTGTATGTTTGTTAGCGTATATCTGTTATTTCCTCTCAGTGGTGATGGATATTATTATAACGTATTGTGCGTTTGTTGTTTTTTCCTTATCTTCTTTTTAAAGATATAAAGTATGTACTGAAGTATAGAGATATTTGATTCTGACATAAATTGCTTATTGACATTTTGTGGATTCTTTTTTTTTTTTTTTTTAAAGTCTTAAATAATGGATTTTGGTTACATTGTATCTGATATAAGCATGTGTGTGTGTGTGTGTGTGTGTGTGTGTGTGTGTGTGTGTGTGTGTGTGTTGTGTGTGTGTGTGTGGAGGGGGGGGTTGTTGTTTGTTTGGTTGGTGTTTTTTTTTTTTTTTTTTTTTTTTTTTTTTTTTTTTTTTTTTTTTTTTTTTGGGGGGGGGAGGGTTGACACTATATGATTTTTTTAAAGACTCAAAATGTATGAATGTACGTACGAGTATACGTGCTGAGGGGATGAGTGCAAACCGTGTGTGTGTGTGTGTGTGTGTGTGTGTGGGGTGTGTGTGTGTGTGTGTGTGTGTGTGTGTTGTGTGTGTGTGTGTGTGTGTGTGTGTGTGTGTGTGTGTGTGTGTGTGTGTGTGTGTGTGGTGGTTGTGTGTGTGTGTGTGTGTGTGTGTGTGTGTGTGTGTTTTGTGTGTGTGTGTGTGTGTGTGTGCGCGTGCGTATGAATTTTGAGTGGGAGTGTGGGGTTTTTTGTGTTTTTTTTTTTTTTTCGTGTGTGTGTGTGTGGGTGTGGGTGTTTTTGTTTGTTTTTTCTCCTCTTATGGTTGTTTAGTTGCTATTGTTGCTTGTTTTATCTATAGACATATTCTATTTTAAGGTTGTTGAAATCATGTTAGCTAATTAATGTTGGTGAAATGTTTGTTTTTGTTTTATTTGTTTCTTTGTTTGTTCTTTCCCCTTTTCTTTCTTTGTTGGTTTTATTGTTTTGCTAGGGATTTTCTGCTTTGATTTTTGTTGGGGTTTTTTGTGTTGCTTTATTTTGTTTTTTGCAGTTGTTTTGATTTTGTTTTTCTTTTCTTTAGATAGATGGCTTGATGGAAAAAAGCAAATCGATGCTTACTCAATGTACCATCTGGAAATAAAAATTTGATTGATTGATTGATTGAAAGTATGGTGGCTGCTTCTGACACACCTCTTTGTAACTGCCCTTCAGGAGGATTAAAGTGTTTTTGACTTGACTTGGCTTTGACTTGACTTGACTTGACCTCTTGACCACACCCCTAGTGCCTCTACAGGCATGTGCCAGGCTTCTGTCTTGACTTTGCCGACCAGAAAGACCACACCCTTCCCTTCCCTGCCCTTTGACCGGTGACATGCAGGATACCAGGATGCAGTCATCACGTGTAAGGGGAGTTTTCCAGGCACGCTGCGTTGCGGCAATGATTCTTGCCTTGTGGCGTCCATTGACACATTACTCCTGTCACCATGACAGAGCGGAGAGGGAATCTACACACAGAAACAGACTACTGCCCCTGGCTCACCCTTAAATGCTTTGTTGACAGACAACCGAGTATCCAGCTGTAAAATAGCTGGTGAGGGCCACAACACCACTGTTTGTGTTCAGACTGAAACCTGTGGACAGTCTTGTGTCAACATAACATGGCAACATGGCAATGCCTATGATGAACAAAAACACACTGGTTCAGCATTTTTTTTGGGAAATAAAGGTACCACGTGACCAGGACAAACATACAAAGAGAAGCAACAGAAAGAGACAAAAACCGAAAAACAACCCCAACAACATTTGAATCTGCTGTCAACACATTGTGCTTGTTCAATTGAAGAAGACCAGCAATTTTCAACAAACAGTGGCGCACAAGACAAAAATGGCACCCGACATGGCCGAGACCTAAGTGTGTGTGTGTGTGTGTGTGTGTGTTCTGGAATGTGTGGCATGGAAGGAATCTGCAACTTCCACGTGCAAGTGACAACAGCAGCAGTAGCGTGTCTCTCTAGCCCCATGACGTGGACAGCATGCAGATTGTTGTGGTGGCACAGGTTGTGTGGCCCCTCTGAAAGATAGTACAGGTCTGCGGTTAGGGGAGTGAAAGGTAAAGGTGTTCCATAACCTGTGTGGTCATAGAGGAGCGAGGCCTCAGAGACCTCAGCTTCCCTAGGGGCCAGCATGTTGAGGGCGGCGCCCATTTCCTCTCCCTCACTGCTTTACCTTCCCTGACCCCAAAGAGGGCAGGTACCTATTGACAGCTGGGTGAACTGGGGTAACTGTACTGTAGCCGAGGCGCATAAACGTCACCCAAGGTGAGTGAAAGACTATCCCCATAAACAAGGCTTGTCGAGAAGTGAGTGTGCATGATCAAACAATACAGATGTCATATTGTGTGAATGGAATACTATTGTTCTGGAATATTTCCCTGATGAGGAGGGTGGCGAGTGCACATACTGTGTTCATTAAGCAAAAGCAAAACTGAATGCTGCCAGAAGACTTTACTACTAAACTGTCCTGTCTTCAAAAAAGGAAAAGGGCAGTTCAGCTACACACCACAGGGAGACCAAGGCATGTGCCCAACAGAATTGAAAGCTCTTTGTGGCCTGATCCACCCCTCCCTACCTTGGCTGATGATGTCATTGCAGTGACTCACAAACAGGTTGTTTTCTGTGACACCTTGACAAATAGCTCATGTTTCACAGTGCATTGGACATGTCAAGAAAAAAAAAACAAGCACATTGCCCTGGATTCCATGTGTCATAATAACTGTGGCATTATGTCGTTGGGACCCACAACCAAGACAGCTTAACCGTTTCTATGGGAATGAATATTGTTTATTGTTTATTGTTTATTTGTTCATTGCTCTCTCTCTCTCTCTCTCTCTCTCTCTCTCTCCTCTCTCTCTCTCTCTCTCTCTCTCTCTCTCTCTCTCTCTCTCTCCCCTCTCTCTCTCTAGCTCTCTCTGTGTCTCTTTCTCTCTCTGTCTCTGTCTCTCTCTCTCTGTCTCTCAGCATCTCTCTCTGCCTCTCTGTCTGTCTGTCTGTCTCTCTTTCTCTTTGTCTGTCTGTCTGTCTCTCTGTCTCTGTCTCTCTGTCTGTCTGTCTCTCTCTGTTTCTCTGTCTGTCTGTCTGTCTGTCTGTCTGTCTGTCTGTCTGTCTGTCTGTCTGTCTCTCTCTCTCTCTCTCTCTCTCTCTCTCTCTCTCTCTCTCTCTCTCTCTCTCTCTCTCTCTCTCTCTCTCTCTCTCTCTCCTCTCCTTCCCTCCCCTCTCTCTCTCCAGTGACACGATCTCACTTGCAATGACCTGAACACAGGGGAAAATATAGTAATGAGGATGGCACCACCAGAAATGTAGGAAACACTGGTGAGAGCGTGGGTACAGAAGGAAAGCCATGCTGCAGGTCATGGCTAGGTAGATCAAGTCACCAGAGAGAGAGAGAGAGAGAGAGAGAGAGAGAGAAGAGAGAGAGGAGAGAGAGAGAGAGAGAAGAATGCGAATGCGAATGCGAATATTTTATTCAGATTTTATGCCTTAGCCCCTTTCA
>CM060346.1:26483975-26498975 GCA_030674155.1 Stramonita haemastoma
CGAAGAGACTTGAACTACTTCGACTTTTAGTACACCACTGATGTAGCAGGAAAAGTTTCATAAAAGGGAAAACATGGTTTTCAGTTTTTATCTGGCTTGCAGGATATTTTTCTCGTTGTTTGCAGATGATGCTTTTTTGTTTTCTCATAGCCCCAGTGGCCTTCAAAACCAACTGAATAACTTACAAAGAGCATCTGACACGCTCTGGGAAGTGCTTAAAAAATCAATGTTTCATCAAACATTATTTGTATGTCGAAAGGTATATATGGTTGTGAGCAAAATTGTGTTGTTGGTCTTCTGAAGTGTCTGATTTTTTAAATATCGATTGGGCGTGAAACAGGGCTGTTTGATGTCTATTCTGATTTATTTCATTATTCATGTTACGATTAACTGTATCAAAAGCCTTCAGTAATCAATGAAAGCAGCACATAGTTTACTTCTCTTCTAACCATACAAACATGACCTAACCATTGAAACGAGTAAATATGTGGTCTACAGTAGAGCAATTCCTGCGAAATTCAGCCTGTTCTTCACTAATTTTCCCTTCCCCTTCTGCTTATTTATACAGTCTCTGGTTTAGGATAAAAAAAAAATAATTTTTAAAAAAACCTTTCCTAATAATACTAAAATAACAAGATACCTCTGTAATTTTTCAGGGTTGTTATCATCACCACAGAGAGAGAGAGAGAGAGAGAGAGAGAGAGAGAGAGAGAGAGAGAGAGAGAGAGAGAGAGAGAGAGAGAGAGAGACAGACAGACAGACAGACAGACAGACAGACAGACAGACAGACAGACAGTTAAACAGACAGGCAGGCAGGCACACAGACAGGGAGGCAGACAGGGAAGCAGACAGGCAGACAGTCAGAGAGACAGAAGCAGGGAAATCGAGAGAAGTAGAGATACAAACAGGCAGAAAATGGCACTGATAGACAGACAGACAGAGAGACAGACAACTGGAGAAGGAAAGAGGCAGAGAAGAATCATTAGCTGATTAACATTTCTTTGCCAATGAATGTATTGATCTCTTTGTTTTTGTTTGGTTGTTTGTTTGTTTGTTTGTTTGGGTTTATATTTGATGCGTATGTTAACTGTTAATTGTTTATATGGGGCTTCTTGTTTGCTTGCATTATTATCATTATTAATTCTTTTTTTCTTTTTTTAATTTTTTTTTTTAGAGAGTTTCTACTTTTGTTTGCGTTTTGGTTCCAATATCGGTCAAGTGAAGATGACAGCAAGCTTTTGGCACATGTCGACCATGACCAACTTTTCAAGTGATCCGGGTGGACTAGAGGACAGCACCAGACGCAGGGGGATAAGGGTGTTATCCTTAGCCCAGGTCCCTGCCTACCAAATCAGTGTGATCCTCTGGCAAACCTTCCCTCCCTGCATTCTTCTGCTGGGAGGCTTCGGGAACATCTCCACCATCTTCGTCATGCGCCGTATCAAGGACCAAAACTCCTCTCAGCATGTGGTTCTTATGGCCCTTGCCATGTCTGATCTGACCTTGCTGTTGAGTTGCATTCCCAATGAATGGGTATGGTACGTTTTTCAGGTGGACCTCCCGGGTATCCACGTCTTGTTATGCAAGCTGATCAACTTTTCAAACTATGCCTGTGGGGCAACGTCTGCCTGGCTGGTGACCTGTGTGACGGTGCAGAGAACAATGGCGGTTCTGTGGCCACACAAGATGAGGGGGATGTGCACTGTCAGGAGAACGTGGATCGTGGTAGCAGTTGTCGTCCTTTCTATGTGGGCTTTTTATTTCCATATTCTAATTGGATATGTATTGACTGAGCAAAGTTATTGTGAAGTGGCGACGGGCCGGTACAGGCAGTTTTTTGTCTCCTTCTTCAGCTTAATGGACCTGTGCTTCGCTTCCTTAGTGCCCAGCGTCTGTTTGATTGTGTGTGACATCATATTGTCGGTCACACTGTTTAAAGCAGTTTCTAGATTTCCTACAGCGGCATGTGCGGAGGCTAATGACAACAACACTGCGCATGGTACTCACAGTCGGAGGAAAATGTCACTCCGGACAACAGTGATGGTTCTGGCAATATCGTGTGCATTTTTGGTTTTAACCCTGCCGGCGTGTGTTGATGTAGTCTTGGGTAACTTTGCTACCCCTTACTTTTTCAGAACCCTGGAAACGCAGGCCATGTTCTGGTTGATGGTAGCAATAACACGTCAGTTGTGGTTCACCAACAGTGCCATCAACTTTTTTCTCTACTGCCTGACTGGGGCCAAATTCAAGAGGGAGTTTGTCAGCTGGATCTGCTGTGGTGGTGCTTCTTGTTCCTCTGCTCCATCTGCTCCCCAGGAGGCAGCTGTACAGGCCTCAGGGAGGCACAGGCATCAGCATGGTGGAAACAGTTGTGTTGGGAAGTGATTCCATTATTGCGCACGCGCGTGGACACACACACACACACACACGCACGCACGCACGCACATGCACACACACACACACACACACACACACACCACACCAAACACACACACACACACTCACACACACCACACACACACACACACACACACACACACACACCACACACACACACACACACACACAACATACACACACACACGCACACTCACACACACACGCACACACACACACACACACACACACACACACACACACACACACACACACACACACACATCGTTGTCAAATGTTCAGACAGAAGAACAATGAAAGCAGTCTTGATGAACTCTCAAAAGCAAAGCCAAATGTTGGCTGAAATTGATAATCGCGGGCGGACTGTGAGAGATGTTTGGTCCTGCAAACAGAAACACGCAGACAAATCTGATGACGACAGTAGTTCTCCGAGGTAAGGAAGGCTGAGGGCAGAAGGAAAAAAGAGGCAGACCACCAACATCCATCCTACATTGCCAACATCATCACTGAGATCAGTGGTCTGGGAGGGGCTACAGGAGATGGTAGAACTCAGCAGAGACAGAGAAAAGAGAGAAAGAAACATGGCGGCATTGCGTGCAGCTCCTACCGACAACAATAACGATCACGACGGAGAGAGATGAGTAGAGTAAACAAAACCATGTTCTACCATCCTTCAACATGTTTAAGTTGGTGACAGAAGAGTTTTGCTTCGGCAAGTACATGTGTGTGTGTGTGTGCGTGTGTGTGTGTGTGTGTGTGTGTGTGTGTGTGTGCGTGTGTGTGTGTGTTTGCGTGCGAACGTGTGTGTGTGCAGTACATGTGTGTGTGTGTGTGTGTGTGTGTGTGTGTGTGTGTGTGTGTGTGTGTGTGTGTGTGTGTGTGTGTGTGTGGCGCGCGCGCACGTGCATGTTTGAGTGTGTGTGTGTGTGTGTGTGTTGCGCGCGCGCTCGTGTGCGTGCGTGTTTGCGTGCATGTGTGTGTTTGTGTGTGTTTATTTTTTATTTTTTATTCTTTAATATCGATGATAATGGGATAAGCACTCATGTGCTTTTTTTTCATCCAGTCCCCGTGTGTATGCAGTTGTGTAAATATTGTCATCTGTTCCCACCAGCACTCAATGGCCTTCTTCTTCTTCTATCCGTAGTCCATTTAGACCGTAGGGGCGCCACGGAAGACCTCGCAACCAGCTCTCTCCATTTCCCTCTGTCCTCGACCTTTCTCAGGGTGTCACTCAGTCTGAGGCCCGTCCACTCTCGGATGTTGTCCTCCCATCGCTTTCTCTGCCTGCCTCTCCTTCTCCCGCCTTGCACAGTTCCCTGCAGAATCGTCTTGGCAAGCCCTGTTGATCTTGCGACGTGCCCATACTACTTCAGTTTGCGTTTTTTGACTGTGGTCAGGAAATCTTCAAAGGGCCCGCACAGAACAGAGAGAGGAATGGAGAGAACTGGTTGTCAAGTCTTCTCTCTGTTCTGCCTTTCTCAAAATTTGGTTAAGTTCTTTCCTAGATATTCACATTAGTCTTCCAGTTTTCGGTTACTCACACTCTGCTCAGCCTCAGTTCATAGTCTACAGGGAATTAGAACTTACAGAGGCAGATCACTACTAGTTCACCAGCAGGAGAAAACCTGTACTGATACTGGGATACTTTGGTGGTGTTCAGTGGTGTCTGTTCTAATGAGAAAAAAAATATCATTAGGGTCTCACATAGAAGTGCGCGTGCGCGCGTGTGTGCGTGCATGTGCGTGTGTGTGTGTGTGTGTGCATGTGTGTGTGTGTGTGTGCGCGCGCGCGTGAGTGTGTGTGTGTGTGTGTGTGTGTGGTGTGTGTGTGTGTGTGTGTGCGTGCGCACACATGAGTGTGTTTTTCCTGGAGGTTAATGACAACACAGCAGAATAGTTAACAGAGCTGAACAACTGTTCTTCACTTCATATCTGAGGGCCATACAAGCGCTCCTATTAAACCTCCAACCTAAAGCATTGTACATGTATGCCCCTACCTACACCGTGTTTCATTGAAATGCTACACACTCCCTTTTATGAGATCTTTAAAATCTATTTTCTTTATAATCATTGTCATTATTGCCATCGTCGTCATCGTCATCACCATCATCATCACCATCATCATCATCACCACCTCCACCGCCATCATCATCATCACTATCACCATTCATCATCATCATCATCATCATCATCATCATCATCGTCGTCGTCGTCGTCATCGTCGTTGTAGTCGTCGTCATCATCATCATCATCATCATCATCATCATCATCCCCCACCGTGGGTAGAATACATTTGGTGTGTGTAAAGACTGTGGCAGAAAAAAACAACAACAGTTGCATAAACACTCAGTTCTTCAATCCAAAATTCAGTGGAAAGTCAATTTTTAATGCATCATAGCTGATAATTATTTAGCCAACTTTTTTTTTTTAATTGAAGAATGATAATAAAGCTTTGAAGATATTTTGTTTTTGCTGCCTCATCCTCTGTGACTTCCCTGTCCTGCTTTTTCCACGCTGCCCATTTCAAATTCTCCTCCCCAACCATACTCATAGTCGTTATGCTGCATCCTCAGAGTCAGATGCCCTAAGGGAGTCAGCGTCAGGCCACCATGGGGTTACCAGCAAGAGGGGCCCTTGGCTGCTGCTGGGTCACTGCGGCGGTATTTAGTGGTGCTTGTTCTGAGCTAACATAGGCAGGACACCACCAACTAAACCCCCTACTGACGACAGTAATAGCTTAGGTAACAAGCCAGTGAGATGCCTGCCCGGGATTAACAACCACGATAACGTCCCTACAACGACCTTCCCCTGCGAACCACCAACCACCAACAGCCATACACACAATGTTCTCATCAAGTGTGCAGTGATTCGCAGGTAGGGGGGAGTGAGACAGTCTGCCTAGTAGTCTAGGTGACCCCAGGGGTGTGAAGCTGAAGAACTCTCGACAAAAACAAAACAAAAAAACAGGCAACCTTGAATAGTCCTCTGTGTACAGTGCTGTCAGCATGACTGAAACAGGATGAACATACTCACAGGAGACAAGGTACTGATAGGTATCTGACTGTTGGAGATACTGAGAAAAGGACAGAAGGTACTGGTAGGTATCTGACAGTTGGAGATACTGAAGACAGGAGAGAAGAGAAGGTACTGGTAGGTATCTGACTGTTGGAGACAGGAGAGAAGAGAAGGTACTGGTAGGTATCTGACAGTTGGAGACAGGAGAGAAGAGAAGGTACTGGTAGGTATCTGACAGTTGGAGACAGGAGAGAAGGTACTGGTAGGTATCTGACAGTTGAGATACTGAAGACAGAAGAGAAGAGAAGAGAAGGTACTGGTAGGTATCTGACAGTTGGAGACAGGAGAGAAGGTACTGGTAGGTATCTGACAGTTGAGATACTGAAGACAGAAGAGAAGAGAAGAGAAGGTACTGGTAGGTATCTGACAGTTGGAGACAGGAGAGAAGAGAAGGTACTGGTAGGTATCTGACAGTTGGAGACAGGAGAGAAGGTACTGGTAGGTATCTGACAGTTGAGATACTGAAGACAGAAGAGAAGAGAAGAGAAGGTACTGGTAGGTATCTGACAGTTGAGATACTGAAGACAGAAGAGAAGAGAAGAGAAGGTACTGGTAGGTATCTGACTGTTGAGATACTGAAGACAGAAGAGAAGAGAAGAGAAGGTACTGGTAGGTATCTGACTGTTGAGATACTGAAGACAGAAGAGAAGAGAAGAGAAGATACTGGTAGGTATCTGACTGTTGGAGATACTGAAGACAGAAGAGAAGAGAAGAGAAGGTACTGGTAGGTATCTGACTGTTGAGATACTGAAGACAGAAGAGAAGAGAAGAGAAGGTACTGGTAGGTATCTGACTGTTGAGATACTGAAGACAGAAGAGAAGAGAAGGTACTGGTAGGTATCTGACTGTTGTAGACAGGAGTGAAGGTACTGGTAGGTGTTGATAAAAGCCAGCAAAACAAGCAACAAATAATGTATGCCCATTATCTGTAAGACTATTTCATCAAACGTCTGTCTGTCTGTATGTCATTCTTTTGCTTTCATGGACATATTCCACACAAAGGAAAAAAACAACAACCCAGAGCCATTGTAATTCAAAAACAAACAAATCTGAACTGGCTTTTGAAAACACTTCATTTAATCACAAATAAAAACGTGATAATCAACATGAACTTACATCTCTTTGTTAACTCTACGTAACATGTTAATTTCATGAATACTTTCGAAATTACGTTCATGAAATGTTCCTTTTTGCGGACGTGGATTAAGAATGTTCTGCTTAAAAAAAAAATTTTAATCTACAATTAAAGATACATAGCTGCAATATTGACATGTCTACAGTGGGAATGTTGTACTGCCATACACAGTCAATGCAAGGCAAGGCAAGGCAAGGCAGGGCAAGGCATGGAATGGCACAGCATGGCATGGCATCAGAAGTATATGAACATGCTGCACATTGCGTGTAACTAATTCAAAAGATGAAGCATCGTCAGACCTCTTTGGGGGACAAGTAAACAGCAACCATGAAAGTTGTCAGTAAAGCAATAGGGTTGATACAAGTAAGCAGCAACCATGAAAGTTGTCAGTAAAGCAATAGGGTTGATACAAGTAAGCAGCAACCATGAAAGTTGTCAGTAAAGCAATAGGGTTGATACAAGTAAGCAGCAACCATGAAAGTTGTCAGTAAAGCAATAGGGTTGATACAAGTAAGCAGCAACCATGAAAGTTGTCAGTAAAGCAATAGGGTTGATACAAGTAAGCAGCAACCATGAAAGTTGTCAGTAAAGCAATAGGGTTGATACAAGTAAGCAGCAACCATGAAAGTTGTCAGTAAAGCAATAGGGTTGATACAAGTAAGCAGCAACCATGAAAGTTGTCAGTAAAGCAATAGGGTTGATACAAGTAAGCAGCAACCATGAAAGTTGTCAGTAAAGCAATAGGGTTGATACAAGTAAGCAGCAACCATGAAAGTTGTCAGTAAAGCAATAGGGTTGATACAAGTAAGCAGCAACCATGAAAGTTGTCAGTAAAGCAATAGGGTTGATACAAGTAAGCAGCAACCATGAAAGTTGTCAGTAAAGCAATAGGGTTGATACAAGTAAGCAGCAACCATGAAAGTTGTCAGTAAAGCAATAGGGTTGATACAAGTAAGCAGCAACCATGAAAGTTGTCAGTAAAGCAATAGGGTTGATACAAGTAAGCAGCAACCATGAAAGTTGTCAGTAAAGCAATAGGGTTGATACAAGTAAGCAGCAACCATGAAAGTTGTCAGTAAAGCAATAGGGTTGATACAAGTAAGCAGCAACCATGAAAGTTGTCAGTAAAGCAATAGGGTTGATACAAGTAAGCAGCAACCATGAAAGTTGTCAGTAAAGCAATAGGGTTGATACAAGTAAGCAGCAACCATGAAAGTTGTCAGTAAAGCAATAGGGTTGATACAAGTAAGCAGCAACCATGAAAGTTGTCAGTAAAGCAATAGGGTTGATACAAGTAAGCAGCAACCATGAAAGTTGCCAGTAAAGCAATAGGGTTGATACAAGTAAGCAGCAACCATGAAAGTTGTCAGTAAAGCAATAGGGTTGATACAAGTAAGCAGCAACCATGAAAGTTGTCAGTAAAGCAATAGGGTTGATACAAGTAAGCAGCAACCATGAAAGTTGCCAGTAAAGCAACAGGGTGGATTTGTCAACAAGGAACTAACAGGGAGGAGTAATTTTTTTTTTTTTTTACACAGCTTGCAACTAATATCAAGAGATGGTCAGATCATTTATACACATGAAAATAAAGCTAACAATGCAAAATGCAACTTGTCAATGTATATTTAAAAAAGAAAAAAATAAGAAACTATAACCAAGCCAACACAATAGAAATGGCCTAAACACGCGAACATGAAGTATACGTGTCAGTCAAGGAACTATTATACTCTTACTTCAAACGATGCAGTAACGATCAGCAAAACTCTCGTGTGAACAATTACAACCCATGCTGCAATTCAACAAAGTTGCAGCAAAACAATATCAAACTGGAACTGTTCAATAACACTTCTGTTAAACTTGTGTAAACCAATGAGCAAACCTGCTGTGTGAAGGCAAAGCATTTTGTGCATCTTCGAAATCAGTATGTGTGGCATTCACACCATGTTCTTTTGTTTCTCTGCTTCTCTATGGCAAAGTCCTGAGGTGTGAAGTCTTTCCAGTCTCCCACAACCCATAATTATCAGCTTTATTCAAGTAGGCTGCAGAAACAACAGCAAACCCACCGAGCATTTCAAATTTTGGCAGTGTATTCAATTACGCATTGGGTTAAGAATTTGTGCTGTGGGAAGCTTGGCAGTTGCGGAATGACACCAAAAGACTGTTCCAAATTCCTTATACACTCACATATGACAAAACAGGAACAACTATTTCACAGTACATGTTCCTGTCCTTTCTTCACGTTTACTTTGTACCACCTCTTTTTACTTAAAAAAAAGGGGGACTATAAACACAAATGATGCTCTGGGTTCTTTAATGTGTGATAAATGTATGTTTCACACTTAGCCTGAAATATAGCCTCATACGAAAAGCTAGCCAGCACCCAGACAATCACTGATGATCCAGGGGGTAAGGAAAAAAGCAGACAGACACCTTCTTTCAGATCTGGAGAGCTTTGGTTGTGTCCCTGGTTACTTATTTTTGTTGATATCCTGCACTGTAAATTCAGTTTAATTAGTTTAATTGGTTATATTCTATCTGTAGTTTGAGTCAGGACAATATTTCTCTTTTTCTTTTTTTTTAGATTTAGAAACAATCTGTCAACCTTACTCGTGTAGTCCTGTTTGGTTCTGAACTGAATGTGTACTTGTCAGTATATTTACTGTGTAATCCACACAAAACATACTAGTTTAATCAGAAGACTTAATTGGATTAGGTTTGATAGGGAATCTGTTTGGGTGACGTGTATAGGGTAAGATGGGGGTATGGTAACCTACGTTCTGAAGGTCTTTCTGGGTTATGTGTACAGAGATTTTGGTACAGTCACCTGTATACTGAGGGTCTATCTATCCAGGTGATGTGTACAGGGCAAGGTGTGTAAATTCACCTGCATACTGAGGGTCTATCTATCCAGGTGATGTGTACAGAGCAAGGTGTGTAAATTCACCTGTATACTGAGGGTCTATCTATCCAGGTGACATGTACAGGGCAAGGTGTGTAAATTCACCTGTATACTGAGGGTCTATCTATCCAGGTGATGTGTACAGGGCAAGGTGTGTAAATTCACCTGTATACTGAGGGTCTATCTAGGTCAAGTGTGCAGACCAAGATGATAACTGTGGCTACAGTCACCTGTCTAAACAAAAAAGATTCCCTGACCCTCCTCCCCTTTCCTTCTCCAGTATTCCCATTAGCACATGATGCTATTTGCAGTTCCTGATACACAGAGAGTCTTTCAAATCCCATGGTTGTTTCACATTGTTTTGTTTTGTTTTGTTTTGCTTCTTTTGTTGTAATCACCACAGTGCGATGAGAAGAAGAAGTCCCAAAAGAAGATGGAGATCATAGCAGATGTGAAGTTCAACTGTCAGCGGCTTGCTTTTTTCCTGATTTCTGCACAACGAACACAAAGACATTGGGGTCAGTGACTCTATGACATTTCTCGTCGTCGTCATCATCATCATCATCAGCAGCAGCAGCAGCAGCAGCGCAGCAGCAGCAGCAGCAGCAGAGACTTACTGTTTTCAAGTTGCTATTACACAAGTTAGATGAAATTATTATCATTTAAGAACAACGTTCGTAGATATAGTGTTAGTGATCAAGAAAATTTCTGTCCATTTTGTAAAACAAAATTTGAAAATGAAGCCCATTTTTTGTTCGTATGTTCAATGTACTCGGATTTAAGGGATCTGTTTTTAACCGAATGTATCAATATACAGTTGGTTGTCAATCTTACTTATGACATCAAAAAGAGAACGAAGTCATTATCTATCCAGATGGATTTTTCGTTCTATCAATAGAGGGAAGAAATTATTATGTCACAGTAAAAGCTTTGTGTTTTACAAGTATGGAAGTCTTGAAATGTTGTTTTTTGACTGATACCGAGTGTGGTGTCTACTAACTAAAATAGAGATGCAGTGTAACGTAAGTGTGTATCAAACTTTAACCTTGTTAAAGATATGGCCATTGCGATCATGAGCCTCAAAGAATCGGTTGGGGTTTTTTCATCTTCGGTGGCATTTTGCATACCAATATACTGTTCCGTGTATTGTGGCCTGAGGCCAATGTACATGATTACAACTGCTCCGAGTTCAGAGAGTACCTCATTAAAACTGTTCAGAGTTCAGAGTTCTCTCTCTCTCTCTCTCTCTCTCTCCTCTCTCTCTCTCTCTCTCTCTCTCTCTCTCTCTCTCTCTCTGGGGGACGGACAGCCTAATGGTCAGAACATTGCGCTGGCAATTTGACGACCCAGGTTCGAGTCCGGTCGAGGAGATTTTTCTCCTGGAGTTAACATCAGTGCTGACTCCACTCTCCCCAAAAGTCCTTCGAATGAGACATTAAACCGAGGCCCCGTGTGTGAACGCACGCAGAACACCTTGCACACACGTTAAATCCTGTTCCGCTTTTCGTAAGAGTAGGCCATCGTGTGCCGGTAGGAACAGATGACATTTACAAAACTGCATACACACGGGACTGAATGAAAAAAGCACAAGATTGCTTATTCCATTATCCTCGATATAAAAGAATAAATCAAATCAAATCAACTCTCTCTCTCTCTCTCTCTTCTCTCTCTCTCTCTCTCTCTCTCTCTCTCTCTCTCTCTCTCTCTCTCTCTCTCTCTCTCGTGTCTGTCTTACTCCCCCCCCCCCCACTCCACTCCCCCCCCCCCTCCACTCCCCACAGAGTTGATAATTATGAGGCCCTCACCATTTGAGTTCATATCCCATGAAGAGACAGAAGAACACGGTTTTCGTGTCAATGCTGGGCGAGACATCATCAGGCAGACAGGGCACGCGACAACGCAGAGAGCCTAGGGGCATGTTGTGATACCCGGTGAAATTCATCTGGTAGTACCTCATCTCCCCAGTGTGGTTCAGGCAATGGCAGGGCTGACCGCCAGGCCCCTGGTTGCAGTAGTGCAGATGCGTCATGCAGAGGGGGAAGGTGTAGGGATCTCTGTCGGCCGACACCACATACAGCTCAAACAGCACGTAGGTGGAGCGTCTGCAGTTCTCTTTGAGGAGGGTGGTGGTGTTGACGGAGCAGTTGACATGTTCTCCCGTCCGATGACCATCTGGGGGAAGGGGCAGCTGTAGCGTATGGCCATAGGCTGCTGCTGCACTGGAAAAAGCAAACACACACACACACACACACACACACACACACACACACACACACACACACACACACACACACACACACAGAGGGGGTGGTGGGTGGGCATGCAGGATAAGGAGTGAGGTTCGAGTCTTATCTATCTATTTATCTATCTATCTATCTGTCTGTCTGTCTGTCTGTCTGTCTGTCTGTCTGTCTGTCTGTCTGTCTGTCTGTCTATCTATCTATCTATCTATCTATCTATCTATCTTTCTATCTATCTATCTATCTATCTACCTTCTTGCTTGGCTGAGAAATGACATGGAAAAAAAACACCTTGGGAGACATCCCCCCCCCCCCCCCCCCCCCTATGTGAGTTTATGTCTGTGTGCGGAGGTCAGCACACATCTATCATCGTCATCGTCGTCGTCACAATCGTCATCATCATCATCAACATCATCATCACCCCCACTATCATCAACCCCCACCACCACCACCATCATCATCATCATCATTATCATCATCACCATCATTATCATCATCACCCCCATCATCATCATTATCATCATCATGGAAATCACCATGGAAGTACAGTCATCATCATTATTATCACTTTTAATTAAATGGCACAAGCTGCTAGCAGTAGCAAACCATTTCTCATAAATTTTGTTTCCTGTACAAAAAAACCCCAAAAGCAAAAGCGAAAAAAACATGCAAGAGATGCAGCAGCGCAGCACGAGCTAAGCTTAGTCAGTAGCATGAAGTTAGCTGCCAGAATCAGTCTTTTTTGTTTATTTTTAGGAACAGGAATATCGATAATATAGTACTATGATCATAGGCCTAAAAAGTCATGTGTGGAATTCTCTCGTGTGTGTGTTTTATTTTATTTATATTTATTCGTTTATATCGAGGATAACAGAATAAGCACTCTTGTGCTTTTTTACATCCAATCCCCGTGTGTATGCAGTTTTGTAAATCTTGTCATCTGTTCCCACTGACACACGATGGCCTCTTACGAAAAGTGGACCAGGGTTTAACGTGTGCGCAAGATGTTCTGCGTGCGTTCACACACGGGGCCTCGGTTTTTAGTCTCATCCGAAAAACTTTTGGGGAGAGTGGAGTCTGTGGAGTCAGCACTGATGTTAACTCCAGAGGAAAAATCCCCTCGACCGGGAATCGAACCCCGGTCGTCAAATTGCGAGTGCAATGTTCTGACCACTAGGTTATCCCGTCCCCCATTCCAATCCTGTGTCGATTTTTCAAGTAGGATCGTACAAGCTGGACTAGGTTTTAATGCATATTCAAAGAACGCTTACGCACACACAGACACAAAGACATATAGATACACAGACAGACAAAGACAGACAGACAGACAGACAGACAGACAGACAGACAGACACACCACACACACACACACACACACACACACACACACACACACACACACACACACTAAAGAATGAATGAATGAAAGAAAGACAGACAGAAAGAAAGACAGACAGACTGAAAGTAAGAAAGATAGACTGAAAGTAAGAAGAAAGATAGACTGAAAGAAAGAAAAGAAAGAAAGAAAGAAAGAAAGAAGGGGGAAAAAAAGAAGAGAGAAAGAAAGAAAAAAAGAAAGAAAGAAAGAAGAAAAAAAAGAAAGAAAGAAAAAAAAGAGAAAAAAGAAGGGAAAAAAGGGAGAAAAAAGAAGAAAGGAAAGGAAAAAAAAGAAGAAAGGAATGAAGAAACTAGAAAGAAACAAACGAGCAAAAAAAAAAAACAAAAAAAAAACAAAAAAACAAAAACCAGGGAAAAAAGAAAGACAGAATTACAGCCAAACGTCTCAAGTACAGTGCTCTTCCCTGCTACCTACCTACAGCGATGTCAGTGCAGGACGAATCGTTTGCTGGAACGACAGGGTAATCTGCGTACCTGAACAGACAATGGCAAAGGGGTAGGGTACTTCCCTGTATCACTGATTTATGCCGACTGATGCATGCAGTGTATAAATACGAGTCCTGTGTAAGACACTGGTGTCCCTAGACTGCCTGATAAGAACGAGTTCTGGGCCCTGTTGCCCGTGTAAATGTACGTCTTGGGTCAAAGGTGTCTTGTGGATCATTACTAAGTGGAGTACCCAAGTCACTTCGGTTTAGCCGTCATCAATTTAATGCCAGCAAAAAGTTCCTTGGCCTACATTTTGAACGGCGTTATGAGGTGAAGCCCTGTGTTCATAAGTATTGTCTTTATCCATGACACGCTATTGGCTTGAACGACTGGGAGGGGGCAGGATAGCTAAGTGGTCGAGCACTCGCTTTCCCCCCAGTCAAGTTAAAAGCAGCGTCAAGCGTGGTTACCAGTTGGATGGGTGACCGTTTGCGTGCCTTGGCTTCAGTACAATTCCCCCAGTTCACCCAGCTCTAATGGGTACCGCCCTCTTCAGTGTCAGGGAAGGTGAAGCAGCGAGGGAGAGAAGATGGGCGCCACCCTCAATATGCTGGCCCCCTAGAGAAGCTGAGGCTCTGATGCCTTGCTCCCCTACGACCACTTAGGTTATGAGACACCTTTATCTTTTACCTTTACTTTCCAGGAAAGGAGAGAAAAGATCCCCTGAAGTCGCAGCAGAGGTACAGCTACCTCTATAGGAAGGTTCTGGGAAACAGTCCTACCTACAAACTTCCCAGCCAGTGTGTACTTTTTGGTCTCACAGTGATTTTCATTGTGTGATGAGTGTGGCAAAAGTGCACATGCACATTCCCCTATAGGGAGGGTGATTATTAGTTGGGAGAACGCCTACAATGCTAAAAACAAAAACAAAAAATGGTGGCGTCTCATAGCGTGTGTAACAAACTGCATTGTAAGAACGGTTAGGATTATGCATCATAACATTGCACACAAAGTGTCTTCTATACCAAAAGCTTCCCACAGATCATAACTGTGTAAGTTTCTGATATATACGATCCTTAAAGACCTTGCTGTTCGGACAGACCCGCTGGAACCCGTTCAGTTGGACCTATCTATCTGTCTATCCGTCTGTCTGTCTGTCTGTCTGTCTGTCTGTCTGTCTGTCTGTCCTTAGTCTGGCGACCGTGGGGCACCCATGAAGACTTGACAACCAGTTCCCTCCATTCCTCTCTCTACTCTGCCTTTCTCAGGGTTTTGTTGAGTTCTAGGCCTATCCATTCGCTGATGTTGTCCTCCCATCTCTTCCTTGGTCTGCCTCTTTTTCTCCTCCTTGGACAGTGCCATGCAGTATTGTTTTTGCATGTCCTTTTGATCTTGTGACACGCCCGTACCATTTAAGTTTACGCTTCT
>CM060346.1:26501475-26533975 GCA_030674155.1 Stramonita haemastoma
AGGCAATTGTGTGTCGGTGGGAGCAGATGACAATATTTACGAAACTGTATACACACGGGGACTGGATTAAAAAAAAAAAAGCACACGAGTGCTTATTCCATTATCCTCGATATGAATGAAAAATAGATAAAAAAATAAAATAAAATAAAACAAAACACACACCTTTTGTATTGACAGAGCTGTTAAAATCCATGCCTATCTAATAACTGTTTGATCGGGTTCTAGATCTGACTCATGAATCTTTTGGTGCTTCCTTTCACTTCTTGTGTCTACAAAAAACAAAAAAACAAAAAAAAGACAACAGAGAAGAAAATGCCCCAAAGCTTGTGACCAAAAACAAAAACAACAACAACAAAACAAAACAACAACAACAGCATGCAAGTGTGTTTTTTTTTATATATATATATATATATATATATATATATTAATATTATATATATAAATATATAGTTCAAGCGATCCTTGTTGTTGTGATGGCATGAACGCTAGATGTGGCCGTCATGGGGACGGGGGTTACAACAAACATACCATGGGAAACGTTGCGTACAAGTGACGGAGCAGGACAGTTGTTTGCCCTGAAAGGTGTAGTCCGGGGTCAATGCCATCTCGTAGATAAAATACTTGCCCGTCCTGGCAGGGGAAATACAGCTGCAGGTACAATTAGGGCAGGTGGGCGTAGCCGTTCCCGAGGAACTACAGTAAGGAAAGCTGGTGGAACACATGGGCTTAGAAGTGACCACACCGTCTTTGAGGAACTGGACGCTGAAGGTGAGAGGGCTGGCGTACTGACATACAGGCAGGAAGATATGATTGTTGACCAGACAGCTGACGAAGGTCCTCTTGCCGGTCACCATGTGCTTGGGGCATATGGAGGTCGTCCCTGCCAATGTGGGGACAGAAAGTAGCAATAGGCTGGCTGACCTTGTCAGCAACTTAAAGGCTGTGTGTAGAAAATGGACAACTTAACTTCTCACGGCGTCTGGGCACTGTTGGCAAGTTCCCCCCGCCGCCAACATTGCAGAAGAAAAAACAACAACACACACCTCGATACCAAATTTTCTTTTAAAATGAAAGGTAAATTGGATACAATAAAGCAATTTTGCCTTTTTTGATGCTTGAAACAATGCACACACATGGAAAATAAATAACACATTAAATATATGTATCCATCTACCTATATACCTACCTATCTGTCTATCTATCTATTTATAGACCTATCTACCTATCTAATCTATCTATCTATCTATCTATCTATCTATCTATCTATCTATCTATCTATTCTATCTATCTATCTATCTATCCCTTAGTCTGGCGACCTTGGGGGCACCCCTGAAGACTTGACAACCAGTTCCCTTCATTCCTCTCTCTGTTCTACCTGTCTCGAAGTTTTGTTGAGTTCTAGGCCTGTCCTTTCCCTGATGTTGTCCTCCCATCTCTTCCTTGGTCTGCCTCTTTTTCTTCCTCCTTGGACAGTGCCTTGCAGTATTGTTCTTGCAAGTCCTAAGTCTATAATCATAAAATAATTATAGACTGATAACAAACTATTATACCATGGACACTCCTGCTCCTCAGAAACACGCCTCACTTTGGTGGCGAACTTCACACCACTGACTCGCTTGCTGTGGGCTCTACTCCTGCATCTTGCGTGATTTCTCTCTTTGAGAAATTGATGAGAAATAATGCAGACATAGCTGGCAAAAGCTGTTGGGGCTTTCAAAGGTGAGAGCCATTTGGTGTGGGGCAGGTTTTGACATTGCATGGATGCAGCAAGATGTTGGCGATGGAAAGATGTTTCTGCATTTGTTTTAAAGAGCGACTTGGTGCGTTTATCCAAGAATGGGATGGAACAATTAGAGAACACGAAAGGTTATTTTATTTATAGGTTATTCAAAGCAATATTTCACACACACACACACACACACACACACACACACACACACACACACACACACACACCACACACCACCGCGCGCGTGCGCGCGCGATTATCAACTAGATTCGGTGAAAATAATGAACTGCTGTGTGTTATGAGTTCAACAGCTGAACTGATCCTGGACTGAAAGTTTTCAGAATTTATAACACACCAGTGCCCCTTCCCCGTCCTCCCCCCCCCCCCCCCCCCCCCCTAATTCCATGCTAACTAACATCCCGACAACATAACAAAGAACGCAGAAAGAAAAGTTACTGTTCCTAAAAAAAAAAAAAAAAATCGTAGTAAATAAATCAATCGATACAGATATCAGCTGCAATCCTGAGTCAGATGCTCATTTATAGTTTACCGCGCCTAATCTCTCTTCCCTACTAACAGTTCTCAGCATGGCTAGTTAGTTAGCATCTTCCACAGTCTTTCACACTGACTCCATGCCCGCCCTTAGTCTACAATCACGATGTTCCATGAAAGTCCAGATGGAGGCTTTTGTTTTGAAGACACGCCTCACCACTATGGAACCTTTGCACTGCCAAAGACTCCAGCCTAGCATGAAGGGGAACAGACAACAGGAGCAGAAGGAATTGATCGTGAGGAAGAACGTGGAACAAGGGGAAGAAATGGGTGAACTTCAAGGGCAGAGAGAAAACTGGGAAGGAACGCCCTCCATGTTGCCTGAGGTAGGAAGCCCACCAGACGCAGGCGGTAACCCACAATCTGCTACAGGCAAGTACTTACGGTCCCTGGGCATACAGTGTAACTGATATCTGTCATGAAAGAACTGTTATCATTGGTGCCAGAATTACTGCACAATCAGCCTCAAATGCCACCCAAGCAAGGTCATGTTGAAGATTATATTGAACAGACTGAAGCCACAAGCAGAGACTATTATTGCTGAGGAACAAACAGGTTTCAGAACAGGGCGCAGCACAACCGAACAGATATTCAACCTCAATACTCTGTGAGTAGTACCTTTAACACCAACAAGACCTCAACCACATACTTACTGATTTTAAGAAACCATTTGGCAGGGTGTGGCATGCAGCTTTGTGGGCAACCATGAATTTGTACAGCATCAATGCAAAACTAATCAGTCATCAAACAGCTTTACAACAAGGCCACCAGTGCAGTGTACTACAACAGCAACATTGAAGAGTGGTTGCAAACAAAAGTTGGAGTAAGGCAGGGCTGTCTACTCTCACCCACTCTTTTCAACATCTTCCTTGAAAGAATCATGGATGATGCACTGGAACATCATGAAGGATTAGTCAGCATTTGTGGCAGAACGATCACAAACCCCCGTTTTGCAGACGACATTGACGGACTAGCATGACCAGAGCAAGAGCTTGCCAACTTAACAGAACAGCTGAATAAGGCCTCCAAAACATATGGCATGAAAATTAGGGCAGAGAATACCAAACTGATGACCAGCAACATCAATGACATCAGCACTGATTATCAAGGTCAGTGACCAGAAGCTGGAAACAGTTCGCAGCTTCAAGTGCTTGGGAGCCATTGTATCAGACCAGGGGTCCAAGCCAGAAGTAGTATGCAGGATTGCACAGACAATAACAGCACTGTCAAAACTGAACACCATGTGGAACGATAAAAATCTCACTCAACTCCAAGATCAGAGTAATACACTCTCTTGTCATATCCATATTCCTGTATGCGTGTGAATTGTAGACACTGACTGCAGATAGGGAGAGAAAAGTACAGGTTAGGCGATAGAGATGAGATGCTTCCGGAAACTCCTTGGAAACTCATACAAAGACCACACAAGGAACAAAAATGCGCATATCAGAATCCAGCAAACAATTGGGCCCTACAAAAACCTTCTAACAATTGTGAAAAAGTGTAAACTTAAATAGTAAGGGCTTGTCACATGATCAAAAGGACTTGCAAAAGCAATACTGCCAGGCACTGTCCAAGGACACCACAGCACTTGCTTGTAGTAAACATGTTGGTACAAACCATTATGATGATATCACATGGACTATCATCAGAAATGTATGGATTTCTTCTGTGCACATTCCAGATAAGAAGAATGTTACAGCACAGGAAAAATCTATAGATGAATATGGATACAGAATGGCAAATGAACTTTGGAAGAACCTTCTATCTCATTATAATCTTTATCCAAGATTGGTATTCGCATTTGTTCTTTTTGGCCAAAAGGATATTGTTAGAATTGAGCAAATTTATTTTCAAGGATTAGTTGCACAAAATAGTTGACACAGTTCTATTTCTCTTATATGCCTTGTTTATTATGCTTTTGTAAATTAAAATTATTCTTGTTACAATTGGTCTTTTTTTCATATCCTCCCTGCCCTGATAAACTCTGCCTAGGACAGTCCCAAGCCCGGCTGAAAAAGGAGGAGGGTTCGGCATAAGGTTAGTTAGCCTACCCTGTGAAAAAAACTCTAGCTACAGATACGCCAAATAGCAAATTAACAGACATCGCGGGCCTGGGAAGGGATGGACCTCCAACTGGAAGGTGTATGAAGTCGGGTGGTGAAAGCCAGAGTCATCTGGAAGCCGTCAGACCGAAGACCATCATCTCCACCAGGACCACCACATCCATCGGTACATGGAACGTCAGGACCATGTACGAGACAGGGAAGACAGCACAAGTAGCTGCAGGGATGAGGAAATTCAACCTCACCATCCTAGGAATCAGCGAAGCTAGATGGACTGGGTTCCGGGCAGAAGTGACTGACTTCTGGGGAGCTGCTGCTGTTCTTGGGGCACGAGCAGGAAGATGCTGCACACACCCAGGGAGTCGCCCTGATGCTTTCCAAGCAAGCACAGGGAGCACTCATTGGGTGGGAGGAGCATGGACCAAGGATCATGACAGCCTCTTACTGTACAAAGAAGAAGAAGATCAACATGGACATTATCCAGTGCTATGCCCCAACAAACAACAGCGAGGAGGAGGAGAAGGACGACTTTTACAACAGATTGCAGACCATCATATAAGACAGACCAAAGAGAACATCATCTTCGTAATGGGTGACTTCAACACCAAGATAGGTAGTGACAACCGGGATACGAGGAGATCATGGGGCGGCATGGGCTAGGCGAGATGAACGACAACGGGGAGAGGTTCGCAGACCTGTGTGCCACAAGAAACCTGGTCATAGGAAGAAGTGTTTTCCCGCACAGAAGAATACACAAGGCAACTTGGATGTTGCCAGACCTGTCAACGGAGAACCAGACTGACCACATGTGCATCATGAAGAAGTTTCACTGCTCCCTGCAGGATGTACGCATCAAGCGAGGAGCAGACGTTGCTTCCGACCATCATCTACTTGTTGCACGATTGAAGCAGAAGCTGAAGAGAAATTGGACAGGGGGATCCAGTCAACACCAGCGTTACAACACCACCGCGCTGAAAGACAACAGGAAGCAAGAAGAATTCAAGGTCACTCTATCCAACAAGTTCCAAGTCCTAGGAGAGCTGCTTGAAGAGGAGACGATAGAAGAGAGGTGGCAGAGAGTGAGAGAGACAGTGACCTCAACATGTCAGGAAGTACTGGGCCCCAAATCATTCACACACAAGGAATGGATTTCAACAGTTACTCTTAAAAAAAATTAGAAGAAAGAAGAGAAAAGAAGTTAGCCGTCAACAGTAGCAGGACACGATCAGCAAAAGCAAAAGCCCAAGAGGAATACACAGAAGCAAATAGGGTTGTAAAGCGAAGCATTAATGCAGATAAGCAAAATTACTTGGAGACATTGGCAACAGAAGCAGAGAATGCAGCTCACCAGAGCAGCTCCAAGGACCTGTACTTCATCATCAAGAAGTTATCAGGGAAGTTTGCCAAGCCAGAGAGACCAGTAAAAGACAAGAACAGAGGAGTAATAGCTGATGACGAAGGACAGAAGAACAGGTGGATTGAGCACTTCCAGGAGCTACTCAACAGACCAGCTCCTACAAACTGACCAGAGATACAGCCAGCTGCAAGTGATCTGCCAATCAAGTGTAGTGCTCCCACAAAGGGAGAGATCCACAGCGTCATCAAGCAATTGAAGAATGGCAAGTCCGCAGGACCTGACAGCATCCCAGCAGAAGCACTGAAGGCTGACGTCGAGACCAGTGTAGAGCTCCTCTACCCACTCTTTGGCAAGATCTGTGAGGAAGAAAAAATACCAACAGAATGGAAAGAGGGTTACCTCATCAAGCTCCCCAAGAAAGGCGACCTCAATTTCTGCTCCAGCTACAGAGAGATAACACTGTTGTCCATCCCGGGAAAGGTGTTAACCGCACCCTGCTGAATCGGATGAAGGATGCAGTAGACCCACATCTCCATGACCAACAAGCTGGCTTTTGAAAGGAAAGATCTTGTACGGATCAGAATGCAACACAGCGCATCATCCTAGAACAGTCCCTGAAATGGAATTTGCCACTATACGTCAGCTTCATAGACTATGAGAAGGCTTTCAACAGCGTTGACAGGCAGACCCTCTGGAGACTACTGAGACACTACGGAGTGCCAGAGAAAATCACCAACATCATCAGGAAATCATATGAAGGAATGACCTGCAGAATAGTTCATGGCAGACAGCTCACCAATGCCTTTGAAGTAGATACCGGAGTAAGGCAATGATGCTTACTCTCTCCTTTCCTGTTCCTGCTGGCCATCGACTGGGTCATGAAGACCTTGACAGACCAGAAATGTAATGGCATCCAGTGGACACTTTGGAAGCAGCTAGACGACCTTGACTTTAAGGATGACCTGGCCCTTCTCTCCCACACCCAGCAACAGATGCAGGAAAAGACCAACATCGTTATGGAGAACTCGGCTAGACTGGGCCTCAACATCAACAGAGGAAAGAGCAAGGTACTCAAGACCAATGCAGCCAATGAGACACCCATCACAGTCCAAGGCAAAGCACTGGAAGAGGTGGAAAGCTTCACATACCTCGGCAGCATCATGGACACACAGGGAGGAATGGATGCAGACATCAGAACTCACATCAGCAAAGCAAGAGCAGCCTTCCAACAGCTCAGAAATATCTGGGGATCAAGTGACATCAGCATCGCCACGAATACCAGGCTCTTCAACACCATCATCAAGCCCATACTACTGTATGGAGCAGAGACCTGGAGAAACACCGTCACCACCATGAAAAAAATCCAGGTCTTCATCAACACCTGCCTCAGGAAGATCCTCAAGATCCGCTGGCCAGACAAGATCAACAATGAAGAATTATGGCAAAGAACCAGACAACATCCTGTTGAGAAAGAAATCCTACAGAGACGTTGGCGATGGATAGGACACACCCTATGGAAACCTGTATCCAGCATCACAAGACAAGCTCTCACCTGGAATCCACAAGGGAAAAGAAAGAGAGGGGGCCTAGAAATACCTGGCGCCGGGATCTGGATGCAGATGCAAAACAGATGGGCAAGACATGGGGACAACTGGAACACCTAGCCCAGGACTGAGATGCCTGGAGACAGCTGGTTGGCAGCCCATGCCCCAGAAGGGACCACAGGCAGACATGACCCTGCCCTGATTACATCTTGGAAGACTTACTTTGTACTTTTTGCATTATAAATTTCTTAGATATCTATTATCATTAGAAAGTATATTACACCAACCTGCATACATCTTATTACAACAGAATTTAGTGTTTCATAATGAAAATGCTATGCAACATGCTTGTTTAGTGTAAACTCTACACAGGTGAGCATTGCACAGCAAATGAGTTGAACAGATAAGTCTGATCCCCCTTCCTTGTTAGACTACACTCCCTGCAATTCCACCACCGATTCATATCAGTGTGGGAAAGGGTTCAAGAAGAGTGTAAGAGAAAAGGAGAGACGGCGCTTTTCTCTTTATCTCCAAGCATTAACTGAAAAATTTAACATGCCATAGAGCTAGACAAGGTTTTCTTCTTGTAAGGCTATGTGGGTGCTGGCTGCTTACATCGCCCTTAGTCATAATCTCTCCCATCTGAAAGTTCAGTGCCAACAACGATGTGAACACTCAGTGACCCTCAGATCCCAAAGATGATGCTCTGATCAACAGAGTACTTCACCCTTCAACTAAGGGATAACTGATCAACCTCACAGTCACATCACAGAGTTGATGCCCTTTTCTCTTAAACTAGCAGCTAACTGATCAACCTTGTAGTCAAAACATGAAAATAGGGCAGCAAGAACCACTTACCAAAAAAATCCATGTTTTGGCACATCCAGGCATCATGTTGAACTGGGTTCTGATAATCTGTGGAAAGACAAGGAATGTGACAGGACGCAGAGGAACCAGTGGGTATGTTTTTGTCACCTATCAACGTGTAACTGTAGATCTGCAAGTCTGCTACTCTGGCCACACACGGACACCTTTGGGAGTCACCAGCGCCACACTCATCTAGGGGTGCTGTGCATACCACGCTTGTGACTCCATTGGGAAAGTTGAGCCTGATCCACATACTGTGATCGTATGTGACACATCGTTGACTCAGTGCATTGGTCATGTTGATGGAGCAGGTCAACTTATTGGGCCCAACGTCCCAAAATCCAGGACAGCTCAGATGTACATCTGATGTATGGGAAGGATCTGAAAGCAGAAATTCAGGTTCACACGTTATTCTGTATTCATGTACCTTGCAGGTACCATTTCTGGCCCCGGCATTTGAGCAGCTGATAGGTAATCTATGATCTTGGGGGCACTGAATGCTGTCACTGCTTGCCTGTCCATGTGAGTGTGTTTTTTTCTTTCTATGAAGGCAACAAAGACTGGGAGGGCATTTGTGGACTACACTGCAACAAAGAAACAAAATGAAAGAGGCCTGAGACTCCTGGAGTTTGCCAGTAACAACAATCTCCAGCTTGTGAATACACTTGGCCCACATAAAAAATCCAGAAGATGGACATGGCATAGCCCAAATGGTGAACACCACAGCCAGTAGATTACATCATGGTGAAGAGACGAATTAGGTCTAATGTAAACACTGCACAAACACAAAGCTTTCAAGGAGCAGACATGAGTGACCATGATCTTGTAATGATGACATTCCAACTCCGTCTCAAAAGAATTCACAAGCAGAACAACATCAGGATCAAGTTTGACCTCAAGAAGCTGAAGGATCCAGAGGTAGCAGACATTTTTCAGGCAAGGATAGGTGGGAAGTTTGCAGCACTTGCTCTGATAAGACTCAGATAATGGATATAGATACCTTGACGGATGGTTTCAACACAGCAGTGACTGAAACAGCGAGTGAACTTACTTGGCAAACATCAACCAGTCAATAAACCTTGGGTCACACCCTACAACTATGCGATAAATGTAGAGAGTTGAAGAAAAGGGAAAATAAAACAGAAGAAAGAGCAGAACAAAATAGGGCACTCAACAAAAGAATAAGAAAGTCCATGACAGAAGCGAAAGAGAAATGGATTGGTGAACAGTTCCATAACATTAAAGAAAACATCAAGAAAAACAACAGCAAGAAAGCATAATTTTATCAACTGGTGAAAAAACTGACTGGCACAAAACAGGGAAGAAGCTCAACAATCCAAGACAAAAATGGGAAGTGCCTCACTGATGACCAGGAAATTCTGAACAGATGGACAGAATGCTGCTCTGACCTGTATAACTTCAAAACCACAGGAGATCCAAAAGTCCTCAATGTCCCTACAAGCACAGATATAGACAGCCACTCTATCCTCTGAGAAGAAGTGGAAACAGCAATCAGATCACTGAAAAAGAGGAAATCAGCAGGGGCTGACAGCATTCCAGCTGAGTTGGTTCAAGCTGGAGGGGAAGCCATGATCAATGCTCTACTAAAAATCTTCAACAAGATCTGGCTGACAGGAAAATGGCCAACACCATGGACACAGTCACTTATCATCACCCTCCCTAAGAAAGAAAATCTTAAGCAGTGCAAGAATTACAGCACAATCAGCCTCAAATGCCACCCAAGCAAGGTCATGTTGAAGATTATATTGAGCAGACTGAAGCCACAAGCAGAGACCATCATTGCTGAGGAACAAGCAGGTTTCAGAACAGGGTGTAGCACAATCAAACAGATATTCAACCTCAGAATACTCTGTGAGCAGTACCTTCACCACCAACAAGACCTCTACCACGTATTTATTGATTTTAAGAAGGCATTCAACAGGGTGTGGCATTCAGCTTTGTGGGCAACCATGAATTTGTACAGCGTCAATGCAAACCTGATCAGAGTCATCAAACAGTTGTACAACAAGGCCACCAGTGCAGTGTACTACAACAGCAACACTGGAGAGTGGTTTTGAACAACAGTTGGAGTAAGTCAGGGCTGTCTACTCTCACCCACCCTTTTCAACATCTTTCTTGAAAGAATCATGGATGATGCACTGGAACACCATAAAGGATCAGTCAGCATTGGTGGCAGAACAATCACAAATCTCGCTTTGCAGATGACATTGACGACTAGCCAGATCAGAACAGGAGCTTGCCAGCCTAACAGAACAGCTGAACAAGGTCTCTAAAACATATGGCATGAAAATTAGTGCAGAGAAGACCAAACTGATGACCAATAATGCCAAGGGCATCAGCACTGATATCAGGGTCAATAACCAGAAGCTGAAAATGGTTCAAAGCTTCAAGTACTTGGGAGCTGTTGTATCAGACAAGGGGTCCAAGCCAGAGGTACTATACAGGATTGCACAGATAATAACTCACTCACTCACTCACTCACTCAGTCCCATGTCCCAAAGGACGTAGGGGGACATGAGAGAAGACACAACGGAGATCTTTTTCCATGCTTCACGATCCTGTGTGGCTAGTAGGAGGCGTTGCAGGGGTTGGGCAGTCCAGTCTTTGATGTTGTCAACCCATGATTTCTTTTGGCGGCCTCTTCTTCTCTTGCCCTCGACTATTCCTTGCAAGATGGTTTTTGCTAGGGTGTTGTGTCTTGTGGTGTGACCAAACCACATCAGCTTTCTCCTCTTTATGGTGGAGAGCAAAGGCTCTTGGGGGCCCACACTCTTTTTGATTTCTTCTTTGACATAGTTATTGGTCTTGTGTTCTTTGTATGATATTTTGAGGAGTCTTCTGTGGCACTTGTTCTCGAATGCTTGGATTCTTCTCTCTAACTCTGCTGTCAGAGTCCATGATTCACAGCCATATAGGAGGATAGATATCATGAGGGATTTGTAGAGGTGGTATTTGGTGCAGAAGCTGATGTTGTTGCTTCTGATGATCCTCTGGAGTCTGACTAGAGCAGATGTTGCTGTTGCAATGCGAGCTTTCACCTCATTGTTTGATGTGCCATCTGTTGTTAGGATGGAGCCTAAGTATTTGAATTGGCTCACCTCTTCCAATATTTCTCCATTCATCTTTATTTCCGTGCTGTCATTACTCGCGCTGTTGACCATGATCTTCGATTTCTCTGTACTGACCTCCATGCCGTATGCGCTCGCTCGATCTGTTAGACTGTCTGTGAGGATTTGCAGTTCTTGTTTGCTGCTGCCCATGAGGTCAATGTCATCTGCAAATCTGAGGTTGCAAAGGGGTCTTCCACCAATGGAGATGGAAGTGTGGTGGTTTTGCAGTGTCTCTGTCATGATGTTTTTGAGGAAGAGGTTGAAGAGTACAGGTGAGAGAAGGCAGCCCTGGCGGACTCCAACCGTGGTCTTGAAGAACTCGCCCACGTGGTTGTTCATGAAAACTGCACTTCTTGCATTCTCGTACAGAGCCTTGATGACTTCGATTAGGCAGTTGTCAATGTTGAAGTGCCTGAGTACTTGCCAGAGGCCGTCATGCCATACCCTGTCAAAGGCCTTTTTGAAGTCTATAAAATTGTGGTACAAGTCTTTTTGGTGTTGGAGATGCTTCTCTATCAGAATTCTCAGGTTGAAAATTTGTTCCATTGTGCTGCGTTTTGGTCTAAAGCCCGCTTGTTCTTCTGCCAGGAGTTTTTCTGCTTGGTTTTTCAGTCTGTTGAGGACTACCTGCAGCATGATCTTGCTAGGATGGCTTATGAGACTGATGGTTCTGTAGTTCTGACATTGCTTGAGGGGGTGTATGGGGTGCTTAAGGAGAGGTGGTACCTTTGTAAACCTGGCAGTAGCATCCCTCGGGATGGACGGGAGCACTGGTCCTCACTTGGCACTCAACTCTCACTTCTGGGTCCGGGTCCTTAACCCACCCACACCCCGGTAACCGCTTCTACTGGCGGGCGAAACGTTGTGAGGGGCTGGTGCATTCCTAATCACCAGTAGGAGTCTTGGAGAGGAGATGGGCGCCACCAAGCTTCCTCAAGCCCACTGCAAGGACATGATGAGAAAAGCAAAACAGAAACACATGCCGGATCGGTCGAGGCCCGGATCAACAACAACCGCGCTACCCACTGCAAGCCTCCAGGGTGGGAGTGACAAGTGTGCCACTGGAGCAAAACCAACCCTAAAGCTTCCAGCTAAAGGGGTAACCATTGGTACATGGAATGTTAGGACTCTGTACCAAACGGGAAGAGTACAGGAACTCACACATGAATTACAGAGGTATAAATGGGACATCCTAGGGCTTGCGGAAGTCAGATGGACTGGCTTCGGAGAAACAACCACGCAAGACGGCCACAAGATATGGCACAGTGGAGATGAGAAACTACACCAACACGGAGTAGGCTTCATTGTCAGGAAAGAGATTGTGTCAAGCATCATCAACTGCACACCAATATCCAGCAGACTCATCTCAATCAGAGTCTCTGCAAAACCCCAGAATCTCACCATCATCCAAGTGTATGCTTCAACATCTGACAACGATGATGACCAGATAGAAGAATTCTATGAAGAACTTGAAAACGTCATCTCCAAAACGCCCAAAAAAGACATCCTTATTGTGGAAGGCGATTGGAATGCTAAGGTGGGACCTGATGCCTATGACACCTGGGCAGGAACCACAGGACGCTTTGGACTGGGAGAAACAAATGACAGAGGACAGCGGCTGCTGGAATTCGCAAAGAAGCACAAACTAACTCTGGCTAACACACTCCACCCTTACAAGCCATCTAGAACATCAACCTGGCACTCACCAAATGGTCTGATTCATAATCAAATTGATTACATTCTGTCACCCCAAAGATTCAAATCCAGCATAAACAAGGCAAATACAAGAACATTCCCAGGAGCTGACATTGGCAGTGACCACGACCTTGTACTTACCACCATCAGGCTGAAACTGAAAGCAAAACAACAGCCAAAAAGCCCACGCATAAGATTCGACCTGGAAAAACTCAAAGACCCAACAGTGGTTGAGATCTTCCAAGCCAACATTGGAGGAAAGTTCGCCGCACTCACAGCCATTGACAATGATGTGAACACACTAGCCAACAACATCAAAGAAGTGCTAACGACAGCAGCAGAAGAAACATTAGGCAGAAGCAGAACAAAGAAACAACCCTGGGTGACAAATGAGGTTCTTGACCTCTGCGACAAAAGAAGAGAACTTAAGAAGCAAAAGTTCACAAGTCAAGAAGCCAACAACAAGTACATGGATAGCCACAGAGAAGTGAGGAAAAAGATGAGAGAAGCCAAAGAAGCGTGGATAGAAGAACAATGCAACAACATCGAAGATGGAATGGCCAAGGGAAACAGCAAAACAGCTTACAACACTCTGAAAGCACTAACTAAAACCACACAGCAAAAAGCCTCTGTTATTGAAGACAAAGAAGGAAATCTTTTAACGGAAAACAATGCCATCCTCCAATGCTGGACAGAATACTGTGAGGGATTGTATAACTACCCACTACGCCCAGATACCAACATAGTTTCCAACAAACCCCCTGAACACCAAGATAAAGACCCACCAATACTAAGGTGTGAAGTAGACACAGCTATTAAACAATTGAAGAAGGGGAAGTCCCCTGGAATCGATAACATCCCAGCTGAACTCATAAAAAATGGAGGGAATGAAACAGCAAGGCGATTCACAGATCTTTGTCGGAAGATCCACGACACCAAAGAATGGCCAAAAGACTGGACACAGTCTCTTGTAATACCCCTGACAAAGAAAGGAAACCTCAAGCAATGTCAGAACTACAGATAATAACAGCACTGTCAAAACTGAATATCATCTGGAAAGACAAAAAATATTTCACTCAAAACCAAGATCCCTTAAAGTTAAAGTTAAAGTCTGTCCCGAGCCTAAGGCTCATCAGGCCGGTGCTTATCCCGGTTTCTGTGGCGTTAATTGACTGAGAGTCATAGACTCCCCCCTGGATAGGACACCAGTCTATCGCAGGGTTAACCCCCAACACAAGGTTGGTACCACCTTTTACACCTGGGTGGGGTGAGAAAATATCCGTAAAGTGCCTTTTCCAAGGGCACAACGCCATAGCTGAAAGCTGGGATCGAACCCGTAACCTTTAGATTATGAGTCCAACGCCCTAACCACTAGACTACAGCGGCGCCTATGCGCTCTTGTCATATCCATATTCCTGTATGCCTGTGAATTGTGGACCCTGACTGCTGATTTGGAGAGAAGAGTACAGGTTAGGCAATAGAGATGAGATGCTTCCAGAGACTTTCTTGTCCTTGGACACTCATACAGAGACCACATAAGCAACAAAGAAGTACATAACAGAATCCAGCAAATCATTGGTCCCTATGAAAATCTTCTATCAATCGTAAAGAAGCGTAAACTTAAATGGTACGGGCATGTCACAAGATCAAAAGGACTTGCAAAAGCAATACTGCAAGGCACTGTCCAAGGAGGAAGAAAAAGAGGCAGACCAAGGAAGAGATGGGAGGACAACATCAGCGAATGGACAGGCCTAGAACTCAGCAAAACTTTGAGAAAGGCAGAGTAGAGAGACGAATGGAGGGAGCTGGTTGTCAAGTCTTCATGGGTGCCCCCACGGTCGCCAGAATAAGGAATAGATAGATAGATAGATAGATAGAATAGATAGATAGATAGATAGATAGATAGATAGATAGATAGATAGATAGATAGAATAGATAGATAGATGAGCTCCCATGGACAAAACTGTGCTAACCTTGTGCGCACATTCAACCTTTTCATGCAGTTGAACTTTTGAACATGAGGGCGCACTTGTGTGTGTGTGTGTGTGTGTGTGTGTGTGTGTGTGTGTGGGGTGTGTGTGTGTGTGTGTGTGCGTGCGTGCTTTGGGGGTTTTGGGGGGGTTTTTTTGGGGGGGCCTCCCCCCGGGGGCCCCCGGGGGGGGGGGGGGCCCAAAAAAGGGGGGGTTAAAACCCCCAAAAAAAACCCCAAAAAAACCCCCCTTTTTTTTCCCCGGCCCCCCCCCCCTTGATGACTTCGATTAGGCAGTTGTCAATGTTGAAGTGCCTGAGTACTTGCCAGAGGCCGTCATGCCATACCCTGTCAAAGGCCTTTTTGAAGTCTATAAAATTGTGGTACAAGTCTTTTTGGTGTTGGAGATGCTTCTCTATCAGAATTCTCAGGTTGAAAATTTGTTCCATTGTGCTGCGTTTTGGTCTAAAGCCCGCTTGTTCTTCTGCCAGGAGTTTTTCTGCTTGGTTTTTCAGTCTGTTGAGGACTACCTGCAGCATGATCTTGCTAGGATGGCTTATGAGACTGATGGTTCTGTAGTTCTGACATTGCTTGAGGGGGTGTATGGGGTGCTTAAGGAGAGGTGGTACCTTTGTAAACCTGGCAGTAGCATCCCTCGGGATGGACGGGAGCACTGGTCCTCACTTGGCACTCAACTCTCACTTCTGGGTCCGGGTCCTTAACCCACCCACACCCCGGTAACCGCTTCTACTGGCGGGCGAAACGTTGTGAGGGGCTGGTGCATTCCTAATCACCAGTAGGAGTCTTGGAGAGGAGATGGGCGCCACCAAGCTTCCTCAAGCCCACTGCAAGGACATGATGAGAAAAGCAAAACAGAAACACATGCCGGATCGGTCGAGGCCCGGATCAACAACAACCGCGCTACCCACTGCAAGCCTCCAGGGTGGGAGTGACAAGTGTGCCACTGGAGCAAAACCAACCCTAAAGCTTCCAGCTAAAGGGGTAACCATTGGTACATGGAATGTTAGGACTCTGTACCAAACAGGAAGAGTACAGGAACTCACACATGAATTACAGAGGTATAAATGGGACATCCTAGGGCTTGCGGAAGTCAGATGGACTGGCTTCGGAGAAACAACCACGCAAGACGGCCACAAGATATGGCACAGTGGAGATGAGAAACTACACCAACACGGAGTAGGCTTCATTGTCAGGAAAGAGATTGTGTCAAGCATCATCAACTGCACACCAATATCCAGCAGACTCATCTCAATCAGAGTCTCTGCAAAACCCCAGAATCTCACCATCATCCAAGTGTATGCTTCAACATCTGACAACGATGATGACCAGATAGAAGAATTCTATGAAGAACTTGAAAACGTCATCTCCAAAACGCCCAAAAAAGACATCCTTATTGTGGAAGGCGATTGGAATGCTAAGGTGGGACCTGATGCCTATGACACCTGGGCAGGAACCACAGGACGCTTTGGACTGGGAGAAACAAATGACAGAGGACAGCGGCTGCTGGAATTCGCAAAGAAGCACAAACTAACTCTGGCTAACACACTCCACCCTTACAAGCCATCTAGAACATCAACCTGGCACTCACCAAATGGTCTGATTCATAATCAAATTGATTACATTCTGTCACCCCAAAGATTCAAATCCAGCATAAACAAGGCAAATACAAGAACATTCCCAGGAGCTGACATTGGCAGTGACCACGACCTTGTACTTACCACCATCAGGCTGAAACTGAAAGCAAAACAACAGCCAAAAAGCCCACGCATAAGATTCGACCTGGAAAAACTCAAAGACCCAACAGTGGTTGAGATCTTCCAAGCCAACATTGGAGGAAAGTTCGCCGCACTCACAGCCATTGACAATGATGTGAACACACTAGCCAACAACATCAAAGAAGTGCTAACGACAGCAGCAGAAGAAACATTAGGCAGAAGCAGAACAAAGAAACAACCCTGGGTGACAAATGAGGTTCTTGACCTCTGCGACAAAAGAAGAGAACTTAAGAAGCAAAAGTTCACAAGTCAAGAAGCCAACAACAAGTACATGGATAGCCACAGAGAAGTGAGGAAAAAGATGAGAGAAGCCAAAGAAGCGTGGATAGAAGAACAATGCAACAACATCGAAGATGGAATGGCCAAGGGAAACAGCAAAACAGCTTACAACACTCTGAAAGCACTAACTAAAACCACACAGCAAAAAGCCTCTGTTATTGAAGACAAAGAAGGAAATCTTTTAACGGAAAACAATGCCATCCTCCAATGCTGGACAGAATACTGTGAGGGATTGTATAACTACCCACTACGCCCAGATACCAACATAGTTTCCAACAAACCCCCTGAACACCAAGATAAAGACCCACCAATACTAAGGTGTGAAGTAGACACAGCTATTAAACAATTGAAGAAGGGGAAGTCCCCTGGAATCGATAACATCCCAGCTGAACTCATAAAAAATGGAGGGAATGAAACAGCAAGGCGATTCACAGATCTTTGTCGGAAGATCCACGACACCAAAGAATGGCCAAAAGACTGGACACAGTCTCTTGTAATACCCCTGACAAAGAAAGGAAACCTCAAGCAATGTCAGAACTACAGATAATAACAGCACTGTCAAAACTGAATATCATCTGGAAAGACAAAAAATATTTCACTCAAAACCAAGATCCCTTAAAGTTAAAGTTAAAGTCTGTCCCGAGCCTAAGGCTCATCAGGCCGGTGCTTATCCCGGTTTCTGTGGCGTTAATTGACTGAGAGTCATAGACTCCCCCCTGGATAGGACACCAGTCTATCGCAGGGTTAACCCCCAACACAAGGTTGGTACCCCTTTTACACCTGGGTGGGGTGAGAAAATATCCGTAAAGTGCCTTTTCCAAGGGCACAACGCCATAGCTGAAAGCTGGGATCGAACCCGTAACCTTTAGATTATGAGTCCAACGCCCTAACCACTAGACTACAGCGGCGCCTATGCGCTCTTGTCATATCCATATTCCTGTATGCCTGTGAATTGTGGACCCTGACTGCTGATTTGGAGAGAAGAGTACAGGTTAGGCAATAGAGATGAGATGCTTCCAGAGACTTTCTTGTCCTTGGACACTCATACAGAGACCACATAAGCAACAAAGAAGTACATAACAGAATCCAGCAAATCATTGGTCCCTATGAAAATCTTCTATCAATCGTAAAGAAGCGTAAACTTAAATGGTACGGGCATGTCACAAGATCAAAAGGACTTGCAAAAGCAATACTGCAAGGCACTGTCCAAGGAGGAAGAAAAAGAGGCAGACCAAGGAAGAGATGGGAGGACAACATCAGCGAATGGACAGGCCTAGAACTCAGCAAAACTTTGAGAAAGGCAGAGTAGAGAGACGAATGGAGGGAGCTGGTTGTCAAGTCTTCATGGGTGCCCCCACGGTCGCCAGAATAAGGAATAGATAGATAGATAGATAGATAGATAGATAGATAGATAGATAGATAGATAGATAGATAGATAGATAGATAGATAGATAGATAGATAGATGAGCTCCCATGGACAAAACTGTGCTAACCTTGTGCGCACATTCAACCTTTTCATGCAGTTGAACTTTTGAACATGAGGGCGCACTTGTGTGTGGTGTGTGTGTGTGTGTGTGTGTGTGTGTGTGTGTGTGTGTGTGTGTGTGTGTGGTGTGTGTGGTGCGTGCGTGCTGTGTGTGAGCGTGCGTGCGTGTGTGTGAGCGTGGCGTGCGTGCATGTGTGTGAGCGCGTGCGTGTCGTGTGTGTGTGAGTGTAAGCGTGTGTGTGAGCTTGCGTGCGTGGTGTGGTGTGTTGAGCGTGCGTGGTGTGGTGTGAGCGTGGGCGCGTGCACGTGTGTGTGTGTGTGTGTGTGTGTGTGTGTGTGTGTGTGTGTGTGTGTGTGTGTGTGTGTGCACGCGCGCGCGCGCGCGCGTGCACGTGTGTGTGTGGGGGGGGGGGAGTCAGAAGAAAGAGAAGGAGATGGAAGGCAGACCAAACACAAAAAAACAGACAAGGCACAAATAAAACGTGAAACGCTTTCACAGCCTATGCCCCCCCCCCCCCCCCCCACACACACACACACACACGTGCGCATCAAGACAAAAACCCTGCACTTACAAATCGCCACATTTTGACATGCAGTGTTGTCCCAAGTGGCATTGGCCACGGTGGTCGACACTGGGGTGCACTGCACTGTACAGAAAAACCTCACTCCCTGGAGGACGTGCGAGGGCATGTACTTCATCGTGTAGGTCTGAACGCCCGAGGACGCCCCACTATCCGTACAACCGCACCTGCATCCCTTGCAGTAGGCGGAAGGGGCTCCAGCATTGAGACAAGAGGAATATGAGGTGCGACATAGGTCAGTGGTTGAGAAGCTAAGAAACTGATAGGAGAACACGACCCACTTCGGCGTGGAGGATTCGCATCTGCGGTCCAAGCTGCTCTTCACTATGTTGCAGGTCACGTCGCTGAACACGCCCTCCACGAATTGGCGGGGACAAGTGACTGTGATACCTGATAACCAAGGAACAAAGGCATCACTCCGTGCTGCAACATAGGCTACATAGGCGCACGTTATGTTTCAAAGAAGTATATTATAGGCTCATAAATGGGGATACACAAAGTTACCTAGCCTACACATTTTTGGGTGAACACATGCATGCACGCACACCCACAACGAGACGTATTGACGAACATGTGAATGTACTTGCCCCAAAAGTGGGATGATCAAATCATCAAATCAAATCAAATTTTTATTGCCAGATGGTACATTGAATAAGCATTGATTTGCTTTTTTTTTCATGAAAAGAGCTCTCTCTCTCTCTCTCTCTCTCTCTCTCTCTCTCTCTCTCTCTCTCTCTCTCTCTCTCTCTCTCTCTCTCTCTCTTTGGAAATATAAAGAGATGACAGCCAATACTTTTTTCAAAAGTTTTGATACAAAAATACAACCAATTTTGCTATATGCTGCTGAAGTATGGGGAACAAACCAGTAAGAACATATAGAAAAAGTTAACATGATGGCATGCAAAAGATTTTTAAGGGTGCCAGCCAAAACACCAAACAAAATGATAGCCTATATGGAGACTTGTGTTGGTATCCACTCTGTGTAAATTCATACACTGCCTGTATAAGACATTGGTTTAAGTTATTAGAAATGAATAGCGAACGGTTACCACACAAGGCGTATCAAATGCTGTTGCATCTAGATAACTCAGGAAAACAGCGTTGGGTTTCGAAAATAAAAGAAATTTTATGCTTAACTGGATTTAACATTGTTTGGTTGCAACAGGGTGTTGGGGATGTCAAAAGGTTTCTAAGCATATTTAAACAGAGATTCATCGATTTTTTTTAAATTCAAGAATGGTCAGGAACTATAAGAGATCGTGATAGATATCAACCATATAGATCATTTAAGACTATTTTCGAAAAAGAAAGTTATGTACTAGATGTTGAAAATTATTGTCTTCGTGTTGCCAATACGCAATTAAGGTTTAATGTACTTCCACTTAATAACAATGTACATCGCTATAGTGAATCTGTTTATGGTAAGTTCTGTCCATTTTGTAAGAACCAGATTGAAAATGAAAACCATTTTGTGTTTATTTTTGCTGTGTATAAAGATTTAAGGACAAAATTCCTAAAAGAATCAAAAGAACTTTCTTTGCATTTGTTACTCAGAGCCACTGATCCTATCCACAGATATAATTTATCTAAATTTGTGTTCCATGTAATCAATAGGCGAAAAAAATACTGTAAGTCTATTATGTAATCCTGTGATGTACGTCTGTCTAAACACGTTCACCTTAATCTATATCGCGTATCATCAAGAAAGTATCATGACAATGTTTTTCCTTATTTCCAACTTTTATACTGTCTCTGCTTCAAATCATTACAGTGAAAGTGGAATGTAAATCGTGGTTAGACAACTGTCTTGAAGATTTGAACTGTAGTGGGTATGAGATGTATATAAGCTTAAGATAACCAGTGATTGTAGAATACAGATATGTGCTGTTATGTCAGATATTTTTCCTATTTTCTTTTTTTTTCCATATTGTATTGTGGCCCAAGGCCGATGTGCAATTAAATCATTTCAGTGTTCAGTGTTCAGTGTTCAGTGTTCTCTCTCTCTCTCTCTCTCTCTCCTCTCTCTCTCTCTCTCTCTCTCTCTCTCTCTCTCTCTCTCTCTGGGGACTGGATAGCCTAGTGGTCAGAACATTGCGCTCGTAATTTGACGACCCAGGTTCGATTCCCGTTCGAGGGGATTTTTCTCCTGGAGTTAACATTAGTGCAGACTCCACTCTCCCAAAAAGTTCTTCGGAAGAGACAATAAACCGAGGCCCCGTAAGCGAACGCACGCAGAACTTCTTGCGCACACATAAAATCCTGTTCCGCTTTTCGTAAGTGTAGGCCATTGTGTGCTGATGGGAACAGATGACAAGATTTACAAAACTGAATATACATGGGGACTGGATGTAAAAAAAAGCACATGAGTGCTATTCCATTATCCTCTATATAAAAGAGTAAATAAATAATAAATAAACACACACACACACACACACACACACACACACACACACACACACACACGCACGCACGCACGCACGCACGCACCACGCGCATGCGCGAGCGCGCGTATGAGGGGGACAGGATAGCCTGGTGATCAGAGCATTGCGCTCGTGATCTGCTGACCCGAGTTCGAATCTCGTTCAAGAGGATTTTTCCACTGGAGTTAACATCAGTGCCGATTCCGCTCCGTCTCAAAAGTCCTTTGGATGAGACTGTTAAACCAAGGTCCCGTGTACGTACACATGCAGAACATCTTGTGCACATGTTAAAACCAGTTCAGCTTTTTGGAAGAGTAGGCCATTGTGTGCCGGTGGGAACGGATGACAAAATTGACCAACTGCATACACACGGGGACTGGATGTAAAAAAGCACATGAGTGCATTTTCTATTCTTCTCGAAATAAAAGAATTTAAAAAAACGAAAAAACACACACAGACACAGACAGACAGACAGACAGACAGACAGACAGACAGACACACACACACACACACACACACACACACACACACACACACAACACACACACAAAGACACCACAAACACACACACACACACACACACACACACACACACACACACACACACACACACACATCAACTCACTAGCACGCAGACTCATCCCACAGTACTTGGGAATAAACTTCAACAGGGACACCTGATCAGAACCCAGGCAGAATACGTGGCAGAACCAGGTCCCCGCCATTGTCTCGTTAGCATTTAGAACCTTGTACTGCAGAACCTTGTGAGTACGGTTGGAAGCAGGGCTGCACCCGCACACCTCAGTGTCGGAGGGATTGCTACACGTGTCTGGCACAGTCCCTGAGCACATGATCTTGTAGTTGCGGAAGAAGGCAAACGTTTTTTTGGAGTTGGGACACTGAGTGGGGAAGATGTTAGTGGGGATGGCACAGGTAATGGTGTTTTGTTCGTCTGTGGTCCAGATGTCGTCGCATCGTGTGTAAACAGGTGTTCCCAGATCTGAAAAGGAGGTGATACAGAACTTATTTTAGTGGAACATACGGGCACAAGGCAAGCTGACTGATAGGCCTACATCAGCAGCTCTGCTATAAGCTGCTTATTTTGTGGAAGGTCGAAAGGTAAAGGTGTCCCGTAAGTAACTTAAGCAGTCGTAGGGGAGCAAGGCATCAGAGACCTCAGCTTCTCTAGGGGGCCAGCATATTGAGGGCGGTGCCCGTCTCCTCTCCCTCGCTGCTTTACCTTCCCTGACCCTAAAGAGGGCAGGTACCCATTTACAACTGGGTGAACTGGGGGGGGGGGGGGGGGGGGGGGGAGGGGGGGGACTGTATTGAACCCAAGGTGGGCAAATGGTCACCCATCCAACTGGTTACCACGCTCGACGCTGCTTAACTTGACTTGGGGGAAAGCGAGCGCTCTGACCACTTACCTATCCCGCCCTCGCTTATTTTGTGCTCACTTGAAATGATATTTTCGAGGAAAAAGTAATAGAGGAAAAACAAGTGCAGGTTAACCACTTACCTCTTCTGAATCCTTTTGAAAATGACATATCAACGACTCAATTAGAAAAAAAAAAGGAACTAAATAATAAATCCTATGGGATCATGTCTTTCAATGAAAATGATATTTTGTTATAAAACAGGTGCAAAATAGTGGGCCTGAATGTTGTGCACACAGGAACATACAGACACAGAAATTCGCCTCTGTGCACTTGTTATTCGTTGCTTTAGACTCTTTTGCACGTTGGGTGGTTTAGCCCTCTTGCATTCCGATTCTCTGAACACAAACTGCCCCTAGATTTCGCATTCCATCACGAAATCAGGTCAGGCACACATGCTTGCTGGCCTTTTGCTCCTTCTAAGTACATACCAGCAGCTATAATTACTTCCAGACTCTCAGCAGAGTTTCTACCTCTAGCCTGATAGAGCTTTGACATGTGGTAGCAATTAGTGATGGAAATATACTGTGTAAATCCTGGCAAGTCGGAGAATCAGGGGGGGGGGGGGGGGGGGGGGGGCAAATTATTCAATCCCAGCAAATCCTGGTTTGGGACTAAGAGGGTTAGGCTAGGTGTAAGCCAGAGGTAGACAGAGCAGGTTGCTATTGCAGTTTCTCTAAATGAATGGAGGAATAATGGAGTTTGGGCTGCTGGTTAAAGCAAGTTCGATTTATAACGAATGTGTTTTTTAATGTGAACTGATTTTGAGTTCATCATGGAAGTTAGGATTTTATTTCTGTTGCAGGGAAAGCTGACTCATCGACTTTATGTTTAAAAAAAAAAATTAATTTATTCATGATTTTACATTGAGGATAATGGAATAAGCACTCATATGCTTTATAACATCCAGTCCCCGTGTGTATGCAGTTTTGTAAATCTTGTCATCTGTTCCCTCTGTCTGTCTGTCTGTCTGTCTGTCTGTCTCTCTCTCTCTCTCTCTCTCCTCTCTCTCTCTCTCTCTCTCTCTCTCTCTCTTCTTCTGTCTCTCTCTGTCTCTCTCTCTCTCTCTCCTTCTGTCCCCCCTCCCCTCTCTCTCTCTCTCTCTCTCTCTGGAATTAATTTTTTTTAATTTGATTTGATCTCTCTCTCTCTCTCTCTCTCTCTCTCTCTCTCTCTCTCTCTCTCTCTCTCTCTCTCTCTCTGGAATTAATTATTTAAAATTTGATTTGATCTCTCTCTCTCTCTCTCTCTCTCTCTCCCCTCTCTCTCTCTCTCTCTCTCTCTCTCTCTCTCTCTCTTTACATTGTAAGGACTGTCTCATATTTCCCAGTGTAACAGTGATCCCCTCTGTTTCAAGAGAGAATTTGCTTGGAATGCTTAGGACAAGAAGACATGAGGAGATAGAGGAAAAGTTAACTGCCATGCAAAGACAAGCAGGGATGTAGAGGTCAATTTACTTAGGACACTAGGACAAGCATATACAGGAAGACAGAGACAGATTTCCTTGAAATGCTGTGCAGAGAGTATACACAGGGAGATAGAGGGAGAGCTTACTAGGATTGCTAGGGAAAGCAGACACGTAGAGATAGAGAAAAACTTACAAGTAATGCTAGGACAAGCAGAAACAGAGATATGAAAGAAGTAGGCATCCCTCAGTTTCGCAAGACTATGGATCTTGGGTAAGTAAAGTAAGCAAAGCCTGTGTAAGTAAGTATGGAGTGCAAGCTGTTACCCATGCAGCAGACCACATCGCTGGAATGATCCACTGGAAAGGCAATCGCCAATACAAATGGTTCCAATGCCGTTTCAATAAGCAACGGGGCTTTTAACGTGTGCGCAAGATCTGCGTGCATTTGCACATGGGCCTTGGTTTATAGTCTCATCTCAATGACTTTGATATTGGGTTCGATTTTCTCATCAAACTGGGAAGAAAGGGCAAGGTGGGAATCGAATCAGGAACCTCATGGTTTACTTTTTAGCAGGCAACCGTCTTAACCATCCTGCCACCTTCCTTCCTTGAGATAAAAGAAAACTTACAAGTAATGCTAGGACAGGCAGATAACAGAGAGATAGACGAAAACTTACAAGTAATGCTAGAACAGATAACAGAGAGAGTGAAGATACTTACAAGTAATGCTAGGACAAGCAGATAATAGACAGATAGAAGAAAACTTACATGTAATGCTAGTACAAACAGATAACAGAGAGATAGAAGAAAACTTACAAGTAATGGTAGAACAGATAACAGAGAGAGTGAAGATACTTACAAGTAATGCTAGGACAAAAGATCTGAGAGAGAAAGAAGAAACCTTACAAGTAATGCTAGGACAAGCAGATAACAGACAGATAGAAGAAAACTTACATGTAATGCTAGAACAAACAGATAACAGAGAGATAGAAGAAAACTTACAAGTAATGCTAGAACAAACAGATAACAGGGAGATAGAAGGAAACTTACAAGTAATGCTAAGACAAGCAGTTAACAGAGAGAGTGAAGAAAACTTACATGTAATGCTAAGACAAGCAGATAACAGAGAGACAGAGTAAAGAAATTTTCCAAGTAATGCTAGGACAAACAGATAACAGAGAGATAGAAGAAACCTTACAAGTAATGCTAGTACAAACAGATAACAGAGAGAATGAAGAATACTTACAAGTAATGTTAGTACAAACAGATAGAGAGAGAGAGAAGAAACCTTACAAGTAATGCATGCTAGGACAAGCAGATACAGATAGAAGAAACCTTACAAGTAATGCTAAGACAAGCAGGTACAAACAGACAGAGAATACTTATTATTATTATTATTATTATGGAATTTGTATAGCGCTATCTCTTGTAAAGACAAATCAAAGCGCTTGCATTTGACCTACAGAGCCACAGATCATGCTGCCACCAGGCGCAAAGATCCCAACTCCAACTCCCCGATTTTTCTTACAAGTAATGCTCGGACAAACAGATATAGACAGATATAAAAAACCTTACAAGTAATGCTAGGACAAACAGATAACAGAGAGATAGAAGGAAAACGTACAAGTAATGCTAGGACAAACAGATAACAGAGAGATAGAAGGAAAACGTACAAGTAATGCTAGGACAAACAGATAACAGAGAGATAGAAGGAAAACGTACAAGTAATGCTAGGACAAACAGATAACAGAGAGATAGAAGGAAAACGTACAAGTAATGCTAGGACAAACAGATAACAGACAGATAGACGGAAAACGTACAAGTAATGCTAGGACAAGCAGATAACAGACAGATAGAAGAAAAACGTACAAGTAATGCTAGGACAAACAGATAACAGACAGATAGAAGGAAAACGTACAAGTAATGCTAGGACAAACAGATAACAGACAGATAGAAGGAAAACGTACAAGTAATGCTAGGACAAGCAGATAACAGACAGATAGAAGGAAAACGTACAAGTAATGCTAGGACAAGCAGATAACAGACAGATAGAAGAAAAACGTACAAGTAATGCTAGGACAAACAGATAACAGACAGATAGAAGGAAAACGTACAAGTAATGCTAGGACAAACAGATAACAGACAGATAGAAGGAAAACGTACAAGTAATGCTAGGACAAGCAGATAACAGACAGATAGAAGGAAAACGTACAAGTAATGCTAGGACAAACAGATAACAGACAGATAGAAGAAAACTTACAAGTAATGCTAGGACAAGCCGATACAGTCTAGGACAAACAGACAGAGAGAGATAGAGGGAAACTTACCAGTAGTAGGGCTGTGGGTAGAGATCCGTCTTTTGGTGGTTCTGTAGAGTTTGGTGGCGTTTTGAAAGGCTTTGCAAGACAGCCAAAAGGAAGGGGTACCGGATGGTATGGTCAAATTCAACATGCCGACGTCAGAGAAACTGAAAGAGTCATAGCAATAGGGCTGGCTGCCTCATTTGTGGACTGCTAGTTTGGTGTGATTTTAAACAGAATGGAATTGAACTGAATTCATTTTATTCTCAGAAGGTGATAGAATAAGCATGGTAATTGCTTTTTTTTTTTTTTTTTTTTACATCCAGCCTTCAATAACAATAACAAAAAAATAGATTAAAAAATCCATAACAAAGATTAAACAGAAACAAAAGGAAGAGAGGGGGGGGGGAGGTACACAACCTCATTCTATAAATAATAATCCTGCAATTATACATGTTTTCAAATAATAGGCTAAAGTAAATGAGAGAGAGAGAGAGAGAGAGAGAGAGAGAGAGAGAGAGAGAGAGAGAGAGAGAGAGAGAGAGAGAAGAGAGAGGGAGAGAGAGAGAGAGAGAGAGACAGAGAGAGAGAGATATATTCGTAAAATTGGTTTATTAGGCCATGGCCCCTCATGAAGGGGACAGTGAACAAAACATACATCATGATAACTGTATAAAAAAAAAAAAAAAAAAAAAAAAAAAAAAAAATCAATTTGGCTATTATATAAGTCACAAAACAAAATGACTATGACGTAATGAGTTCTCTTAATTCAAATGCTTTAAACAGAAAATGAGACAAATTCCGGAAGTCCGTATGCCTAACAGATGACATAAGCTTAGTTGGAAAAGACAAAGGCTGTCGACAATATTTTGGCAGAATATCTCTTTCTCTAATGTTTTGATAGGCCGGACAGCATAGCACCAAGTGTATTTCATATTCTTTACCTGTTCTCTTAATGTACGAACAAAAAAAAAAAAATCATCATCCCCTTGTAGTTGGTCACAAGATCAAAAGGACTAGCAAAAACAATACTGCAAGGCACTGTCCAAGGAGGAAGAAAATGAGGCAGACCAAAGAAGAGATGGGAGGACAGCACCAGCGAATGGACAGGCCTAGAACTCAACAAAACCCTGAGACAGGCAGAACAGAGAGAGGAATGGAGGGAACTGATTGTCAAGTCTCCATGGGTGCCCCCACGGTCGCCAGACTAAGGGATAGATAGATAGATAGATAGATAGATAGATAGATAGATAGATAGATAGATAGATAGATAGATAGATAGATAGATAGATTGGTAGGTAGGTAGGTAGGTAGGTAGGTAGATAGATAGATAGATAGATAGATAGATAGATAGATAGATAGATAGATAGATAGATAGATAGATAGATAGATAGATAGATAGATGGTCGTAAAATTTGTGTGTGTGTGTGTGTGTGTGTGGTGTGTGTGTGTGTGTGTGTGTGTGTGTGTGTGTGTGTGTGTGTACCTGTTTTATTTATTCATTTATTTATTCTTTTATATCGAGGATAACAGAATAAGCAATCATGTGCTTTTTTTCATCCAGTCCCCGTGTGTATGCCTTTTTTGTAAATATTGTCATCTGTTCCCACCGGTACACGATGGCCTACTCTTACGAAAAGCGGAACAGGATTTAACGTGTGCGCAAGATGTTCTGCGTGCGTTCGCACACGGGGCCTCGGTTTAAAGTCTCATCCGAAGAACTTTTGGGGAGAGTGGAGTCGGCACTGATGTTAACTCCAGGAGAAGAATTTCCTCGACCGGACTCGCACCCGGGTCGTCAAATTGCGAGCGCAATGTTCTGACCACTAGGCTACCCGTCCCCCCCATGTGTGTGGGGGGGGGGGGGGGGGGGGGGGGGGGGGGCGAAACAAGCAAAGAAGGCATAAAAAAAAACCACGCACACACATAAAAACCTCATAAAAACCCTTAAACACAAAAAGCTAATTAAAAATCATATCTCTATATTTAAACCGTAGAATTCAATTTCAGTTCAACATAGGAACCAAACACCTATACAGAGATAAGTCTAGGGTAGTATATGTGAGAGTGGAAGGTGGAAAGGAAAGGAGAGAGAGAGAGAGAGAGAGAGAGAGAGAGAGAGAGAGAGAGAGAGAGAGAGAGAGAGAGAGAGAGAGAGAGAGAGAGAGAGAGAGAGCATATTCAAATTACATCATCATAAAAAACCCAATCAATAAAGTATTTGAAAACATCCATAAAAATATTTCTTTAAACAGTAATTATCATCAATGAAACCTATAGGAGATGAGAAAGAGAAAAAAAAAAAAAAACCCTGAGAAGCAACAATACAGAAACAATCAAAAAGCAAAATAAAAAGCAAAACGGAACTAAAAACAAAACAAAACTGTATATATATAAATATCAAATAGCAACGAAACAGCATTTAAAGTTATATGAACCAGGTTTAAATCGAACTCAAATCATTAAAATATCATATATACTATTAAAAAAGAAGACTGCAATCATTTAGGGCATGGTACACAAGGCATCACATAATGCGACCTATCTTTAAACCAGAACATTCATATTATGAAAATCAATACATTCCAAGGGAATAGTAAGGAGAGCCATTACTAAGAGAAATACCCAAACAAAAAGACAAAGAAAAAACAACAACAACAATGTAACTACAAGCAGGTAAAACACGTCAAGATATAGTATGTATAGAAACATTTATATATAAAAAAAATGTCTCGTAACTAGACATAATCTAATGCATTTTCAGACAGTGCAATACATGATGAAAAATCAAGATAACATTTTCAAATAATAATACACATAAAATACAAATCCTAATGCAGCAACTGAAAAAGTTTTACTATTAAAAAAAAAAGAAGAAAAAATTTGATCGCCAACAACATGGATTTCAAATAACATACAAGTGCTCGGTTCATAAACATACTATTGAAAACATGTAGTGGGGGTTCTGTTGTGTAATTAACATACAAGCGCTCAGTTTATAAACATACTATTCACAACATATAGTAGGGGTTCTGTTGTGTAAGCATATTAGTAAGTATTTTTGAGGTAGGTATGAATGGCTTTCTTGAAAGTTTCTTTACTCTGGGATGTTTTCACGTGTGCCGGAAGCATGTTCCAGAGTAAGCCACCTGAGTATGCAAGGCTTGATTTAAACAGGTCAATTTTTGGTTTTGGTAGTTGAATTTTGTTGGAGTATCGGGAAGACATATGGAATTTAGATTGGAAGGTTTGTGGAGCAAGTCCTGTCATGATTTTATGCATCAATATTCCTTATTTATGGTGAACAAATCTTTTAATGGAAGAACCTCAAGTTTTTCATAGTCTGTCTCAGTTAAAGTAAATGATTTTAAGAGAACTGCTTTGAGCACTCGTTTGTACATGCTGTTAAGAGGTTTTAGGATATTGGCACTGGCTGTATGAAAAAGCGTAGAACAATAATTAATGGAAGATAAAATGTAAGCATGTAGGAATACTTTTCTGGCATGTATGTTGATAAAGTGTTTGATTTTGCATAATTGGTACACTTGTTTGGAAACTGTTTTGCATAATTTATTAATGTGCGTCATCCATGAAAGGTTGTTGTCTATCTTTACACCTAGAAGTTTATGGTTCTCAACTTCTTCAATAGTTTCATTGTTGATTGATATAGGTGGAAGTCTGGTTGTCATGTTTTGTCTTTTTTGTCTTGTTGTAATAAGCATGATTTAGGGTTTTGTGGGGGTTAAGTGACATATGGTTGTAATCACACCATTTGCTTAAAGCATTAACGCTATTTTGTAATCAGGTAGATATTTTGTTTAGCCTGTTGTGGCTAGTATGAATTGTAGTGTCATCACAAAAAAGTTCACATGATTCTTCGATGTAGTGTGGAAGGTCATTAACATATACAGAAAATAAAAGTGGACCTAAAACAGACCCTTGTGGTATTCCATATTTTACAGGTAGTGTACATGATTTTATGGTGTTGATTGAAATATATTGTTGTCTGTTGTGCAGGAATGATCTAATCAGCATCATACTGTTGCAGATATTCCACAGAGCGATAGTTTTCTGCATAGCATTTCGTGATCAATGACATCAAACGCTTTGGCGAAGTCTACAAAGAGGGCTCCACAAAATTTGTTATCATTTATGTTATTGTGCCAAGTATCTACAATGCTAGTAAGAGCTGTAAGGCATGAATGATTTTTCCTAAATATTGATTGGTTATCAATTAAAAGACCATAATGTTCTAAATGTTAGCTAAGATATTTGTGTATAAGTTTTTCAAGTGGTTTAGATATAATTGATAATATTGATATTGGCCTATAGTTACATGGGTTTGAAGAGTCACCAGATTTATGAAAGGGAATGATTTTGGCCACTTTGAACTGTGATGGGAAGTAACACTTTGCAATACACAAGTTATAGATACAAGTGAGTGTTTCAGCTATAATTGGTGCTGCGATTTTGATAATTTTTCCATCCAGACCAACTGGACCTCAACTGCTAGTTTGTTTTAATCGTTGGAGGGTCTGATAAACTTCAGCTATGTTCAATGGTGATATATTCATGTTTGAATTGATATTTTTGGATCTACAAAAGGTTTTCAGTTTTTCTAGAGAATTTTGTTCAACATTATTTTGTTTTATCAATGAGTCGGTTATGGTTGTGAAATGGGTATTTAGGTGATCAGGAGAAATGTTCTGAATATGGGGATTGATGATGATTTGTTGGTTAGCTGATTGATAGCTTTCCACATTGATTTTGAATTTTGTTCAGATGAAGTCAGATTTTGAAAGTACTTTTGTTTACTTGCTTGCTTTAATGAATTAACTTTGTTCCTTTGTACTTTGTATTCACCAAATTTTCCTGCTTTTAGTAGGTTATCTCGATGACGTGCTTCAGTCATAATTTCATTGGTTAACCATTCAGGCCATACTTTATGTTTTACTCTGTGGGTTTTAAAGGGAGCATGTTTGTCATAAAGCCACGTGAATGTTTCCAGCCAGAAGGTCAAGGCTTCTTCTGGATCGGCAAAATTGTAAACATTATTATGAGGAGAATTTAGGAGATCATTTAGGAAATAGTTTTCATCAAATTTTGTAAATGATCGGTAAGTAACTTCTTTATGTCCTACTTTTGGGAATTGTGTACCTTTTCTATTCCATGTGACACATATAGGAAGATGGTCACTAAGCCATGGCTAGGTATACATAATTCCTTAATGTTTTGTTTATGTGTTATGTAAATATGGTCAATTAGTGTTCTGCTACTAGATGTTATTTGTGTTGGTGTATCAACAATTTGTGTAAGGTTATAGGTGTCTAACTTGTTTATCCATGAGGGCTGAGGTTTGAGTAAGTCTATATTGAAATCGCCAAAAAGTAATGTTTCTATAGTGTCAAGAGATGCTGAGTCCATCATTGCGGAGAATCTCTCTGTCCAGTTAATTCTTTCAGATGGATTTCTATAGATAAGTCCAATTCTGACAGGTTTATTTAATGCTTCATTGATATATACAAGTACACCAGTGGATTTGGGGAGTGATGGATCTTTGCGTATGAGTTTGTAACCAGGAATTGTGACATCTGTATCTGGTATATTGTTTAAGAGTCTGGATTCAGTAATTCCAAAAATATGAAAAGGCTTATCAGAATTGTATAGTAGGGTTTTTACATCTGATATTTTGTTTAGTGCGCTATTTGCATTTAGGTGTCCAATACCTAGTCCGTCTTTCCTAGGCCAGTTATTTAGATGAGATAACCATGTTGATATATGGAATAATAGGCAAATCACAAAAACTAAATTGAAAAATATGACTTAACTAATCACGATATGTAATATAACCACAATCCAATACAGTAAGTAATAATGCACAGAT
>CM060346.1:26538975-26541475 GCA_030674155.1 Stramonita haemastoma
ATCAAAGAGGATGAACAAAATGCATCGTCATCTGGCAGCAATTCTGCATTCACCTTATTATGATGAAGTAATTCACGCATCCTCATCTCCCACCACTTCTGTATTACAGATGATGAACCAGTTAAACCATCATCCCTCAACACCTTTACGTCACATAATCATGATGTTCCCACTACATCATCATCTCCCAACATGTATACATACTGATGATGAACAAGCCACATAGCCATCTCCCCACAATCCTTTTTTTTTCTAAATCACACATGATGAACCAACGGGTGTAGTATGATTTGGTGTGATATGGTGCAGTGCAATTTGATAGGGTGTAGTGTGGTGTGATGTGGTTTGATGTAGTGCATTGTGATGGTGTAGTGTGATGTGATGTGGTTTGATGTAGTGCAGTATGATATGGTATGTAGTGTGATGTGATGTGGTTTGATGTAGTGCATTGTGATGGTGTAGTGTGATGTGATGTGGTTTGATGTAGTGCAGTATGATATGGTATGTAGTGTGATGTGATGTGGTTTGATGTAGTGCAGTATGATATGGTAGTAGTGTATGTGATGTGATTTGATGTAGTGCAGTATGATATGGTGTAGTGTGGATGTGATGTGGTTTGATGTAGTGCAGTATGATACGGTTGTAGTGTGTGTGATGTGGTTTGATGTAGTGCAGTATGATATGGTGTAGTGTGGTGTGATGTGGTTTGATGTAGTGCAGTATGATACGGTGTAGTGTGGTGTGATGTGGTTTGATGTAGTGCAGTATGATACGGTGTTGTGCAATATGATTTACTGTGGTGTGACATGATGTAAAGCAGTATGCTATGCAGTATGATATGATGCAGTGTGGTGTGACATGATGTAAAGCAGTATGCTATGCAGTATGATATGATGCAGTCTGGTGTGGCATGATGTAAAGCAGTATGCTATGCAGTATGATATGATGCAGTGTGGTGTGACATGATGTAAAGCAGTATGCTATGCAGTATGATATGATGCAGTGTGGTGTGACATGATGTAAAGCAGTATGCTATGCAGTATGATATGATGCAGTGTGGTGTGACATGATGTAAAGCAGTATGCTATGCAGTATATGATGCAGTGTGGTGTGACATGATGTAAAGCAGTATGCTATGCAGTATGATATGATGCAGTGTGGTGTGACATGATGTAAAGCAGTATGCTATGCAGTATATGATGCAGTGTGGTGTGACATGATGTAAAGCAGTATGCTAGTGCAGTATGATATGATGCAGTGTGGTGTGATGTGGTTAAGTGTAGTCTGATATGGTATTGTCTGGTGTGATATGGTTTAGTGCAGTGAAATATACTGCAGTGTGGTGTGATATGGTAATGTGTAGTATGATATGCTACAGTACAGTATAACATAAAGTATTGCGGCGTGATATGGTTTAGTATGGCATGATCTGATGTAGTGTGGTGCGATAGGATTTAGTGTGGTGTGGTATAATGTAGTGTGGCGTGTTGTGGTGTAGTGTAGAATGTAGTATAGTATGATGTAGTGTGGCGTGATATGGTTTAGTGTGGTCAGGTAAAGTGTAGTGTGGTGTGACATCGTGTGCTGATGTGTGATGTGCAATAACATGGGCACGATGGGATGTGGTGCGATATATTGTAGTGGTATGTGTGATACGGTGCAATGAAGTGTGATCGGGTGTAGTATGATGCGACATGGTGCAGTGTCATGTCATATGGTGTAGTGTAGGTTGATAGGTGTGATATATGGTGTAGTGTGATGTCATATGGTGTAGTGTAGGTTGATATGATGTGATATCACATGGTGTAGTGTCATGTCATATGGTAATGTATGATGTGATATGGTGTAGGTTGACATGGTGTAGTGTATGTCATATGGTGTAGTGTGACATCACATGGTGTAGTGTGATATCATATGGTGTAGGCTGACATGATGCAGTGTGATATCATGTGGTGCAGTGTCACATCATATGGTGTACTGTGATATCACATGGTGTAGTGTGACATTATATGGTGTAGTGTGATATCATATGCTGTAGGTTGACATGTTGTTGTGTGACATATGGTGTAGTGTGATATCATTTGGTGTAGTGTGATGTTATACGGTGTAATGTGATATCATATGGTGTGGTGTGATATCATATGATGTAGCGTGATATCATGTGGTGGGGTGTGATACCATATGGTATAGTGGGATGTCATACAGTGTAGTGTGATATCATATGGTGTAGCGTGATATCATGTGGTGTAGTGTGATGTGACATGGTGTAGTGTTGGTTGATATGGCGTAGTGTCGGTGGTTTGGTGTAGTGTAGTCTGGATATGGTGTAATGTGGTGTTATAGAATGCAGTGTGGTGTGATATAGTGTAGTGTGGTGCGATGTGGCGTAGCGTGGTATGATATGGAGTAGTGTAGAAAGATTGTTGTAGTACGGTGTGATGTGTACTATGGTGTGATATGGTGTAGTGTGCTGTGCTGTGCTGTGGTGCTTTGTGGTGTG
>CM060346.1:26546475-26548975 GCA_030674155.1 Stramonita haemastoma
CTACATCTCTCATCTCTCTTCTACTCTATCTATCTATTATCTATCTATCTTATCTATCTATCATATCTATATCTTCTTCTGCTGTCTGTCTCTATCTAACTCACACTCTCTCATGCTTATTTTCTGGCTACCCAGCCAATTAGCCTGCTTTATTTCATGCATATCTGAACATTTTTTCGTAATGAATTTTCTGATGAGCTTCCCTGAAGCCAGCAAGCAGACCTCCTGAAGAGTTACAAGCACAGAAGAAGACCAGGCACTACACCTTTCACCCAGTAACGAAAGGGAACGCAGAAGAAGAAGAAGTAGAAGATTTTTAAGAACAGAGTACGTGGAGATTAGGCCTGGCCTTCAATTTCAGGCGAAAGGTCATGTATTCATCCCAGTCGTATTCTTTTTATCGTTGTGTTTTGCTTTTCTTTAAATGGATTGTCATATGACAGGGAAAAAAATAGATCTAGAATTTCACTTCTATGACTTAAAACACTGAACAAGTTCAAATAAGAAAAGCAGGATGAGTTATATCAAATTTATCACACCGTAACTCAGTTCCCTTTAACACACATTACAACAACAATGAGAATAAACATGGAAGATATCTGGTATGTTCTTGCAAACGACCATGATTGTGAAATAGGAAAAGCTGTATGAACAATGGTTGACAACGTATCAGAGGCTGCTCTCTATCGGCGTAAGTTTAGATCCTGATTTACTCTCGCAGGAAAAAACCAAAATACATTATACATTTATTTGACCGTTTTTATTTATTTGACAAGTCTTCAGGGGTACCCCCACGGTCGCCAGACTAAGGGATAGATAGTAGATAGATAGATAGATAGATAGAATAGATAGATAGATACATAGATAGATTTGACCCCTCTTATTTAACAGGGTTTTTTTTTAACATAAAAGACAGGGAAACTAAATATTATTTGATCAAAGGCAAAATGATTCGGAAAAAAGGAAAAAAATGAAAAGAGTTAACTACATCAAAGTTTTCCAAAGTCGGGGCAGAGTTTTGATAGAGATACTCTTTTGCCTTCCTCCTCTTTTTGGGATAAAAGTTTTCTATCACCTTCTTCTTACAAAGCCTTACTTATGACCCAAGACAATTCTTGTTTCGAGATGTAAATGTAAGATATAAAATGTTGATTAACAAAACGCGGGGCTGGTTCAAATCTGAAGTAACTTACCTCAGAGTCCAGAACTGTAATGTCTTTGTCGTCTGCGATTTGATGCGTTGACGGAACTGTGTCGATGGCGTCACTTTTGTGTCTACGTCAATTTCTAAAAATAAAAGTCTACATTGTACTAAAACTTTCGGGCTGGCGGTTATAACAGAGATCTAGTCAAATGATGACTTTTGAGCCAACCAAATTTAAAAAAAAAAAAAAAATACCGGTCTCATAGATTTGAACAGTTTTGAGCTCTTTAAGTGTTCATTGTCTCAACTGATGCCACCCTGGTCAGCCTACTGTTGAGTATTTTGAGAAATTCCACATGTCGGTCACAATTGCCATCAGGGTCTGTAAAAAGTGCTGTAAAACCGTCATTTAAAGAGAACACAATTTATGTGACAAAACATCCAGATCTTTTTGTCCCGCTGTATGACATCTTTACTCCACATAACACACATCGACACTGGCATCTTCTCTTCATACTCTACTTTTTCTTTATCTCTTTCAGATTTGGGGGGAAGTGATATAGATAGACAGATAGATAGATAGAGAGATAGAGAGATAGATAGATAGATAGATAGATAGATAGATGGATGGGGATGGTATGGATAGATAGATAGATAGATAGATAGATAGATAGATAGATAGATAGATAGATAGATAGATAGATAGATAGAATGGTATGGGCATGTCAGAAGATCAAAAGGACTTGCGAAGACAATACTGCAAGGCACTGTCCAAGGAGGAAGAAAAAGAGGCAGACCAAGGAAGAGATTGGAGGACCACTGTTCTGACACAGTTCTGCATAACTTACGACGAACTGTGTTGATCCCCCGAGGATCCCCCCCCCCCCCCTCCGGGGATCGACACATTTCGTCGATCCCCCCGTGGGATCCACAGTTCGTCGCAATTTGCAACGAACTGCGTTAGGCCCCCCCATGTAAAAAAAAAAAAAAAAAAAAAAAAAAAATCTTTCATCAATGTAAGTTAAATATAATGCTCTACTTCAGCATTTTAGAAGCTCCTCATACATTTTTGTCAACTTTCTGACTTTAGTTCCAAGCTGTGACAAAGTGTGTTGACGCACTATGTCAAAACTTTTCAGCACCAAAAACATACAATGGCAAAAGTACTTATTATAAAAAAAAAAAAAACGAAATCATAATAAAGATACTAAGAACTACTTACCTGTGTGAGTGTGTCTGATATTTTTTATTTGAAGTTATCTTAGAATGTTTCAAGAATATTTTTTGCATTATGTATACTATATGAATTGGATTGTATGAGATCGTGTTTTGCCTGACATTAATTCTTTTCACTTC
>CM060346.1:26558975-26561475 GCA_030674155.1 Stramonita haemastoma
ACTGTTGGTGTGGATGGTGGATCAGATAACTTGGTGGAAGGTTGAGGAAAGCTCAAGACAGGAGATTCACCACTGGGCTCTCAGTAGAAAGGCTTTTGCTCTTAACATAGCACCTCCATATTCTCGTCCTTACAAAACCTTTCCAAAAAGGTGTGTGCCATGGTTTTGGTTTCTACAGCGAAATACTCGGTTTTTGAAGCAAGATGTTTGTCCAGTGGAGCAAAGTGAGTATAAAAATGATGATGACGATGATGATGATAACGATGATGATGAGAACGATGATGATGATAACGATGACATAATGTATTGTTTTTTTGTTTTGTTTTTTATAGATCTAGCGCCCAATCTAATTAGGTTAACAAACAAATCAAAGTGCTTGCATTGGAAACGTTTCCACACATGCAACCATGTACAAAAGATAAACTTTTCTGTTTCATTCCTGTGCTAGAACTCTGAGGTTCACTAATGGTGAGGTTTTGGTATGCGACTGTTTTTGCCCAGGAGCAGGTGAAAAATTTTTTGAAAGCGTGCAGGGTTATTGGGGTGCATTAAGAAACCTCTCTTCCCACCTGTCATATGCTAATTTGAACAACACAAAACAGACAAAAAATTAATATTTCAAACATTTATTATATATAATTATCCAACACTTGAACATGATTTTAAAAACAAAATTCACTCAAGCACTGCAACTAACTCAATCTACAATGTCTCTATCCATGTCAACAGGCTCACAATGCTCAAGTGGTGAAGGTGAAGATGAATTCTCTTTTTGCTGGTTTACCAACATCGTCCATCCACTCTCTTCAAGGCAAACAAATCTGTAGATCAACTGGTCATTAGAAAGAAAAAATCTTAACACAGCACTTCCCATCTGCACTCTCTCCCTTGGCTGCCTGTCCCACAAAGACTGAAATACAAGATCAATACCCTTTGTTTCTTCTTCTTCCATTACAAATGTCTCCACAAATCTTGGCCCTCACTCTTTCTCTGTTTTTGGTCTATCTACCTCCCTCTCTCACTTCACCAAAACTTTACATTTGATACTTTGAAATCTAGCTTCAAAACGCACTTATTTCCTACCTGAGACTTCCCGCTCATATCTGTCCCTGTTTTTAACAGGCTTCTTCATCTGTACTACCCTGTGTCTACCTAGGCCTGTTGGTGCCCACATACACAGTATTCAGCTTGGGTCATCATGCCGAATTTCCTAGTAGCTTTTAATGGACAGAACAGACGTAGGGACTGCTGCATTCTGTCCATTCCTACGTGAATTACATTCATTCATTTATTTACTCATTCATTCATTCACTCTCTCACTTGCTCACTCACTCATTTATTCATTCATTTGTTTGGGTTTGTTTTTTTTACAGCTTCAGTAGCCATTCATTCATTCACTCACTCACTCACTCACTCACTCACTCACTCACTCATTTATTCATTCATTTAACCACTCACTGGCTCACGCACTCACTCCTTCATTCACTCATTTATTCATTCATTTAACCACTCACTGGCTCACTCACTCACTCTTTCATTCATTCATTCAATCATTCATTCACTCATTTGTTTTTCTTGTACAGCTGCAGCGACCATTAATTCATTTATTCCTCCATTTACTCATTTCCTCATTCATTCATTCATTCATTCATTTGTTCGTTGGTTCATTCATTTTGTTCAGCCGTGGTGACCATGCTGGACTTTCCAGTGGTGTTTAACGGACAGACGTATGGACTGCTCCGTTCTGTGCATCCTTACTCAGACCCAGTGTTGGAAAGCTGAAAGAACCAACTCGCTACTAACGCCAAGGTGATCTGTCTCATAGAACAATAAATGCGAGCCCGTTTGCACACACACGCAGGCACGCACGCAGGCACGCACGCTCGCACACACACACACACACGCACACACACGCACGCACGCACACACACCCCCACGCACGCGCACACACACACACACACACACACACACACACAACGCGCACACACACACACACACACACACACACACACACACACACACACACACACACACATACACACACACACACACACACACACACACACACACACACACACACACACACACACACATGACACGGACATGCATACATGCATGCAAAAAACCCAAACAAACCCATGCTCACTTGCATGCCTGGCTATACATACATTTTTACTTCTTTAAATTGTGTGGGGTGTTTTTTTCCATTTGGTCCTGTTTGTTTTTCTTTTTTAACTGGGGTTTTTGTTTTTTAGATTTGGACAGATGGCTTAATGAAATTTTTAAAAAAAGCCCCAGATGTATGGCTCGTTGAGTGTAGGCCTACCATCTGAAAAAAAATTCTTTGTTTTAAGCATATTCTCTCTCTCTCTCTCTCTCTCTCTCTCTCTCTCTCTCTCTCTCTCTCTCTCTCTCTCTCTCTCTCTCTCTCTCTCTCTCTCTCTCTCTCTCTCTGTCATTTTATTATTTATATATATATATATATATATATATATATATA
>CM060346.1:26566475-26568975 GCA_030674155.1 Stramonita haemastoma
ACACACACATTGTAAAGGATGGCTCCACATTATTATTAAGCACTTTGATCTGTGTACTCTACAAGATTCAGTGCTATTTAAATCCATTTTTTAAGTTATTATTATTATCATTATTATCATTATTATTCTTATCATATTGACCAACAGTCGACAAATGCATACACAATTCCTAACACATGCCTAAATCAGACTCAAGTCATTGAAACAAAATGACATACATTGTAACCAAAATACCCGTAACAAATGGCACAGGTACGACAGTCATGTGCATTACGACGACACAGCAGGATTCTTCGTCATCGGTGGAGCAGACGGCAGACTGGGCAGCATCAAAGGGTACATCGGACGAGTCGTTTTGTACAGAAACCGAATTCTGACTTTGGATGAGGTACTGTTGTCTTACTATGGCTGTTATGGTAGTATAAGCCAGCTTCGTTGAAAACGAAACATAGTGGTAAAAGTAGTTGTGGGTGGTGGAGGTGGTGGTAGTAGCAGTGGTGGTGGGGTTTGGTTACAAGCAGAAGTAGGAGAAGGGAGTCAGAGCAGCAGCAGTAACAGCAACGGCAGAATCAGTGGTTGTGGTTGTTTGTTGTAGTGGTACCAACAGCGAGCAGTTGTGATAGTAGTAGCTGTAGCAGTAGTATACTTGTAGTAGTAGGAGTGGGAGAAGTAGTAGTAGTAGAAGTAGTAGTAGTAGTAGTAGTAGTAGTAGTAGTAGTAGTAGTAGTAGTAGTAGTAGTAGTAGCAATGGCCTGGTAGTACTAGAATGTAGCAGCAGCATAATTATAACCATCAAACTAGAAGAATCAACAGTAACAGCAGTGTTCTTTCTTCAGTTGCCGGCGCCAGAGTCAAAGAATCCCATGTTTCACCTGGACCTCAGAAGCAGGGAGAGCAATGCCAGGACTTCTGGGAGTGGTGGTGGCCCCGGGTTCAATTCTACACACACAAGGGAACCGTCTATAAAACCAAGAGTGAGTAGGGGGAGAGTCTGGTTTCGGGGTGGCAGAGGTAGTGGTGGTAGTGATTGATTGGTGAATTGGTTGATTTGGGAGGGGGAGGGGGTGGGGGGTTGTCCCTCAGCTAGAGCTCCGAGGTAGAGCCAAGGTTTACTGATGGTGAGATTTTGCGTATGCAGCTGTCTTCGCCCACATACCGACTTCAGGCCGGGTTATTGGTTAATTGATTGATCAGTGATTGGTTCATTGATTTGATCAATCTATCGATTTTGCCCATGGTAGGCAGGGATTACAAACTTAAAAAAAAAAAAAAACCCACATCATTTTCTTTCCGTTGATAGCTTGTTTGCTTTTTGTTTTGTTTTTGTGTTGGTCTGCTTTTGTTTTTGGTTTGTTTTGGGGGGTTGTTTAGGGGGGGGGGGGGGGGTTGTTGTTGTTTTTGGGGGAGGGTGGGGGTCACTCCTCGGCTGGAGCTCCGAGGTTTACCAGTGGTGGGAAATTTGTGTATGTGACCGTTTTTGCTAGACTGACTGGCTAATTGATGTGATTGATTGATTGATTGATTGATTGATTGATTATTGATTGATTAATTGATTGGTCATTGATTGTTGATTGATTGATGATCGATCAATCTACAGATTGTTTTATGATCGGCAGGGCTATGGACATATGTTTCTTTTTATTGATTGTTTGCTTGCTTGCCTGCTTGTTTGACCAGGTGGTTCCTTCCTTTATGACTTTCTTCTTACCTTCCTTCCTTCTTTGTTCTCCTCATTCTTTTCTTCCTTCATCTCTTCCTTCCTTCATTTTTTCCCCTTCCTTCCTCTTTTCCTCCCTTCCTTTTCCCCTCCTTTTTTCCTTCTCTCCTTTTCCCCTTCCTTCTCTCCGAGCTTCTTTTCTTTTGTCCTCCCTTCCTTCCTTCCTTCTTTCCTTCTTTCCTTCTTCTTCCTTCTTTTCTTCCTTTCTTCCTTCCTTCTTCTTCCCTTCCTTCCTTCCTTCCTTCCTTCCTTTTTTCTTCTTTCCTTCTTTCCTTCCTTCTTTCCTTCCTTCTTTCTTTCCTTCCTTCCTTCAATCCTTCCTTCCTTCCATTTTTTTTTCCTACTTTCCTTCCTTTCCTTCTTCCTTCTTTCCTTCCTGCCTTCTTACCCTGATTCATTGATTAGTTCATTGATCAATCAATCGATGGGTTGACAGATTTTTGCCCCTACTCCTACCAAGAGCTTATGATGCAAAGAGTCACCAGGTCTCTCCCTCCCTCCTGTCATCAAAGGCCCGGCGTTTTATCCCAGAACAAAAAACGCCTCGCCCGACTCCTGCGATTCTTCGCCGAACGCGACGGTGACGTCACTGACCGCGAGGTTGACGTCATTGCCAAACGCCTACTCGATGATGTCACTGATTATGTGGTGGGTGAAACGGGTGGGGTTGTGGGGTGGGGGAGGAGTTTGTGGGAGATGTGTGTGGAGGAGGGTAGATGGATGGGTAGGGTGTGTGTGTGTGTGTGTGTGTGTGTGTGGTTGTGTGTGTGGTGTGTGTGTGTG